>SJYX01006028.1:258516-274653 GCA_006410675.1 Oreotragus oreotragus
GGAACTCTCTTGCTTTTTGCATGATCCAGCAGATGTTGGCAATTTGATCTCTGGTTCCTCTGCCTTTTCTAAAACCAGCTTGAACATCAGGGAGTTCACGGTTCACATATTGCTGAAGCCTGGCTTGGAGAATTTTGAGCATTACTTTACTAGCGTGTGAGATAAGTGAATTGTGTGGTAGTTTGAGCATTTTTTGGCATTGCCTGTCTTTGGGATTGGAATGAAAACTAACCTTTTCCAGTCCTGTGGCCACTGCTGAGTTTTCCAAATTTGCTGGCACATTGAGTGCAGCACTTTCACAGCATCATCTTTTAGGATTTGAAATAGCTCAACTGGAATTCCATCACCTCCGCTAGCTTTGTTCGTAGTGATGCTTTCTAAGGCCCACTTGACTTCACATTCCAAGATGTCTGGCTCTAGATTAGTGATCACATCATCATGATTATCTGGGTCGTGAAGATCTTTTTTGTACAGTTCTTCCATGTATTCTTGCCACCTTTTCTTAATATCTTCTGCTTCTGTTAGGTCCATACCATTTTAGACTATTTTCATTTGTTTCTGCATTTTCTTATTTTTCTGATTAAACTTATACTTTGCCTAAAGATTTTTGTACAGACAAGAGGCAGGCAGAGGACATAAGATGGTCCTTAGGAGGACCCTAAGGTCCCCCTTCATAGAGGGTGGAGGGAGCAGCCTGTCCTGGGAAGGCCCCATAGGGTCCTGCTCAGTTACAGTTTTACGTCGTCTCACTGGTTTAATTTTGCCTTTGTTGTCTTTGCTTTTATTTATTTTATTTTTATTTGTGACCATGCCTTCAGGCTTGAGGGATCTTAGTTCCTGGACCAGGGATCACACCCAGGTCCCCTGCAGTTGAAGTGCAGAGTCCTAACCACTGGACTGCCAGGGAATTCCCATGCCTGAGACTTTACTGTCACGCCCAAGGAAATCATTATGAAGAACCAATATCAAGGAGCTTTCTCCTGGGAATTTTATGGTTTCAGGTATTACATTCAAGTGAAGTGAAAGTCTCTCAGTCATGTTCTGACTTTTTGTAACCCCATGGACTATACATTCCATGGAATTCTCCAGGCCAGAATACTGGAGTGGGTAGCCATTCCTTTCTCTAGAGGATCTTCCAAACCCAGGGATCGAACCCAGGTCTCCCTCATTGCAGGCAGATTCTTTACTAGCTGAGCCACCAGGGAAGCCCCAGAATAAAAGCCCACAAGAGGACTTTTATGGCTTTAGGTCTTACATTTAAGCCTTTAATAATTTTGAGGTGATGTTTGTATATGTGTAAGATAAGAATCCAAATTTATTCTTTTGCACATGGATATTCAATTTTCTCAAAACCATTTATTAAAGAGAGTCTCTTTTTCCCATGTGTCTCCTTGGCATCTTTGTTGAAAATTAGTCGACCATATATATGTGGATGTAAGGTTTTATCAATGCATTCCTTGTAAAATTCCTCATGTCTCAATATGTGAAATTTTCTTGCATTAGCAAGAAGCCTGGGGGCAAAATTTTAAAAGGGAAAATCTGAAAATATTTAGGATGGGGAAGTGAAAGAGGAGAAAGGTCCCAAGGGGCCAAGCTAAAGAGAGAAACAGCTGCCACATCCCAGAGTGGGTTTGCCTGGGCAAACAAAAAGATAGGGAGGCTCCCCAAAGTCTCCTGACCCACCAATGTGGGGAGACCCAAAAGGCCATGCAGATGCATACAGCTGTAGTTGCAGCTGACCAGAACCCCCTTAACCCCCTACTTCAGCATCATCATAATTTTGAAATTATGTCAAAATTCCAGGTACAAATCTATAGCCCAGTCCTCAATGGGAAGATTCTATCAGTTGGGAGGAAGGGAACCTTGAGGATAGAAATTAAGTTGAATTACAGAAAATAAAGCAGCCCTTGCTTGTGCTAAACGTAGTGGATAAGTATCAGGGGCAATTCACTGCCAAGACAAGGAGTCTCTCCTATTTAATTTTTCTCTCCTGAGCTGTACTGATGTAGTTGGCATAGGGAAGAGTAATGCTGGATTTTTCTTTTTTTATTTTGGCTTACATGAGAAATGTAAACTTTTGGAAAATCCTCAGCCAGCAACTACTTGGTTTAAAAATTAAAAAAAAAAATTAATTAATTTGGCTGCACTGGGTCACATAGGATCTTTGTTGTGTCACGTGGGATCTTTCCGAATTAGACTCTCTAGTTTCCGCACGTGGGCTTCAGTAGTTGTGGCCCAAGGGCTTAGCTGCCCTGTGGTATGTGGGATTGAACCTGAGTCCCCTGAACTACAAGGCACACTCTCAACCACTGGGCCACCAGGGAAGTCCTTAAAATTTCTTGATAAAGGATCCAATCACACTGTCAGAGAGATTACCTATTAGACTTTTTTTTTTCTTTTTCTATTAGACTTCTTAAGACAAATGGGTTGAATGACAGGAGATTCTTCAGAGGAAGGCCAAGGTGAGCCCCAACCATCAGATGTGTGTCTTTGCCTGCCTCCTGCATGCACTGACTGTGCTGCTGACATCTGATAAACAGGTTGCCCTTTTATTCCTTCCCTTCTCATGACTTAGCGTGATTGATGTTCCTGTCCTAGAGCAAATTTCTTCTTGTGGGATATTTCTTTATGCTGTTCTGCCAAAATGAGAGCTAAACCTGAAAACTTGAGGATTCCTGAGACTGGAGAGTGAATTTGGCATGATTAAGACAGGAAGGCTGGAACATAGACCAGCCGCTTTGGGCTTTTCTGCTTTGTTCTTCCATTCTAGCGGTTTATTGAGCACTGTGTGCTTTTAGTGAGTTAGAAGAGTAAAGTGAGTTTACTCTACTTTAAAAAATTTTTAATGTCTAGTGTATTTATGATTACATGTGCTACATTATAGAACATATTCCTAGCAGGAGCCAACTTCCATTTTAACCTGACATTATCAAGAACTAAAATTGTACCTGTCTGGGGACCTCCCTGGTGGTCCAGTGGCTAAGACTCTGTGCTCCCAATGTAGGGCGCCTGGGTTCTATCCCTGGTCAGGGAACTAGGCCCCACATGCCACAACTGAAGATGCTGTGCGCCCCAACTAAGACCTGGCACAGTCAAATAAATAAATATTTTTTAATAAAAAAATAAAATTATACCTATCTGAAGATTAAAGGAACTTTCTGTACTCTAGTTACTGATGTCTTACTTTTGAAACCTGGTTTCTCCTCCACGAACAGTGTCCATCCAGTGCTTAGCACCAGAGAATACATTCACGTCATCGTGTGACAGCCGGCCTGCATTTTTGTGTCAAGATGCCCATGAGTCAGCAGTCAGCCGTAGAGTATACTTCTCAAACCTGAACAGCTAGCTAGAACTTAATCACACACGGAAGTGGATTGCAGCACATAAGCATATCCCACTAACCCCCAATTAAATGTATTCTCATCTTAACCTGCTCGGTCCCCAGACCGTCTGCAGCCACTTGAAGGTCACTCTTCAAGAAAGAAAGTGGACCAGGAGGAAAGTGGCATGGAGTAATACGGTGATCTTAACCATTTCTGGTGAAGACATCTTTATTTGTGCAAATTTTACCCAAACACATGACCTTGTGAAACAGTGGTGAAGGGTCCCATGCAAGGCCTTTGGAAGGGGCCTGTGCAAGTGAAGGAACCTGAGCTTTTAGCTTCATTAATGTCACAGTAAATCTGCTTCTGAGAACAGGAAGCTCACTAGTTGCTGCTCTGCCTAGAGTGAGTCTTGTGTACCCACCTTAACTCAGCTGGCGAGGTGGCTACAGATCTGCTCATCTAAAGCAGAACAGCCTGACTCTGAAGTCGTCATTTCTCTCTTATTATTTTGGCCACACTGCACGGCATGCAGGACCTTAGTTCCCTGACCAGGGATCGAACTTGTACCCATTGCAGTGCAAGTTCAGATACTACCCACCGAGTTGCCAGAGAAGTCAATGAAAGTCATTTCTCCACCAACAGTTATTTGCTGTGCACCTTCTTGCCCAGGCACTGTGCTGAGGGTCAGGACAGAAAGAAAACGTGGACCCCTGCTCTTGAAGGGGTCACTGTCGGCCAGGTGGATCTCTGTACTCGGTGGCATGTACCACATGTGAAAAATGAACAGCAACTTTAACGGCCCCCTAGAAGAAGCATGAGCCCCTCCAGACGTGAGGGTGTGGCTGAGGCAGGGAGGGAGGGGTGGTGTTGGGGAAAGTAGGGAAGATGATGCCTGAGTTGAGTTTCAAGGCGAGGAGAGTGCAGGTGGAGATGCAGGATAGCAACGCCCTTCAGCCTTCTCCCTGGGCTGTGATAGGTCATCCTAAAGCCTACAGGTGGATGGACTGGCCAGGTGGGTAAGAAGCATCCATTGCGCAGAACGAAAGGGGGGAGTATGTTCACAGAGCCCTCACTACAGCCATACAAAGGAACTGAAGCAATCCCTCCAGTCTGTTTTCCCATGAACACACCCCTGCAGAGACCTGGTAACACATGTGCATTCAGAGTAGGTGTTCACTGGCCCCAGGTTTTTAAGCCAGCAACTCTAATCTCGAGAGCTCTAAACTTTCTATCCACATATTTTATTTATAAATTTTGGAAAAGAGTTATAGTATTGATGTATTACGTACTATGTTAAATATATGCAGATATAGAAATTAAAGCTATGAGATGTCAGGAAGCATTTAACAGGAGGCTTCCTGTATGGTGTTTTGGATCTGTCAAGAATTCTCTGTTCCTTATTCATTCCTGAATATTCAGGAATTAAGAGGAGAGGCAAGCCTCTCCCAGGGGCTGAGGAATCCAGACATTTCCTTCATTAGTTTTTCTATACGGTGATAAGTACGCTGTTCCTTTTTATGAACCATATGGTAAAAGTGATTATTTACAACTCTCTCTCTTTCTTTGATATGGATCGCCTATGTTTTGTAAGTCTGGAATTTTAATCTTTATCTTTGCTAAGGATAACTACAGTATATATGCCACACCATGTTGATTAAAACACCTTTGCTCCATCAGAGCTTTGGTCCCCATGTCTTGCTTTCTTTCTCTCTCTCTCCCCAGCTATTTCTTTGGAGCACAGAGGTCCTCCGTGTTCACTTTCCTGCCCGGGCTTCTAAGACCCTCGAGAAGGTGCTCTGCGCCTTCACCCCATTGGAGAGGGCACCTGAGGCCTTCGTGAACAGAGCAAGCCCTATGCAGGGGCTTTTATTGGCTTTCTGCGTAAACCAAGGAATATCAGCCTCTTTCTCTCTCCGGTGGACTCCGGACCACCAAGTTCCGGTCCATTAAAGGACCTCAACAATGAGATATTAAAAAAATTTGAAATTTGAATTTAGTATTTCCCCTTCTCACCCACTGGGACCTTCTTGCATACTCATGGGGTGTACTCATCATTTTGGAGCCTTCTGAAAAGCAGTGTGGTCAAATTGTTCTTAGAAGCAGTATCCAGAGAGTGGTTAAAAATGTAGATGCAGGGACTTCCCTGGTGGCCCAGTGGCTAAGACTCTGCACTCCGAAAGCAGGGGCCTCAGGTACGATCCCTGGTCAGGGAACTAGATCTTACAGCCTTTTAGCAGCAACTAAAAGAGCCCATGTGCCACAGCTAAGACCCGGCACAAGTACAAATGCAGACTCAGGAGCCAGCTGACCTGCATGCAAATCCTGGCTCCCCCACTTCCTCCCTGTGTGATAATTTCAATATCCTTTTCTTTAAAACACAAATAATAAGAGTACACACCTCACTGAGTTCTTGGGAACGTTAATTAAAACATTGACATCAGTGCTTGGCACATGGTAAGCACTTGTTAAATGTTAATTATTATTTTCCTTAGTTCCTCTATTGAAAACAATTTAAAATCTTTTGCTTTACATTGTCCTTAAAAAAAAAAAAAAAAAAAAAAACAGATGGGAGGAGAAGGAGAGAGAAGCCTGGAAAGACTTCCTGCAAAAGGCGATCCCCAATCTGAGTTGGAACTTCCAGAAACACACTGGAGTTTGCTGGGTGAAGGTAAACAAGAGTCTGCTCAGCTTTTTCCTAGGTAAACTGTACAATTTATGAACACCTTTTCCATAGATGCTATTCTTGTCTCTGAGGTCTCCTTCCTGTCGTTCTTCTAAACTCCTCTGCAGAACTCTTGGTTGTTTCCAGGGGCTTTTTCGCCTAGTGCCTTAGAGGAATGCCAACCTAGTGCCTGGCTTTTGCCCACTTTCCCTTATGCGTTCTTGATTAATTCCACAATCAAACAGTAAAACCAACCCCATTTCCAGCCTCCGTAGCTATCAGAAGATGGCAGTAAGACCCCTTTCTGTCCCAGAGGGGTAGGCAGAAGTCCATGCGCAGGCACTTCTTGTTTCCTGTAGCTCTGCCCTACTCTTCCTGCCCCAGTGAGCTCACAGAGCCTGGAAAGGTAGTGCCTGTTTCGAAACCACAAGGATGAAAGGATCTCACTGAGGCTGAGAGGGACCCTGATTAACTGAGGATTTCCCTGAGCAGCTACACCAGCCCTGGACTTTTATATTTATACACCTCCCCACCTGCTGAGGCGCTGCTGTTTTAGGGCTTTGTATTACTAAAGAGATCCAACCAGTTCATTCTGAAAGAGATCAGCCTTGGGATTTCTTGGAGGGAATGATGCTGAAGCTGAAACTCCAGTACTTTGGCCACCTCATGCCAAGAGTTGACTCATTGGAAAAGACTCTGATGCTGGGAGGGATTGGGGGCAGGAGGAGAAGGGGACGACAGAGGATGAGATGGCTGGATGGCATCACGGACTCGATGGACGTGAGTCTGAGTGAACTCTGGGAGTTGGTGATGGACAGGGAGGCCTGGAGTGCTGTGATTCTTGGGGTCGCGAAGAGTCAGACATGACTGAGCGACTGAACTGAACTGAACTACTTGCTGCCAAATACACTCACACGTCTGGATTTACCATGTCAATAAGGGATGTCTAATAGAGATCAATGAATAAAGTCCTATTGCAAAGGATAGGCTCCTTGAGAAGTCGGGAAAATCCAAACCATCTGAAACCCGGGAATTCAGACACTTCAACTACTCTGGTACTGGTTATTGCTGCCATCCAGTGGCAATATTTTGGAACTAAAATTCTTTTTGGCCCTGAACTATGTTTACCTGCAGATTTTTCTTTCCTCATTCAGTTACTCGTGTTCAGTCTACAAATATTTTATGAGGAAGTACTATGTGTGGTGAGACCTCTTAAATACAGTAAGGAATATGATAATGAGGAGAGGAAATCCGGTTTCTTGCCACTTCAAACATACATATCTGGGGGAAGATGGCCATTAATCAAACTTAAAGATGAAACAGTATTGGGGAGGACTATAAGAGAAGAGCATGCAGCTATGACTATCGTTGATAAAGATCTGATTTGTACAGGAGATGGGGAGGAAGTCAGAGACAGTTTTCTTGAGGAGGTGTGTATCCAGCACATCCTGAGATTTATTCCTGAAATCTCAGGGAATAACCAGGTTAGGAAGAGAGTGAGAGCAGTCCTGAAAGTGAGCTTCAGCGAAGGGAGGGAGTATGTTGAATACAAGGGAATAAAAGAAGGCCACGCGTTTAGATATACTCAATACTAGGCATTCTGGTTTCTGAATTGAGACTATGTTTGTGAATTGTAGTGACCACAGAATTACTTTATCTGAGCATGAACTTAAAAAGGGATCAGCTAACACACAGGCCTGTAAGCTCCACCACCACAAACAGAATACATATTCTTCTTCTCAAGAGCACATGGAACATTCTCCAGGATGAACCATATACTAAATCATAAAACAAACCCTGATAAATTTAAAAGGATTGAAATCGTACCAAAGTATGTTCTCTGACCACAGTGGACTGAAATTAGAAATGTGACAAGAGGGACTTCCTTGGTGGTCCAGTGGGTAAGAAGCCACACTCGCAATGAAGGGGGCCTGAGTTTGATCCCTGGTCAGGGAACTAGATCCTGCATTCATGCTGCAACTAAGAGTCTGGATGCCACAATGAAGATCCAGTGAACCACAGTTAAGACCCAGTGCAGCTAAAATAGATTTAAAATAGAGAGAGACAGGAATAGATTTTTTTTTTAAAAAAAGATGACAAAGAGACATGACTGAGCAACTATAAGTGTCCGTGTCTAAGGAAGAAAGGCTATTAAGTGTAAACAAACAAATAGCAAATCAGGGGCTAAAGAAGGAATCACCGTGTTAAATAGATATAATGTGGAGGGGAGAGAGTGATACTTTTGAGTGTTTAATGAAGGCCTCACAAGAAGATAACCTTCAGACAAATCTCCTGGCATTGTATCTTCTGAGGAAGGGCATTTCAGCAAGTGTAGAGGCAAGAGCACAAGAAAAAGTTTGGCCTGCTTTAGAAAGCGAATGGCACCCCACTCCAGTGCTCTTGCCTGGCAAATCCCATGATGGAGGAGCCTGGTGGGCTGCAGCCCATGGGGTCGCTGAGGTCGGACACCACTGAGCGACTTCACTTTCACTTTCATGCATTGGAGAATGAAATGGCAACCCACTCCAGTGTTCTTGCCTGGAGAATCCCAGGGACGGGGGAGCCTGGTGGGCTGCCCTCTATGGGGTCAGACAGAGTCGGACACGACTGAAGTGACTTAGCAGCAGCAGCAGCAGCAGCAGAAAGCGAAAGGAGACCAGTGTCCCTAGAGTGTGTTTAGCCTTGAGAATAATTTCATCTCAGGCTATTTAAGTGCAGCACAAGACGAAGGGAAGGCTTTCTCCAAATATAGGGCATCATTTCAGGTTCACATCTCTCTTTTGATTGGTAAACAGCATGGAAAAGAGTTCCTGAGGCTTCCGGAGGATACCAACTGATTTGAAGTTTATAAGTCGACAGTTCAAGTTGACTAGGTTTATAATCCTTGTTACTAATTTTCTCATAGGCTGGAGCAAGTAATGATTGACCACAACAAAGATGGCGGCGGCGGCTTCACACCCAACGGCGACCCCGACGTCATTCGTCAACAAGAGAGATAATGTAATTTAGTTCCGGCCTGCCTGTTTGACGTCACTTCCTGCCCCCGCCGGGGCTGTGCGCGCTTTTCTTACTGTTTTATGCAGAGGCAGAGTAGAGGGACTTTCGTGGAGGGAGTCGGAAAGAATGTGGGGCCAGCAACATGGAAGAGGCAAGCGGGAAGCCCACGGCTGTTGCAGTTGTAACTGAGCCTCGATTTACCCAGCAATACAGGGAATATCTCGAGAAGCAGAAACTCCTGGATAGACAGCACCGTGTGAAAAAGCTGCGGGATGGCACCGTGGCGCTACCGGTTCTGAGAGAGACCCTCCTTGAGCAGCATCTGCAGGAGCTGAGGAATCGTGTGGCTCCAGGCAGCACCTGTGTGCTGACGCAGCTCCTGGATCCTGTTCCTTCAAAGAAAGCCCAGACTTACTCACCTGCCCAAAGGCTGTGTCTTGAGGTGAGTCGCTGGGTAGAGGGCCGCGGAGTGACGTGGTCTGCCGAATTGGAGGCTGACCTGCCCCGATCTTGGCAACGACACGGTGACCTCTTGTTGCTGAGTGAGGACTGTTTCCAAGCCAAGCAATGGAGACATCTGGAACCGGAACTCTGGGAGACGGTTGCCTCGGCACTTGGCGTCCAGCGTTTGGCCAAACGAGGGCGGGTGTCCCCGGATAGCACTCGGACTCCAGCAGTGAGTCTGCTACTGGGCGACCACGGCTGGGTAGAGCATGTGGATAATGGGATTCGGTATAAGTTTGACGTGACCCAGTGCATGTTTTCCTTCGGAAATATCACTGAGAAGCTTCGTGTGGCGTCGCTGCCCTGCGCCGGAGAAGTGCTGGTGGATCTCTATGCGGGGATTGGTTATTTTACCTTGCCTTTCCTAGTTCATGCCGAGGCTGCTTTCGTCCATGCTTGTGAGTGGAATCCCCATGCGGTAGTTGCTCTGAGAAATAACCTTGAACTCAATGGAGTAGCTGATCGATGCCAAATACACTTTGGAGATAACAGAAAACTGAAACTATCAAACGTTGCCGACCGGGTGAATCTGGGGCTGATTCCTAGCTCTGAAGAAGGCTGGCCCATTGCCTGCCGAGTGCTAAAACAGGATGCTGGAGGCATTTTGCATATTCACCAAAATGTGGAGTCTTTCCCAGGGAAGACTCTTGAGCCTCCTGAAAGCAGTAAGATGGAGGAGCATTGGCCTTCTCAGCAGATTATCAGCAACCAGTTGAAAAATGGAGCTACCAGAGATTCTAGGAGGAAAACGCTGTCAGTGGCCACCAAGCCAGAGTGGCAGAGCTGGGCTGAAGCTGCAGAGACTCGAATTGCCACTCTTCTTCATCAGGTGCATGGAAAACCGTGGAAGACACAAATCTTGCACATCCAACCAGTGAAATCCTATGCTCCCCACGTGGATCACATAGTCTTGGATTTGGAATGCCGCCCCTGTCATTTAGTTGGCTAGAAGAGGTGGATCCTGAGACGGGAGGATCTGCTTGTGAGTGACCATGAAAACATCAGCTCAGGCCAGGTCTCACCCCTCTTGTCTCTTGGTAACCTAATATTTTGTGACCCTGAAAGCAAGCCCTCAATCAATACATATAATTTCACTTGTCTTCCATTAACATGCTACAGAATGAACCACATATCTGGGAGAAAGCAGTGCGGCTTATTGAAATGATACCTGTCTGTGCAGTTACAAGTTCTGAATTCTGACCTCGGCTCTGTCAAATGGAAGACACAATGCTGTTTTCAAAATCACTGCAGCTGTAATATGGAGACTTGCCTGGAGTGGTGCCAGAATGGAAGCAGGGAGATGGGTGAGCAGGGCTTCTGTGGTTATTGAGTGAGGCATGAGATGATGGTGGCAGTGGGAGGAGAATGGACTTGAGAAATAAAATCTGCCTAAGCAGTGGCATCCAAAGCAAGACAGTGGTGCTACTTGGTTATTATGACTGACTAAATTAGGGAGGGACGAAGACAACAACTACTCCAGTGTACTGACGCCATCCCCTGCTTTAACATTCCTAAATGAGTGTGTGGGGAGCAGGGTGGGGAGAGTGTGTCTTAGGTTCATTGTGGCAGAGAAAGTGTTAAAGAATGACTACATTAAATGATAGGAAAACTAGGTTTCCAGCTGTAGCTTGTGCAGTAGCTGCCAATTGCTAAAAAGTTTGAGCTAAAATTGAGGATCTTTACAGGCCCCAAATTCCCTTTCCATCTTCCTTCCTGGGAACATCAGGGCCAACATAAGGAGCCCTAAGGAATGTCGGAGATGGTGAGTTTTCCAGGCCTCACCTTGGTTTATTGTTGGAATGACTAATTGTAGGGAGTCAGTTTACCTTTGGGGTGACTAATCGTCAAGAATCACCTTTCAGAGCTTTGTTTTGGGGTACTTTGAAGCCATGTGGGCCTGTTTGCCTGATGAGAGAAATACAGAAAAGTGTGGCTTGGGAATACATGGTGGCATAGTGGTTAGGATTCCAGGCTTTTACTACTGTGGCCTGGCTTCAGTCCTTGGTCAGGGAACCAAGATCCCAAGAGTTGTGTGGCCTTGCCAAAAAAAAAAAAAAAGGCAAGGTGTGGCTTTCTCAGGATTGTGATTGTACCGGCATTGGGCCGGGCTGCCTGTTCTTCTCTCGCAGCGGTGGCAGTAAGGACGGGATTGCTGCCATGTGTGTTATCCTGCAAATATTACATGCCTGCTGTCCACATGTGCCACAGGAAATATGAAGAGACACTAGATGCTGTCTCTGAGGGGCTCCCAAGCTAGCAGCAGACCTAACACAAATGCCGAAAGAGCTGGGACACGGTAAGTGCCATGTGGGTGATAGCTGTCGTGGGAATGTGAAAGTGAGGAAGAAAAGCTCTGAGAATTGAACGGGGAGGTCTTCAGAGAGGTAGTGTTTGAAGTGGCTCTTAAAAACTGAGTGAAATTTTGTTAAGTGGAGTTGGTGTGGAAACAGGTGCTGCTTGAAGAGACTAACAGGTGCCAGTTTGCTTAGAGCATTTGAAGCGGTGCCAGTAGATCAGTTTGGACAAGCAGCAGCAGTGAGAGGCAGGCTGAAGATGAGGGCTGATGTAAGAGTTAAAAGGAACAGTGTCTGGTGCAGGGCAGGCCCCCAGGAAATTTGACTGTCACGTGATCCTGCAGAGGGATCCTGGGTTCCTTTCCCATCCCACACAGTGGCCTTCCTGTGTTTGCCTTCATCATTTCCTCTTTCACACACTGGGTTTCTTCTCACATGGGTGCCTACTGCTTTCTCTCCTCAAGCTGAAGATGGCAGGCTGGGGCTTGAGCAAATATGGGGAGGAAGGTTGGGGGGAAATGGAGGAATGAGTCGGGGAGCCACCTGTCCAGGGGCTGAGGCTGCCTTCCTGCCGTAAGGTGTAAGAGAGGCAGCTCACGTCAGGTGCGCCCAAGTGAATTCACTCACTTTGTCCTGCATACCAGGCCCTGAGTGTTAGTGGGGAAGGGAGACATGTGGGCTCTGCCTTCATGGAATTCAGGTTCACTCATTGAGTTCCTGGCAGGTCTACACAGAAGTGTGACCTGAGGCAAATCGTCAGTCTCTAAACCTCATCTGTAGGTTGGAGTTAACAACTGAAGGTGTCCTGAAAGGAAGGTGTTTGGGTTTAAATGAGTTAACATATGGTAACTGTCATCACAGTGACTGGTATATCGTGAATATTTCCGTCAGTCTTTGTATGAGGGTAACTACCATTGCCCAGTTCACCTGTGAGTGATTGTTACACATCTGCTTTACTTATAGCAGAAGGTCCTTTTGAAAGCCTAATGAGGATGTTCTGTGAATTCTGCACACCAGGCACTGGGTAGAGGGCCTGGGACACAGGTGAGTGAGGCTGAGTCCTGCCTGCGTGGAGTCACCATCTGGAGACATAGACATGGGGGAAACAACGTCAGTGCCATGTACTAAGGGCACACACAGAGGGGGTTTTACAGGCACACTTCGGGAGGCACCGCCCACATTTGGGGATCTGGGCTGTGGGAGATGGGGAGGGTGACTGGGAAGGTGGGAGCAGGGATGCCTAGGCTGAAAGTTTCGGAGTGAGCAGGAGTTGTGTGTGAATGGAAGAAAATAAGGGTCCCTTAGCCTTTTTCTCCAGTTGAGTATATCCATTTACATTAGTTTTCTCCAAGCAGTTGCCAGATGGCCTGACCCAGAAGAGACGTCTAATGGAACCAAGGAAAAAAGACGAAAGGAGTCAGGAGGCTCACAGAGTTCCTTACAGATTCAATCCAGGAATTTGTAGAAGCTCTAAAGCTTTCCTTTGTAGGTGTCAGGATTAGTTGCTGATTAATGCTCCCACTTGATGGAGAAGTTGTGATTTAAAAGCAATAATTTTATCAAACTCTTAACTGTGAGCTGTATTCATTAACTCCATAATTTTAATAAATTATATACTTGTATTAATGTACCAGTATCATGTATAATTTTAAATATGCAAATTTTAAATGATGAGAAACTAGTATATAAAAAGCATTTTGTTTTTTTTTCCAATTTAAACCATATCTTTAGTGTTTTTTTTTAAGTATGGATGTTATTAGGTGTTTAAATAATTATTCCATTTTGCATAATACATTTGATATACCATAATGAACTACATGAATCAGGATTTAACTGGCAGGATTTAACAGGAACAGAAATATAGGAGTTATGAGATCATTTTTCTCTTAGAAAAAGCATTTTTAATTTCAGTTTTTCCCACCCTGAACACATGTGTGAGAAGAAACTCAAAATATGTCATTCTGAACAGCCTCACGGTGCAGCCACTTCACACTGGACAAGCCATTAAAATAGTCATTTTCAAGCCGAACTATTATTTTAAATGATTGAAATTATTTTCATATTTATAAAAACATTTTTGAGTTTTGTTCTGGAATACAGTTACTTGGAAACAGTTTGATCTTTTTGAATCTTGTTTTTGAGCATTTGTCAGAGCAGCATTTAGTCTGGGGTTAATTTTTTCCCATCATGAAGCAGGACTGTTCATTCTCTGACTGATGCCTTGTGAATTAGGACATTTGTCACTCTTGCTGGTAGGAACAGGAATTACCCACACCCTGTGTGTGAGCTTTGAGTATTGTTTCCTGTAATCCTTTTGGATGGTTCTTCTGTTGGCCTTCGGTGGTTTCCTGTCACGTGGGCTGGCCATTACTCAGCTGAATGCTTTCAGGGCCTGGTCAGCAGATCTCTGGAGTTCCCTCTGTGTGTGGCTCTCTGCTTCCTGGCATTCTGCCCTGTGAACTCTACAGTTACTTGGGCTCCCAGGACTCCCAGCCCCATCTCACCACAGGGAGTCTGCTGGCCTCCCCTCACTGCTTGTGCCACAGCCTAGAACACTTCTCCAGGCAGTGGACCGAAGCAACTGTATGGCTCACCTTGTTGGTTTCCCAGCTCTCGTGCACCATTGCCCCCTTCATTGCCTATGTCCAGTGGCTTTCGTTGTTTCATAAATTTTGTCTATTTTTTAAAAACTATTTAGAAGTTTATAATAATTGTTTTGTACATAAATGTACAGCTTTCACAATCATTGAAGAAATTCACTCTAGCAATAATAAATATATATAAAGCACCTCAGTTGACATGTTTCAACATGTAAAGCACATAAGAATTTCTTGCTACAATTATGTTTTAGCAGTGACATCTTTCTGATTAGATATGATAACTTGCAAGATTTCTTGACCAACAATCACATGATTTCAGAGAGGCCAAAATCAGAAAACAGGTATCTGCCTCTGGGTATTTAAGAGGTAAAGGCTGAATCAAAAGTAAGCAGAAAATATTAAATATGAAGCTAAAACTGAATTTTGGTATAACACATTTAGGCAGGTAGATATAGATAGACTTAGTAATTTTTATTTTAAAATCAAAGCTATGCATACTCTTATGAAAAAAAAAAAAACAGTTCTGAAGCTCATTTCCCTTCACTTTATTTGCCTACTTTCAACATTCTCAAGTGGGCCTATGTGCCAAAGGAGATTCAGGGCCTAACCTACATGTACCAACAGGAGCCATGAGTCTGAAACTGGGCCTGAGGATGTGGGGTCAGAAGCAACTGCATTCATACAGGACAGAGAACAGTACCCACCCAACCTCTGTCACAATATAGTCTGGAGAGACCTGGACCATCTGAACCTTCCACAGAACGTCATTATTACATTCATGACATCATTACTACTTGGGCCAGATAAGTAGATAGCGTATTATATTCCCAAGGATAGGAAATAATCACTAGTAGGAACCAGCATCCTTTTAACATCAGTGAAATTTTTAGGGTCCAGTGGTCTGCTTGAATGTCAAGATGTCTCCACAATGAAGAATGAATTTTTGCATCTCACTGATCTTATCAGTATTATTCCGCCACCAAGGAAGCACATCAAGCTCCAGCCTTCTTTGTGGGAATTCAGAACCTGGGAATACTGCTCTGATTCATACATTGGATGACTGGGAGGCTGCCAGTTTTCAGTGGGATGCAGAGCACATAAAGGATCTGTAGCAGATACAGGCTGCAGTGTAATTAGTTTTAATGCATGAGCCATTTGATACAGGAGATTTTCTACAGGACAGGGGTACCTGATAAGCAAAGCAGTCATAGGAGTTTATGGCAAGACTCCAATTGGAGAATCCCAAGGTAGACTTCTAGTTTCTGTACCAAGGCCAAGGAATCTGCAGTGGAGAATATGTCATTCACAAATGGCTCCTTGCATGCTGATGGGCCTTGGTAGGAACAGCATCTCGTGGGGCATTAAGTGACCCTATAGCCCAAGTTGCCCGTGATGAGCTGTTTTGTCAGACCCACCAAGTCAATCCATCATAAGGTGAAAATGGCACACCTGGGGCTGATGACAAGTAGGAAATGGGCCTGAGGATGTGGGGAAGTCGGGGAAGGCAATGGCACCCCACCCCAGTACTCTTGCCTGGAAAATCCAATGGACGGAGTAGCCTGGTGGGCTGCAGTCCATGGGGTCGCTAATAGTCGGACAGACTGAGCGACTTCACTTTCACTTTTCTCTTTCATGCATTGGAGAAGGAAATGGCAACCCACTCCAGTATTCTTGCCTGGAGAATCCCAGGGACGGGGGAGCCTGGTGGGCTGCCGTCTATGGGGTCACACAGAGTCGGACACGACTGAAGTGAC
>SJYX01006028.1:274885-396609 GCA_006410675.1 Oreotragus oreotragus
GTGTCCTGAAAGGAAGGTGTTTGGGTTTAAATGAGTTAACATATGGTAACTGTCATCACAGTGACTGGTATATCGTGAATATTTCCGTCAGTCTTTGTATGAGGGTAACTACCATTGCCCAGTTCACCTGTGAGTGATTGTTACACATCTGCTTTACTTATAGCAGAAGGTCCTTTTGAAAGCCTAATGAGGATGTTCTGTGAATTCTGCACACCAGGCACTGGGTAGAGGGCCTGGGACACAGGTGAGTGAGGCTGAGTCCTGCCTGCGTGGAGTCACCATCTGGAGACATAGACATGGGGGAAACAACGTCAGTGCCATGTACTAAGGGCACACACAGAGGGGTTTTTACAGGCACACTTCGGGAGGCACCGCCCACATTTGGGGATCTGGGCTGTGGGAGATGGGGAGGGTGACTGGGAAGGTGGGAGCAGGGATGCCTAGGCTGAAAGTTTCGGAGTGAGCAGGAGTTGTGTGTGAATGGAAGAAAATAAGGGTCCCTTAGCCTTTTTCTCCAGTTGAGTATATCCATTTACATTAGTTTTCTCCAAGCAGTTGCCGGATGGCCTGACCCAGAAGAGACGTCTAATGGAACCAAGGAAAAAAGACGAAAGGAGTCAGGAGGCTCACAGAGTTCCTTACAGATTCAATCCAGGAATTTGTAGAAGCTCTAAAGCTTTCCTTTGCAGGTGTCGGGATTAGTTGCTGATTAATGCTCCCACTTGATGGAGAAGTTGTGATTTAAAAGCAATAATTTTATCAAACTCTTAACTGTGAGCTGTATTCAGTAACTCCATAATTTTAATAAATTATATACTTGTATTAATGTACCAGTATCATGTATAATTTTAAATATGCAAATTTTAAATGATGAGAAACTAGTATATAAAAAGCATTTTGTTTTTTTTTCCAATTTAAACCATATCTTTAGTGTTTTTTTTTAAGTATGGATGTTATTAGGTGTTTAAATAATTATTCCATTTTGCATAATACATTTGATATACCATAATGAACTACATGAATCAGGATTTAACTGGCAGGATTTAACAGGAACAGAAATATAGGAGTTATGAGATCATTTTTCTCTTAGAAAAAGCATTTTTAATTTCAGTTTTTCCCACCCTGAACACATGTGTGAGAAGAAACTCAAAATATGTCATTCTGAACAGCCTCACGGTGCAGCCACTTCACACTGGACAAGCCATTAAAATAGTCATTTTCAAGCCGAACTATTATTTTAAATGATTGAAATTATTTTCATATTTATAAAAACATTTTTGAGTTTTGTTCTGGAATACAGTTACTTGGAAACAGTTTGATCTTTTTGAATCTTGTTTTTGAGCATTTGTCAGAGCAGCATTTAGTCTGGGGTTAATTTTTTCCCATCATGAAGCAGGACTGTTCATTCTCTGACTGATGCCTTGTGAATTAGGACATTTGTCACTCTTGCTGGTAGGAACAGGAATTACCCACACCCTGTGTGTGAGCTTTGAGTATTGTTTCCTGTAATCCTTTTGGATGGTTCTTCTGTTGGCCTTCGGTGGTTTCCTGTCACGTGGGCTGGCCATTACTCAGCTGAATGCTTTCAAGGCCTGGTCAGCAGATCTCTGGAGTTCCCTCTGTGTGTGGCTCTCTGCTTCCTGGCATTCTGCCCTGTGAACTCTACAGTTACTTGGGCTCCCAGGACTCCCAGCCCCACCTCACCACAGGGAGTCTGCTGGCCTCCCCTCACTGCTTGTGCCACAGCCTAGAACACTTCTCCAGGCAGTGGACCAAAGCAACTGTATGGCTCACCTTGTTGGTTTCCCAGCTCTCGTGCACCATTGCCCCCTTCATTGCCTATGTCCAGTGGCTTTCGTTGTTTCATAAATTTTGTCTATTTTTTAAAAACTATTTAGAAGTTTATAATAATTGTTTTGTACATAAATGTACAGCTTTCACAATCATTGAAGAAATTCACTCTAGCAATAATAAATATACATAAAGCACCTCAGTTGACATGTTTCAACATGTAAAGCACATAAGAATTTCTTGCTACAATTATGTTTTAGCAGTGACATCTTTCTGATTAGATATGATAACTTGCAAGATTTCTTGACCAACAATCACATGATTTCAGAGAGGCCAAAATCAGAAAACAGGTATCTGCCTCTGGGTATTTAAGAGGTAAAGGCTGAATCAAAAGTAAGCAGAAAATATTAAATATGAAGCTAAAACTGAATTTTGGTATAACACATTTAGGCAGGTAGATATAGATAGACTTAGTAATTTTTATTTTAAAATCAAAGCTATGCATACTCTTATGAAAAAAAAAAAAACAGTTCTGAAGCTCATTTCCCTTCACTTTATTTGCCTACTTTCAACATTCTCAAGTGGGCCTATGTGCCAAAGGAGATTCAGGGCCTAACCTACATGTACCAACAGGAGCCATGAGTCTGAAACTGGGCCTGAGGATGTGGGGTCAGAAGCAACTGCATTCATACAGGACAGAGAACAGTACCCACCCAACCTCTGTCACAATATAGTCTGGAGAGACCTGGACCATCTGAACCTTCCACAGAACGTCATTATTACATTCATGACATCATTACTACTTGGGCCAGATAAGTAGATAGCGTATTATATTCCCAAGGATAGGAAATAATCACTAGTAGGAACCAGCATCCTTTTAACATCAGTGAAATTTTTAGGGTCCAGTGGTCTGCTTGAATGTCAAGATGTCTCCACAATGAAGAATGAATTTTTGCATCTCACTGATCTTATCAGTATTATTCCGCCACCAAGGAAGCACATCAAGCTTCAGCCTTCTTTGTGGGAATTCAGAACCTGGGAATACTGCTCTGATTCATACATTGGATGACTGGGAGGCTGCCAGTTTTCAGTGGGATGCAGAGCACATAAAGGATCTGTAGCAGATACAGGCTGCAGTGTAATTAGTTTTAATGCATGAGCCATTTGATACAGGAGATTTTCTACAGGACAGGGGTACCTGATAAGCAAAGCAGTCATAGGAGTTTATGGCAAGACTCCAATTGGAGAATCCCAAGGTAGACTTCTAGTTTCTGTACCAAGGCCAAGGAATCTGCAGTGGAGAATATGTCATTCACAAATGGCTCCTTGCATGCTGATGGGCCTTGGTAGGAACAGCATCTCGTGGGGCATTAAGTGACCCTATAGCCCAAGTTGCCCGTGATGAGCTGTTTTGTCAGACCCACCAAGTCAATCCATCATAAGGTGAAAATGGCACACCTGGGGCTGATGACAAGCAGGAAATGGGCCTGAGGATGTGGGGAAGTCGGGGAAGGCAATGGCACCCCACCCCAGTACTCTTGCCTGGAAAATCCAATGGACGGAGTAGCCTGGTGGGCTGCAGTCCATGGGGTCGCTAATAGTCGGACAGACTGAGCGACTTCACTTTCACTTTTCTCTTTCATGCATTGGAGAAGGAAATGGCAACCCACTCCAGTATTCTTGCCTGGAGAATCCCAGGGACGGGGGAGCCTGGTGGGCTGCCGTCTATGGGGTCACACAGAGTCGGACACGACTGAAGTGACGCAGCAGCAGCAGCAGCAGCAGCAGCATGTGGGGAAGTATGGCCGGGGAAAAAAACATGCACAAGCAGGTGGCCCAGGCTCCTATGTCACACTTACAACTTTTGCACCAGGGTCCCTCCCACAACTCACAACTGAGACTGCTTGAGAGGCTCTTTGTCTAGCTGATGGAGGCCAAAAAAGCCCAAGCTAAGTTCACAGATTGGTTTGTTAGGATATGGGTTTAAAACAAAAACAGACTTTTGCTGCCCTACAGTCCCTGATCAGCAGTGTTAAATGACAGGGGAGTTTGGGGTAGTATTCCTGATCACCCATTTTCTGTGGAAAGTGGCTTGAAGTAAGAATAGACCTTCTTGGCAAGTGGTAAATAAGTTGGCTAGGGGATTAGGGGCCTGGAATGAAAAAGATTAGAAGATAGGGGACAAGGAAGCCTGGAGAAGAAGCAGCAGAGCTATCTATGGGATTGGGCATGTGAGTAAAGAGCTTTGGGTTGTATAACAATGCCTTCTGGGGACTCCACCACAGCAGAGGCACTCAACAACCCAGAAAATGGGCGTGGCCAGTTAACCAGCAGCCGTGTCACCAGCTAACCCAGTGCTGGCATAATGTGTGTAGTCATGTCCAGGAATGCAGGTGAGAGGCCAACAACATGGCCTCCACTCACCCGCTGGCCACTCCCTCATGTTCAGCCCTGAGCACTTCATACAACATCATCTGCTGATAGCAAGTTGATGACACTGGACTCCTATCCTGGAAGGACAGTGATTGACCCTGACTAGAATCTTGCCGTCTCCAGGTATGAGTTTGCCTTTCCTGTCCACAAGGTGTTGGTCAGACTACTTAGCCAATGATTTCCAAGTGTTTGATCCATCAGTGTGTCCTGCATAATACTGCCTTTGACTTAGGGACCTGCTTTACAGCAAAGGTGGTGTTTCAGTGAGCACGTGGACATGGGATTCACTGGTCTTGATGAGTGTATCTGAAATTTAATAAGAAAAACTAGAAAGTAATTTAGGGTCAGAGATTATTTTTTAATTAATTTCCAAGGTCTGGGATAAAGTTATGGTATGTACTTAACCTTTGGGGAGGGCTATCAATCCTTACCCTTCCTACCAACATCCCCATCTTTCATTCAAAGGAAAAAGAAAAACATAATACATTGCGGGGGGGGGGGGATTCTAAGTGCTGGTTTCATATTTTCTTCCACTAAGGAAGCTGCTTGTATCCACCCTCTGTTGCAGCTTCCGTACAGATGCCTGTGTGTGTGCTGACGGGTGTCTGACTTTTGCAATCCCATGGACTGTAGCCCCCCAGGCTCCTCTGTCCATGGGGTTTTCCAGGCAAGAACATTGGAGTGGGTTGTAATTTCCTTCTCCAGGGGATATTCTCCACTCAAGGATCGAACCTGCGTTTTTTGTGTCTCCTGCATTGGCAGGCAGATTCTTCACCACTGTGATCCCTGGGAAGCCCTGGGTATAGATATACAATACAATATGCTTGACCAACTGCATGGTCCCTCTTGGAACTTGAAATCTTGAGGAAATAATTAAAACAATTCTCTAATAAAATCTTCTTTTGCTTCAGATAGCCCAGAATCAGTTCCTGTTGCATGTAACAAAGACTTGGCTGATGAAAATATAAACTGAAAATTCAAATTAAGTTTTACACATTTGACATCTAAGGGCTCTTTAGAGCTACTGAAAGGCTTTTGAACCACTAATGTCAAATGAAACAGATTTTTATTTTTGAACATTGTAATTTATTAATACATGGACACCACATTATTTTTTTGAGTAGACTCAGTTTACTATATACATGAGCTGTGCAACATTCAAACCAATGTAGAAGCCAGAGAGATTCAGTGAATTGCAGCTATTTCTTTGAAAGTTTATCTTTTATCTTAAACATTCCTAAAATTTTTCTAAAAACTACCTCACTCATATAAATTAATTTTAAGGTAGTATTTTAAAGTCCTTGCCAGGATCTTATTCAAACCTTCATTTTTACAGATGGGGAAAGTGAGAACTAGTGAGTTTAAAGAGACTTGCTTGAAGTCGTATCTGAGTAAGACAAGAACAACTGTGCCACCACTCTGAAAGTTCTGGTCCCAAGGTGGTATTTAGTTTTAATTAGAAATTCTTATACTAATAAAAATATGTGCATCAGATTTAAATCAGAAACTGTTAAAACATGGATAAGAAAGTGTAGGAGAGAGACAAACGTCTTTTCCTAGGTTCTGTGGCTGGGGTCCTGAAAATTAAACCGATAAAATAAAAATTAAAATTAATTAACAAAAGAAAAAGAAGAGTTTATTGACTCATGCGGTGCACAGACGCCTGGGAGAAGCTAAGTGTTAAATAACTCAAAGAGGTGGCTACAGTCTGGGCCTTATACAGCATCTTAACAAAGAACAATGTAGAGAAATGGATAAAAGGAAAAGGGGTTAAAGCTTTCAAGGATGGCAAACTCTGGGAAGGTAAACATTTGGTAAAACTAATGGAAGATAAGGATTAGTTTAATAAGGTTTGAGGGTGTTTGAGTCTGAGCTGCCCTCTTGGTAAGGGGGCGGGACACAACTTTACCAATAGAAATTTACGTCTGATTTTTTAGGCAAATAGAGGCCTTCCCTGATAGCTCAATTGGTAAAGAATCCGCCTGCAATGCAGGAGACGCCGGTTTGATTCCTGGATCGGGAAGATCCCTTGGAGAAGGAATAGGCTTCTCACTCCTTATTCTTAGGGCTTCCCTTGTGGCTCGGCTGGGAAAGAATCCGCCTGCAATGTAGGAGAAGTGAAGTGAAGTCGCTCAGTCGTGTCCGACTCTTTGCGACCCCATGGACTGTAGCCTACTAGGCTCTTCTGTCCATGGGATTTTCCAGGCAATAGTCCTGGAGTGGATTGCCATTTCCTTCTCCAGGGGATCTTCCCAACCCAGGGAGCGAACCCGGGTCTCCTGCATTGTAGACAGACGCTTTACCATCTGAGCCACCTGGGTTCAATCCCTGGGTTGGGAATGATCCCCTGAAGAGAAAGGCTACCCACTCCAGTATTCCAGCCTGGAGATTTCCAAGCAAAGAGTCGACACAACTGAGCGACTTTCACGAAATTAAGATTATTTAAGCAAATGGAAGGGGGAAAGTGCTGAGGTGGAGAGATTTTTGTTTGTTCCTGCTGTGTCTCAATTGTCTTCAGCTTAAAATAATCATGTCAAAGTGTCTTATTCTGGAGTCTTATGTTCTAATCCCCTACAGAAACATTAAAAAGTATGGTCTCTTCCGCCTTTTTGCCTGGGTATTCTTACCTCAAAGATGTGACCCAAATACCAAGGCCAGAGATCTTGCCCTTTGAAATCCTAATGTGGCCAACTAGGGTCCGCAGTTCTGCCCAATCGGGTAGGAGACACAAGGATAATGTGCAAAGGGATGTTTTTCTCGGTATCGCTTACCACACCCCGCCCAAACCACAGCGTCTGCTCCATAACCCGCGAGCAGCGACTCCAACAGAACCCCAGGCGGCCTGGTAGCATCTTCGCCGGAAGGTCGGCCGCTCAGACCCGGCCTGTCGGTGGAGTTAAGTAGCTCTGACTGGCGGCGCCTTTTGGCTTTCCAACTCCCAGCAGCTCTGAATCATGTTTATGGGACGTTTAATGGGCTCTAATAGAGCAACTAGTAATTCCGGCCCGCGGAAGCAGGGAAACCCACACTGCCCTGACACTTCTACGGGTGAGGCGGCTACACGGAAATTGCGCCACTGGGGGGCGCCAAAAGAAGTAAAGGCGCGAAAACCATGGTAACGAGAGGGACGTCTGCTACGCAGAGCGTGATGACTGCACGGGGAGCGCCCCTAGCGCCGGATTATGACGCGAGCGTCGGCGCGCGGGCTCCGCGGTCTCGCGTGACCGCGGGCGCGGCCTCCCGGTCTGGCAACAGCAGCAACGGCAGAGGCGGGCGGGCGAGGTCAAGATGGTGGCTCCGCGGGCGGGGGAGGCGGTGGAGGGAGGAGGAGCCAGACCGTAGCCTGCCGGAAACACCGACACTCGGAGGCCTCTCGGGAGACGCCGCCGCTGCCTCAGCCGCCGCCTCCGCCGCCTGCTCCAGCTCGAGAGACGCGAGCGGGCGGCGGGGCGGGCCGTGAGAGAGACACGAGAGGGAGGGCGGGGGCGGAGTCGCCTGCCTTCGCCTCCGCCCCCGGCCGCCGTCCCGGGCCCTGCCCCGCGCGGCCCGCCCAGCCCCGGTGTGGCAGCGGCTCATGGCGGCGGTGGGGCCCCCGCAGCAGCAGGTGCGGATGGCCCATCAGCAGGTCAGGGCGGCGCTCGAAGTGGCGCTCCGAGTGCCCTGCCTCTACATCATCGACGCCATTTTCAACTCCTCCTACGATTCCAGCCAAAGCCGGTTCTGCATCGGACTCCAGATCTTCCTCCGGCTCCTTGGTGAGGGGAACGGGGTAGGATGCGTCCGGGGATGGCTCAGCGGGCCGAGAAGTGCAGGAGGGGGAGGGCGGCCGTGCGCAGGTGGATGGGGGGTGGGGGCGTGTGTGTGTCGACTAGTTTCGTTTCCCCCCCGAGTTGGGCGGGGGGCAGCGTCTTTGTGGGCTGGGCGGGAGGAGATGACACTTGTCTCGGAGTTGACAGCAGAGCGGTCCTCCCGGCGAGTCAGCCTCCTGTTGGTTTTTGCCTCTTGAGTGAGGGTGGGGAAGAAGCAGCGATGTGCGAGCATGTGGCCCTGTGCCTGCTGCTCTCTCGGGGAGTGAGTCCTGTCTAACCGCGTCCTATGCGACAGCCTTGGAAAAACAGCACCTCTGCTTACGTTTTGCCATCTCGCCGTGTGTGACCTTGAGCTCGTCGTGCCAACACCTGGGCCTCAGTTTCCCCCTTTCCAAAATGCGCAGTATTCGTGTGTTGTCGTCTGAATGACATCCACACGAAAGAGAATGTCAGTCAAACCTTGAGATTTGCCAAAGACTTTCATGAAGAGGGTGATACTTAATAATGAGTCCTAAAATTTTCCGTGAATAGAGGAGAAGGTATTGAGAACGGTTATAAAAAGGTGGCTAGAAACTGATGAGATCTATGAAAATCATTATCTTCGTTGTGCAAGAGAGGAGTGTGAAAAGCATCGTGTACTTCATTCCCCATTTTCTCTTGCATTGCTGGAGTGAGAAGCATTTATGTTTAAGTTTTTAAGGAATTGAAACGTGGCAGATTTTGTTGATGAGGTAACTGAGTGTCAGGTTTTAGTGAGGCAGTGCCTTTGAAGTGTTGCTGAGGAGGAGCGGATGGTGAGATCTTTTCTAAACCTTTCTGAGTTAGAAGCCATCTGTTACTAGTTTATTCTTTTAAAAAATGATAATATTGAGTTTTCTTTTCAGCGATAAATAACAACACTTGACATTTTTTGATACTTTACTTTTGCAGCGCATCTTCACTGGTATTATCTAACCTGACTTTTAAAAATTCCTCAAATCCCTTAAAGGAGATTGGGTGGTGTTATGAATAGTTACATTTTACAGATGAGGAAACTGGAAGTCCTAGAGGTTGATACACAGCAAGATCCTAGTCTTAACGTTGTCTTAAGACATCAGGCGTGCCTCATTTTCTTCCTCAGTACAGCTTTAATCCAGATACAGAATTGTATAGCAGTGATCATAACACTACATCTTAAAACTAACAGATGTGAATGTGATGTTCCTTAGCACAAGACTTCTCAGTAACGTACCGCTGCAGAAATGTAATGCCCTCATCATTTGTAGCAAAAATGGAGCTGTGTGATTTCTAGTATACAGAAATAGCGAATCATTATATTGGTCACCTGTAACTATTTTTCTACCATAATATAAAAAGAATTAGCAACCTTAATGTTTTGTACTTAACATATTTTGTTTAATCCTGATAGTTGGGGGGGATAAAAATAAAATTAGTTAAATAA
The DNA here is from genome assembly GCA_006410675.1 of Oreotragus oreotragus. Classification (NCBI taxonomy): domain Eukaryota; kingdom Metazoa; phylum Chordata; class Mammalia; order Artiodactyla; family Bovidae; genus Oreotragus; species Oreotragus oreotragus. The sequence continues at coordinate 284,360 of SJYX01006028.1, forward strand.
TGTTACGGTGAAATTAATAAGAACAGGAACCTGATGGGAAAGCATTTTATTCCTGTCATTTAGAAGTTCCTCATCATAATAAGGCAGTTGCTTGTTTCATTATATAAGTAGAAAGATGGTCCCAGCTGAGCCTATGACTGCCAACCCTCCCCCAACACACACACACATCCACCTTAATTGAGGACATGATAACATACATGCCTGGAGTAAGTACCTGTGCTGATTCCGGGAGTGGGGAGACTGAGGGATGGAGAACATTGATCGTTTCTATTCCTGAACCCCATAGGAGAAGAGAAAGTTTGCTAGAGAGTAGAAGCTAACAGACTCCTAGAGAACTTCATGAAATTTGAAGTTATGCAGTTCTGTTTTGGGCAATAAATAACAAATGTAACATGGACTTGAGGGTGGTAGGAGGGGCTTTCCCTACTTCTGCTTTCAGAGGAGGTAGGAGGAGGCCAAGGTGGAGGAGCCAAAAAAAAAAAAAAACCACCACAAAACTGGGTTTGAGAGGATTCACAAAGTCATTCTGGCAGCAGTGTAGCCAATGCCTTGAATGTTCTGGCCTGTATACTGCAAAGCCTCTGAGAGCCCCCTGGGGACCAGGTACTTTAATGCAGGACGCTCACGGTTGAGCTTCAGGCTGCTGCTGCTGGTGCTAAGTTGCTTCAGTTGTGTCCGACTCTGTGCGACTCCATAGACGGCAGCCCACCAGGCTCCGCCGTCCCTGGGATTCTCCAGGCAAGAACGCTGGAGTGGGTTGCCATTTCCTTTTCCAATGCATGAAAGTGAAAAGTGAACGTGAAGTTGGCTCAGTCGAGTCCGACTACTGGTGACCTCATGGACTTCAGCCTACCAGGTTCCTCCGTCCATGGGATTTTCCAAGCAAGAGTACTGGAATGGGTTGCCATTGCCTTCTTCGAAGCATCAGGCTAGGGAACTTTAAACGAGTATTTTCTTTGATTAACTCTTTTGTAATTCAGGAACATTGAACTGGTATTTTCTTTGTACTATATCCATGCTTCTTATTTTTGTAGCAAATCATGGAAGTTAGTATTTGACAAGTTAAATAAGAATGTGACTCTGTCAGGTTACTTACCTGCTTTGTGCTTCTTTTCTTTACCTTTGTGAAGATGAACCATAATACTGTATCTCTCTTATAGAGTGTTAAGGGCAATAAGTAAGGCTATAAGCTCCTATAACAGTACCTGGAATCTAGTAAGGAACATGTCATTGTTAGCTACTAGTAAACATGGTATTAATAACTTTTAAATAAAATTTTTATACTTCAGTTAAGACCATACTACTGTGTTACAGATATTTTGGTTTTTAGAAGTCGTCAGCAAAATGTTGGTGCTGTTTATTTGAACATTCAGCTTTGATCTCAGAATGTTCTCTGGGTCATACTTTGTGAAAAATACAAAATATTTCCAAGTCTATCTCTTGACTGCTCCTCACATTGTGTGTGTTAGTCACTCAGTCATGTCCAACTCTTTGCGACCCCATGGACTGTAGCCTGCCAGACTCCTCTGTCCATGGAATTCTCCAGGCAAGAATACTGGAGTGGGTTGCCATTCCTTCTCCAGGGGATCTTCCTGACCCAGGGATTGAATCCAGGTCTCCTGCACTGTAGGCAGATTCTTTACTATCTGAGCCCCAAAGGAAGCTCCTCACATTATGACAATGTAATTATAATTTATCATATTTGTAAGAATAATAAAATTATTAAAAACTGGTTTTGGTGGGAAAAAATTTCACCCTGAATAAAAATAAATGGCCTAAATATTTGAGGACCATTCATTGAAGGACAGGAGAGCCTGGTGGGTTGCAAAGAGTTAGTCATGACTTAGCAACTGAACAACAAAACACTGAAGCATCTTGTTTGTTATTCAGAGTGACAGGTTTGTATGTAAAAGATACCCAAAGATGGTTGAAATCAATTTTCTCCCTGATTAGTTTTTTAATAATTGTAGACCTCTCTGTACTACTGAATATAAATCTCAAAATTTGTCAGTCTCACCTTTTTCTTAAAGTGGAATTGTCCAGATGGAAATCTTTTCTGCCTCCAGTTTTATTTATAGTGTCTAAAGAATTTACTCGCCTACAAGAAACTATTACTACTATACTTTAGTTATCAAACTAATATGAGAATTCTGCAGGTCAGAATATAAAGCATCTCATTTTGGAGATCCAAATTAGATCATATCATAATATATGTAATTTTTAAGAATACTAAGCTATTCTTAGGAGGTGTTAAGTGCTATGAAATGTAACCCAGTGCAGTCTAATGCTGAATTAGCAAATCTAAATCCAAGGCAGAAAATGCAAGCATAGGAGTTTGTTTTAATAGTATTACTCATATAATGACAATTCATCGACATGGAAAGGCCTTTCTAAACATAAGAGAAAATCCAGAAATTACAAGGGAAGTTTTGATAAATTTGAATACATAAAAATGAAATACTTCTTGATGACAAAATTCTTTTTTACAAAGATTTTTTTTTTTTTAATGACACACCAAGGGGGAAATATTTGTGTCATATTTAGTTGAAGTACTAGTAAGAGTTTTACTCTGCCAATAAGAAAAATATTTACTCCCGGAGGAAAATAGGCCCCAGGATAAGCATATCAGAGTAAATAAAATGTACAGGGTCAATAAGCAAAACAAAAATTGCTCAGTCTCATATATAATTAAAGAAATGCAGTTAAAATTTTACTTGCAAGATTGATAAAGAATTCAGTTTGAGTAAAAACTAGTTTGGCAAAGGTATGGGTAAATAGATGATGTTAAACAGTTTTGGTAAGCTGTTATTCTATGTCAAGCCACTTGGCACTGTCAACTGAAATTAAAATTCATTATACCTTTTGACTCACAATTCTAGTTCTGAATATTTGGCCTGAAGATACAATTTTACAGAAAATGTGGGCAAGAATATTCGTTGCAGCATTGTTGGTAATAACACAAAAATTGTTAATCTAAATCGCTGTTGAAAGAGAACCTATTCATTGTATATGTGTACTAGTTACACCCATGCAGTGAAGTTGTTGAAAAAAGTGACTTACTTTTGGTGCTATAGAAGGAACTCAGAAAGCCTGTGACTGTAAAAACAAAGTGAAACGATTGTAATGATTAACTGCATTGGGATAGCCTAGAGAGTCTGAGCAGATACCATTGACATTTTGGAGGGATAATTCTTTGGTGGTGGGGGTGGTGGTATTGTGGCCAAATGATTGGTGCAAAATCTGATCCACCACTGAGATGGACAAATAGACCAATAAACAGCATAGAGTTCAAAGCTCAGAAACAGACCACCTATGTATGTGGAGAAAGTTGATGTGTTTCAGAGGTAGAATTGAAGTACAATTGAGGTAAATTAGACTATTCTATTTGTGGCCATTTAGTTACTTATATGGAAAAAATTATATTGAACCCTACCTCACATCAGCATATAAATAGTTCAAAGTGGATTAGTATCTTAATGTGAAAAGCAGAACTTTAAAAAGTTAGAAGAAAATGTAGAACTTTTTTTTAGAGTAAGGAAAAAGTTCTTTAAAAATATATAAAAGCAAGTGTATGAAATAATAAATTCAGTGATATTAAAATTAAAAACCTGTTAATCTAAGGGAGCATCGGAAAGAGAAAAGAACAGCCCTACATCTGGAGAAGATGCTTGCATTACAGATAGCTGCAAAGAGTCTGTAGTCAGAATATTTTTTAAATGACTATATTCAGCAAGGAAAAAAGGCTCCATAAATAAATGAACAAAAAAATAAACTGGCATTTCACAGAGGAAGAAACATGAATGGTCAGTAAGTAAGAAGATGCCCTCTTTGAGTATTCAGAAATGCAGTTTTTTGAAAAGGTTAAAAAAGACTCCGTTATTATAATGGCATCTCCTTTGGGTAAAAAGCAAAAAGAAGTATTTATCCATGAGTGTGTTTGTTTATGCAAATTTTGGTTAATTCTTCATTTAATACCTATGGGGTTGGACTTTTTAAAAAATCATGTTCATATATTTTTAATAAAAACATACTTGTTAAAATTTAAAAGCAATTTATCTTATTAATAACAGACTTAGTATCTTTTTTAAAAGTTTGATAGAAAAAAATTTATGCTATAGTTTGTCAGGTATATCTACAGATTAACGTTTCAAGATGTTTTGTTTGTTCTACATTTCATTGCATAGGTTTCCCTTGGGAGTAGTAAGGCAGTTACAACATTTATTTTAGTACTGTTCCATCTTTATTCTGTCAGGTGTTGAAATGTTTTTCCACAGCTTGCTTTAGGTTATATATTAAAAGTATATAAGGTACTTGGAGAGCTGTATTATTATTTCCTTCCAATTTTTAGTCCCAAACTTCCAGAAAGGTTAAGGGTGTGAATGGACTTTGCACGTAAGAGTTGAACATTTTGTTGTATAACATACATGGTGGTTTGTTTTTTTGGTTTGGATTTTTTTGTTTTGTTTTGTCTGCTTGTTTTGTTTGCTCACTTTTGGTAATCCAAATTGAAAAGGCCCTGAACTGTTTCATGAATTGAGTTCATATATATCTTCAGAGCGCCTCAATTGACTTGGATTCCTGCCACTTTTCCTGCCTTGAGCACTTTAGTAAAACTCGAATTACTGGAGAACCAGATCCCTAAATTGTGATGCTAGTTAGTTCTATTTGTCACTGTCCCAGGGTGATTTTTCCTTGTAAAGCAGCATTTATATATAGCCTTGATCACTTATTGCAGGTCACTCTTAAATCCTAATGAGGAAACTTCTGTCTAGGAGCTAAATTTTCTTAGGCCTGCAGGTTAAATATCAAGAGTTGAATGTCTGGAGTTGGGAAAATGAAATGAAACTTTGGTGTTATTGACAACATTTCCTGAAGGCCTTGAGAGGGAAGACTACTTGAGAGACTTGGAAAGTTGACTTACTTTTTTCCCATGAAAATGAGAGCTGATTCTGTATTCCATACACAGGAACATGAGTATAAAGGAAAAATTTAAGAACTTCCTATGCATACAAACTTTGGGTAGGAATTAAAATCATTTTATACTGTTCTCAAAATGTTTGTGGTGGCATGCATGTGCTCAGTTGTGTCTGACTATTTGAGACCCCATGGCCTGTGGACTGCAGTCCAACAGGCTCCTCTGTTGGTGGGATTTTCCAGGCCAGAATACTAGAGCCGGTTGCCATTTTCCTACTCCAAGGGAGCTTCCTGATCCAGGGATCAAACCAGTGTCTCTTGCACGGACAGGTGGATTCTTTAACGCTGAGCCACCAGGAAATGTTGGTCATTATTAAATCTTGGGAAGTGATTTTAATCAGGAAAGAGTAGTATAAGATTGTTACTTACAAGGAGATATCCAGTCTTTGAAGTTATAGTCTCACTGCCTTATTTGCCTGTCATATTCTCTTTTTTTCTTTTGGTACATTTGCACAAGGCAAAATGGCACTTTTTATCCAGAAGTATTTCTAAAAACCTAAATCATTCCTTAATCTGTGTGTAAAAATAAGCTTTAGTGGTGGAGATAAAGCTATTAGAATAAAGTCTGGTTATAAGTTATAGCAAAGTTCATGAATATTGACAGGTAAAGATTAATTTACCACTTTGTGAATAGCAAGTTAAAAATAATTCACAGTTATTTAACTCTCTCCCTTTTAAAAAAGTGGCGTAAAGTAGAACTGAAGTTATTTTGGTTTAGTTTTGACTTATTTTAGATTAAGTTTTGTCTCAGGAAAAATCTATTGATTTTTGTTTTTCTATTTAGAGAAAGTAAGATTACATATGGCATATGGCAGCTGATTAAATTCCATTTCCTGTTACCTTCCATGGAAGGGGGTTTCTAATCCTGTTTAAAAAAAAGCCCGTTTTCTATTGAAAGGGGCATTCCCAGCTGTCAGCTTTTTGGGAGATTATTAGTGGCCCACTTGCTCAGCAAAGCGGGTAGGTAGTTCTTGCATGGAGGCTGATGTATTTATCTTCCAGGTGATTGTTTCCTTTTGTTCGCTTTTTCACAAATGACCTGACAGATTGGCACAAAATAAAANTTAAAAAAGCCTGTTTTCTATTGAAAGGGGCATTCCCAGCTGTCAGCTTTTTGGGAGATTATTAGTGGCCCACTTGCTCAGCAAAGCGGGTAGGTAGTTCTTGCATGGAGGCTGATGTATTTATCTTCCAGGTGATTGTTTCCTTTTGTTCGCTTTTTCACAAATGACCTGACAGATTGGCACAAAATAAAATTTGTGGGCAGTCATCATTTGAAGGAACTTGGCTCTTGCTTCTAACTGCAGTGGATTGTGAAATGCCTCCGTTGTAATGTGCATTATTGGTCTTGGTTATGAAGTTAAATGGGAAGATGGTTGTTTAATTTGGAGTTTGTCACTTTTTCTGTACTCCAAGGTTTGATTTCTCAGCTTTGTCTTGTCATAGTTTTTAATTTCCAAGTGGGCTGTGTTTCATGGATGCCTTTAAAAATATAATTCAGAATTCAACCGAAATGTTTATTTCCCTAGTGAATACTAATTGCACTTTATTTTCTACAAAATATTTTGGACTCCATAGACATAAAAGTTCAGATCCTTGCTTGCTATCAAGGACATATTATATAATAGGGTCAGGTTATTATAAACTGGGGCTTCCCTGGTAGCTCAGCTGGTAAAGAATCCACCTGCAACGTGGGAGATCTGGGTTCTATCGCTGGGTTGGGAAGATCTCCTGGAGAAGGGCATGGCAACCTGCTCCAGTATTCTTGCCTGGAGAATCCTCATGGACAAAGGAGCCTGGTGGGCTACAGTCCATGGGGTCACAAAGAGTCAGACGCGACTGAGTGAGCATACACACACAATTATAAACTACAGTATCAGGTAATGTCTGAGTGTCTGTAGGATGGGTAGGATTTGGACAGTCAGGGATTTGGGAAGTTGATGGGGCCATCCTGCCAAGCAAAGAGAAGAATGTAAATACAGCTGTAGTTACGGCAGAGAAGAAGGGGTGTGTTTAAGAAAGAAATCTGGAGTGTTGATTCGTGTGTTAAGAGGAATATTATTGTTATTTTAAAGCAAATTGGGTCCTTGAATGTTAGAACAAGACCTGTAGATTTTAATCAGTAATATCAGAGCTGCTGCAGTATTTTGAGCACAGACATGAAGAAAGGCAGTTTGGTGGCTTATAGATGAATTTGAATCAAAGAGTTTTTGAGACAGACTAATAGATGGGTGTCACTGAGGAAAGGGGAGGTATAGGTATTAGTAGAATTTGTCACTGTCAGAGTTTGAGGATGGGGGTCTGCTGCTAAGTTGCTTCAGTCGTGTCTGACTCTGTGCGACCCCATAGGTGGCAGCCCACCAGGCTCCCCCATCCCTGGGATTCTCCAGGCAAGAACAATGGAGTGGGTTGCTATTTCCTTCTCCAATGCAGGAAAGTGAAAAGTGGAAGTGAAGTCGCTCAGTCGTATCCGACTGTTCGCGACCCCATGGACTGCAGCCCACCAGGCTCCTCTGTCCATGGGATTTTCCAGGCAAGAGTACTGGAGTGGGGTGCCATCGCCTTCTCCGGATGGGGGTCTAGAGGTACAGTTAAAAGAATAATAATGGTAATCTCTGAGTGATATTGGAAATCGAAAGGAAGAGCTGTTTGAGGTCAGTTTAGCTTTAGGTTTTAGAAATTCTGAGTATTGTAGTTGCAGTGCAGAAGTAGAAATAGATGAATATTTGGATGTGGTTTCCATAGTTGAAACCTTGGATAATAATGTTTATTGTGATCTCACTTAAAAATTTGTCAGAAAGAAGGTGCTGGATGCATATGAGACCGTATATTGGTGCTTATAGTGTGGGAGAGGGGGAGAACTTACTAAAATAAGTTTTGGTTTTCTGAATGCTATTTTAGTTTGAAGAATCAGAAGGATGACTGTTTGAAGAAAGAGCTTCCTAGGTGGCACTAGTGGTTTTAAAAAAACAAACAAACAATAAACCCACCTGCCAATGCAAGGGTTTGATCCCTGGATCAGGAAGATCTGCTCGAGGAGGGTATGGCAACCCACTCCAGTATTCTGGCCTGGAGAATCCCTTGGACAGAGGAGCCTGGCAGGCTACAGTCTGTGGGGTCACAAAGAGTTGTACATGACTGAAGCAACTTGGTACACACACACATTTGAAGAAAAAGATTCAAACATAAGGAGAAAGGAAACGTGGAGGACATGTTTGGTATCTGTAGGAAATTATGTACAGAAAAAAAGTGAACTTAGATCCAAGGGAGAATTCCCAAATTCAAGCAGCAGGGAAAATAAGAGCCAGCAGGAGTTCACAGTATGAATAAAAGGAGGAAATAGGGGTAACTATAAATGTAAAACTAAAGAACACTTTAAGAAAAATCTCAGATTTAATAGGAACAAATGTCCATATTGCTTATGTTTAGTGTTTTTGTAATGAAGTTATCTTAACTATTTTTTTAAGGTTTTCTTCAAAATTTTTTACATTATCAAAGTGTGATAACACATATACAAGAGACTAGGAAAATATAAAACAAGGTTATATATAGTTCAATTATATATTACAATTAATTTTTAAGTAGATAAATTAAGATTTTTAGTTGGAGTTTCAATATCAAACTCTCAAAAATTAATAGAATTAGTATACAGAGAGGTAGGATATAATAGACCTGAAAAGCACTGTGAACCAGTTCAACACGATTCATATTTATACAGTTTTCACACTACAACAAGATACAAATTCTATTAAGTTCCCATAGACTGTAAACTAGGAGACACTGGAACATATCCAGGGGAATAAAACAAGGTGCAAAAATTTCATGGTCCAAAGATATTGAGATCATATAGAGTCTGTTCTCTTATCACTGTGGAATTATGTTAGAAATCAGTATCAAGGGATATTTGAAAATAACCCACATATTTTCAAGTGCAATGTGACATTTACCAGGAGAGACCTTCCACCTACCCACTGAAAGCCTCAATAAAGGTAAAGAGAAAAAAAAAACACGGAGGGTAATTTCAGAGAAGAAAGCATTTAAATGCTTTGGTATCAAGATGAGATATTAAAGATACTTTAAACAAAATCCCATGTATTTGGAAATTAAGTGTCCACTTTTAAATGTCCGGTGTATCTAAGAAAACTTTTTGAATAATTTTGAAATTATACATTCTTTCAAGTTTAAAGCTTGTTAAACTATGTATAGCACAACAATCTCGGAAATATTTTAGTAATTTGGTTTCTGGAGATATAATGCTACTTGAATTACTTTGAAAATTAGAAAATAAGGGGTAAGATTTTAAGGATATGTTTGATCTGTCCTGTTGAACTCTGATTTTATGTAACACTTAATGGCCTTTAAAATTGTCTTGAGGCATAATGTTCATCAGTTTGAAAATGTTCATACTTATTAAAGGAAGAATATCATAACTTTTAGTGGAAAAACATTCTTTAAAAAAAAAAACATTCTTTAACAAAGTTTCGTTCGAATGACTTTTTTTTTTTTTTTTTTAGGTATATTTGTATCCAGTATTGTCCTGATCTTGTCACAGCGATCGCTTTTCAAGTTTTACATGTACAGCTCAGCCTTTCTATTAGCTGCGACTTCAGTGTTGGTAAATTATTATGCTGCTTTGCACATTGACTTCTATGGTGCCTACAACACATCAGCTTTTGGAATTGAGCTGCTTCCTCGAAAAGGGCCCTCACTGTGGATGGCACTGATTGTTCTACAGCTAACGTTTGGAATTGGATACATCACACTACTCCAAATTCATTCCATCTATTCACAGTTAATTATTTTGGATCTCTTGGTTCCTGTAATAGGCTTAATAACAGAACTACCGTTACACATCCGAGAGACTTTAGTTTTTACTTCTTCTTTGATTCTCACATTAAATACAGTGCTTGTCTTGGCAGTGAAACTTAAGTGGTTTTATTATTCCACCAGATATGTTTATCTTTTAGTGAGGCACATGTATCGAATTTATGGATTACAGTTATTAATGGAGGACACATGGAAGAGGATTCGTTTCCCAGATGTCCTGCGAGTCTTCTGGCTAACAAGAATTACAGCTCAGGCTACAGTATTAATATACATTTTAAGAATGGCCAATGAAACTGATTCCTTCTTTCTCTCTTGGGATGATTTTTGGGACCTCATTTGCAATCTTATAATTAGTGGATGTGACTCTACACTCACTGTACTGGGCATGAGTGCTGTAATTTCCTCAATAGCCCATTATTTGGGTCTTGGAATATTGGCCTTCATTGGATCAACTGAAGAAGACGATAGGCGACTTGGCTTTGTAGCACCTGTTTTATTTTTCATTTTGGCTCTTCAGACTGGTTTAAGTGGGCTAAGACCAGAAGAGAGACTTATCCGCTTAAGCAGAAACATGTGCCTTTTATTAACAGCAGTCCTGCATTTCATCCATGGAATGACAGACCCCGTATTAATGTCGCTCAGTGCCTCTCATGTGTCATCTTTTCGTAGACATTTTCCTGTGCTCTTTGTTTCTGCTTGCCTGTTTATTCTTCCTGTCATACTCAGTTATGTTCTTTGGCATCACTATGCACTAAATACATGGTTATTTGCAGTTACAGCCTTTTGTGTGGAACTCTGCTTAAAAGTAATAGTTTCTCTCACTGTTTATACGTTATTCATGATTGATGGCTACTATAATGTCCTCTGGGAAAAGCTTGATGATTATGTCTACTATGTCCGTTCAACAGGCAATATTATTGAATTTATATTTGGAGTAGTAATGTTTGGAAATGGGGCTTATACTATGATGTTTGAGTCAGGAAGTAAAATCCGGGCTTGTATGATGTGCTTACATGCCTATTTTAATATCTACTTACAAGCAAAAAATGGCTGGAAGACATTCATGAATCGTAGAACTGCTGTAAAAAAAATTAATTCACTTCCTGAAATAAAGGGGAGCCGCCTGCAAGAAATAGATGACGTATGTGCAATCTGCTACCATGAGTTTACAACATCTGCTCGTATCACACCGTGTAATCATTATTTCCACGCACTTTGCCTTCGGAAATGGCTGTACATTCAAGATACTTGTCCAATGTGCCATCAAAAAGTGTACATTGAAGATGATATCAAGGATAACACAAATACATCTAACAACAATGGATTTATTGCACCCAATGAAAATCCAGAGGAAGCTGTAAGAGAAGCTGCTGCTGAATCTGACAGGGAATTGAATGAAGATGACAGTACAGATTGTGATGATGACTCTCAAAGAGAAAGAAATGGAGTGATTCAGCACACAGGCACAGCAGCTGAAGAACTGATTAATGACGATACTGATTAAAATAGCATTTACTGATCATTGAGGTATTTGTTTAAAATTCAGTTCATCCAAAATGGAGTATCTGCTTCACTTCAGTGTGTAACCAAGCACAAAAACAGTATCAATGTTGAATCGAATCTGTGAATGGCTTTCCGTTTACTGTGATGTGCTACTGTAAATATACCTCTTTAATTACTTCTGGTCTCTTTGGTGACCTATTTAAATTTGTGTACATTATTGTACATAGAATAAAATGTTTTCACATTTTTATGACAAATTTGAACAAATAACTTTTTAATAGATGTAATAATATGGTGCGTCAACTGTGCCAAAGATTCCTCAATGAAAGTCTGTGATGTATCCAACTCTGGACCCTAGTTTTTCTTTAAAATGGGTGTGAGAGAATAAAAATGCAAACCAGGGGAAACTATGTTAAATCAAGGAAATAAAACATGACCAGAGGATAAATTCTATATGTATGTAGAGTATTTTGCAATTAAGGGGAAAATAGGCTGTCAGAAGTGACTGAGACTTTTTTGACACTTGAGATTAGCATTGTAGTTGAGCTGGGTTTGAAAGTAATGATTCAGATCAGAGACTGTGAGAGTTGAGAAGTAGGCTTATTTGTATCAACTAATTTTGGTATAAACCAGGATGTGCTAATGGTTTTAATTTTGATGTAAAAATCAGTATATTTATTAGCCATTCTGTGTTTGCAGCATTGTCATAACTCTCCTTTTGAACTTTTAAAGAAATTACAAAATGAAATACTTTGGGGGGTTTTCACTATTTTAAACCAAAACATTAAGTGATTTTTAAAAATTCTGATCTGACTTCATGGGTGGTATGCAGTGATATGATACCTCTTTAGACAACTTCCAGCTAATTCCTTTATTGAATCATGAAATTTTATGTATATGGTGGGAAAATGGGAGACACATCAATTACATATCAGGAAAAAATATTTTAATAGTGTTGTTATATAGTGTATTGGCTAGTTCCAATGGATCTTCATCTCTTACTGCTGACATTATCTCCAGTATTTGACTAAAACAAAACAAAAATAGATGGTTATACTTCTAAGTACATATTCTGTTTTCAAGATATTTATCTTTTTCCACATAAATGAAAAGATACTGTTTTAGCATCTTTAGCATAAAAAGCCTAACAACAGTATATATTAAAGTTTTCAGCAGTGTTAACAGAAAAGTTTAACTGCTAGTATATTTAAAACAAAGCAATTAGAGATAAATTTCTGGGACAGTCTTGCATGTAACTAGAGCCAGGAACCAGGTTCAAGTAAATTATAAAGCCAGCCCATATTATGTGTCCCACAGTTGTGGAACAACCAGTGGAAATGAAGAGTCCTTTTAAACTGGGGCTCATGACACATTAGTGGGTCATGATGAACTTTTAAAAAAGTAAAAGTACATTTGCATTTAGTAAGGGAAATGGTGTTCCATTTTTGTTCAGGTTATGTTTATATATGCAGCTATGTACCAAGTCACACAGTGTGGTATCGTGGGGATAGCAGTCAGAGTTTGAAAGCCGTTGCTTAGAGAACTAGTTGTAAAGGGCAGCAACGAACTGCCGCATCATCACCAGCACAGTGATAGCAGAGGAAGTTCAAAGCACGTTCCTTGGAAGTGTGTGGTTATGGGGGTGGGAGGGGTGGGGAGAGAGGCGCTTTCTCTTCCTGTAGGTTTTGCCCTACAACAGCAAGGTGCCAGTCTTTCACTTTCTTTGCTTAGAACGATGGTAATTATCAGTCGTGTTTTCTAGCAGTATTGCATGTAGACAGAATATTTCTTACGCATGAATTAGAAAATTCAGTTAAACATTTAAATATTCTTTGTCTTAAGCTTTTTGTTTCCCTTTATGGGTTTTTAAAATATGAACACCTAGAGGAATCAGAGACAGAGATTAGAGATTAACTGGAACTTTTAAGTTCTATAATAGTGACAAATGCTTCATTTAACATACACGAAATGAAGTGACTGAAATTTTTATCTGACAAACTGTGCTAAAAGCAAATCTGTTGACATTAAAAGTGACACTAAAGACCCAGTTTTCTTAGCAAATTACCGAGTTTTCTTCTGTTAACTACTTGGAATTGAAAATTAATAATACATAATACTAAGAAATCAGTATGATTCCTGCCACCAGTCTCCCTTCCAGTCTTTTCTCCACATGGATTGATTGATATCAGTTCAATAGCTTTCCTGCTTAAAATCTTCTGGGTCCTGGTAAAACCTAAACCACAGATGGTGGCACACGGGGCACACTCTGGCCTATCCTATCACTTACTGAGCATCCTACTTTCTGCCACACTGCGGTCACAGTTCCCAGCTCTTCCCAGCCTGTCTTCGCTCAAGGTGTGTGTTTATCTCGGTCTGGCCTAACTCACAGTCCAGCTTAGTAAACAGGTGAAATGCCACTTGAGTTAAGCGCTCTATTTCCCCACAGGGCAGGCAGCTGCTCTGTCCTGTGTATGTTGCTACCCCTATAACAGCACTGTTGTCTTCGATTATACTTACTGTCTGCTTGTTTGCTCCAGGAGGATCTTTGTCAGACTTGTTTAATGCCTTACCCAAAATGCCTGGCACACTGTACCTACTTATCTGGTCGGGTGAGGGTGGGAACAGACTTCATTCTTTCATGTGGCCTCAGTAACTTGTATCTCCCCTGATAATTGACAAGAGCTCCACAATGTATTTCATGGAATTTACAATCTAAACTGTGTGTGGGCGGGGGTGGGGGGACTCTATTCAAATAATTAAAACATAAAACTGTTAATAGATGCTTTATTAGTAATTAGTATTTAGCATTAGACCAGAGGCAAGTTTATTTCTGAAATGTAGTCTAAAATTTTTCAGTTTGCAAATGTTTATTTTCCCAAGGAAATAAAATTCTATAAAGTTCTGTACTTTTTTTTCAGTTGGAAAAAGGAAATCCTTTCTATGATTTGTCCTTTTGTTCAGGGCTTCCCTGGTGGCTCAGACAGTAAAGCATCTGCCTGCAATGTGGGAGGCCCGGGTTTGATTCTGGGTTGGGAAGATCCCCTGGAGAAGGCAGTGGCACCCTACTCCAGCACTCTTGCCTGGAAAAACCCATAGACAGAGGCGCCTGATAGGCTACAGTCCATGGGGTCACAAAGAGTCGGACGCGACTGAGCAACTTCACTTTCACTTTCAGAAGCTTAAAGAACAGTGTTATTTCTTAGGTTTATTCTATCTGTGAAATCATTTGGGTTTCCTGCTAAGATTGTATAGCCACCAGCAGGAAACCTACAAGATAACAGAACTTAAGCCAGGTAAGGTGATTCTATCTGTGGACAGCTTTAAGAGCTTTCCCCCTCCCTACAAAATGACAAGTGACCAGAATCACTTAAAGTTCTTACTGCTGTAATAAAACCACTTTGGGTTGAGAGAGTATTTAAAAAAAAAAAAAAGCTGATACAAATTCCTTCAAGTCACTGCATTAAAATGGTCTTTGATAACTTCATTTGGATTTCACCCAACTTTAATTCTGTCCCTTGAATTCATTTTGAAACAGTATTGGTGATTGACTTTAATATTCTGAAGGCCATGAAAACAAGATACTTACATTATGTGGCAGGGTTCATTTCTGTCTTTCAAACAGTGCCCGTTTTCCCACTTCTTTTTGGTAGGAAATGAAGTTTTTATATATTTTGATCCAGCATGTGTACTTTTGACTCCACACCAAGGTGCATCTAAAGGTAAGCAAAGAAAGATTCTCAAAGATACTTACCTCTTTAAATTATGTTTTTTAGTTAATATTATCAAACTACTATATAAGCCATGATTCAGCTTAAAGGGTAAAAGGCAACAGAAAATAGCTTTAAGAAAAGTAAGATAAAATCTTGAACTGTACAAATTCTTTTAAAACTTTTATTCCTCTTCCCCCCCACTAACAATATGCTTTAAAAAAATGATCTAAAGCTAAAATACAGTAGTAACATGAAAAGATTTAAGTTAAAACTTTTTTTGCCTCCACTTAATGTAAAACTGGCTTTTTTTTTGGCTGCACAATGTGGCATGCAGGATCTTAGTTCCCTGACCAGGGATCAAACCCATGCCCCCTGCATTGGAAGCATGGAGTCTTAACCACTGGACTGCCAGCGAAGTCCCCAACTGTGCTTTGAATACTGGGATTACTTACTTACTAATAAAGAATTACAATAGTTTACACATTTTACAACCATTAATAATTTTCATAACTTCCCTAAGGAAATATACCTGATTGCCTCAGAATGACTCAGTTTTGACTTTATTTAAAAACTCCATGTGTATAAGAAGAGCCTCGAGTTCAGGCTATAGACAGAATTTTTAGCTCTGAACTTTGTATTGTGAGGCAACAGATTAATTTCTAAAATTCTTAAACCCAATTTGATTTAAATATTTGCATTACTTTAAAAGTATTGTACAATTAAGCCACTGTATAAAAAAAACTCAAATAGCTTTTGAACTCATTCTTATTTAATAAAATACCTCCTTAGTTACCACATAATCTCACATTTCATTTTTAAATGCTTAGGCTTAGTCAAGCTTCTAAATTGAAAAAAATCGCTTGCATGAATATTTTTCCATTACAACTCCCCAAAGACTTTCTGACAATTGTTGAGGTTTGAGCATGCTTTTCTAAATAAAATATTTGTTATTACTTTTCTCTAACTCTTGGGGTTATGGTTTAATATGAAAATTAAGTTCTAAAAGCAAACTTACCAGTCTCAATCATTAATTTTTCACTAGGTATTGACTTTAGAACTTCTAAATTAGCTTCAGTTTTCAGTGAGCTTTAAAAAGAAAAGTTACTCATATATAAAAGTGTATTTAATGAATAACAACTTTTTCATACTATCAGTTCAGTTGCTCAGTCGTGTCCGACTCTTTGCGACCCCATGAATTGCAGCACGCCAGGCCTCCCTGTCCATCACCAACCCCCGGAGTTCAGACTATAAACTTGTCTAAAACAGATTATACAAAACTGAAAATCCTGAAGGAAAACTTTGGTTGGCTACAATGGAAGTGTACTTTAGAAAAGTGTTTGCACATCCTGTCCTTATAGAATCCAGATTAAGATCTGTTCCAAGCAGATCTGACTTCAGGGGATGAAATTTTTTGTGTTTATCAGTTGATCATCCAATAACTTTCTGTAACAGTCTACGTTAATCTTTTAAAGATTTTGCACTGCACCCCTCATTCCTCACCCTCCCAAATCTGGAAACTTGTACAATCTTCCATTACTCTATAGACATTCTGAAACTTGATCATGTGTTCGGGCATGAACCTTTTTCATCCATTTAGGCAGTTGGAACCTACTGATTGAGATTTTCCCCCATGCCTAACTCAGAGAAAATATGGAAAAACGACCTTTCCCCTTTCATTTTCTCTCTTCCCTCTGGGGCTTTCTTTAGTCAAGTTTAGGCCTCCTGAATTGGTCTCCTAGGCCCTGCTTCTTTCATACCTTTTTCTGGGTGATTAATTTTCATTTTCTGACTCTGAGACAGGCTGGATTATTGGTCTCAATTCTCTCTCCTTTGACAGAATTATGTATCTGCACCTTTGCCATGATTTCTTAGTAGGAAGAAGGAACCTGAATCTGGCCATGGCTTCAAGACCAACGGGATGATACGGCCAGAGGCTTGGAATGCACTTTTGTGATTTACAGTGGCACTCAGAATCTTCTGAGATTAGCATGCACTAAGTAGCTGTTACCTGGGTGCCTAGGCGTCTGGAATGAAAACACAGGGTGAAAATCTAACCCAACATGTACCCTGTGGCAGAGAGCTCACATTATCAATTAAACCTCACCTGATTCAGACCCGTGAGTGTTAAAGTTTAACATAATATGCCAATGAGTTTTGGGATGGTTTGCTATATAATGTGATGATGACGAATACTGTATGTTGCCCTTTTTATTTCAAGACCTGTTATAACTGTTTATGGAGTTTCAAATAGATACACAACTAGAATATATAGAACTCTCTGCCTGTATTTATTATCTAGCCCCATCAATTATCAATTCCTGATTGATCTTGTGCATCCACTTATCCCTACTGTCTCCTAATAAGCAAAGTCCAAATGTAGTATGGATTCAGCATTTTAACACATCTCTAAGCATCAGGACTTTTAAAAAAGCAATACTATTATGTATAAGAAAAATCCAACTCTTTATCGTATCTAGTATTTAAATTGTCATACCTACTCCTTTTGTTTGACCAAGGGTTCAAATGAGGGACAAATATTACAGTTGGTCATCAGTGTTCTAAATTTCTTAACCTATTAAGTTCTCCTGCATCTCTTTTATCCCCATAAAATATGTTGAAGAAATCCAGTTATTTGCCCTGAAAACCGCCCTGTCTTGATTTCATCTGTGCATTGTCTTTTAACAGGGTCCTTCATCTTCTGCATTTCTTCAGGGAGCTCTGAAGTGCCATCCAGAATCTTGATCGGATTCAAGTTGAATTTTATTTTTTTTGCAAGATTTTCATAGGCAGTAGTATGTATGATCTTCTGTCCAGAAGCACATAATATCTAGTTGTCCTTTAAGTCAGATGTGGATGCCCAATGCCTAGACTAATTAGTTCATAAGGAGTTGCAAAATGATGATACTATAATTCCATCAGCCTGTCATTTATTATCTAGAATACCTGTATAAAGAGAAAATTTCTGTCTACTAGGTACTCAGTGGTAGAGGTAAATAAAAAAATCTTTTAAGTATGTTGATTCCCTAGCTTCCTCCAGTGGTGCTATTAATTTTTAATCCTTTTTAAAAATTAAAAGTTTTAAAGTTTTTTTAATCTTTAAGGAGCTCTTACTTTTATATTTTTCCTGTAGCATTCTGTTCATATTTTATAGATGCAACATCTCAAGTCTTTATAGGATCTCTTTTAAAGTGCTTTTCCCTAAATAGTTTCCTCTAATGTTAATTTTTCTGTTTATCTAGGTCTCTTTCTTTCTGCTGGTTCACCTCATTTATCTGATGGTCCCCTGGTTATGTTTAAGGAAGCCTGGGTTGCCCATGCTGGGTTTCCTTTGCTCTTGTGTAAATAGGACTATTTTACTGCCAGCTCTCTGAATGGAGATTCTTCCCGGAAGCTCCATGTGGGACAGGCCAGAACTGGGCATGGTGACCCACAATTTCATTTAAGGGTGCTGCTGCTGCTGTTGTGTCTGACCCTGCGACACCATGGACTGTAGCCTGCCAGGCTCCTCTATCCATGGGATTTTTCTGGCAAGGATACTGGAGTGGGTTGCCACTCCCTTCTCAAGGGCATCTTTCTGACCCAGGGATCAAACCCTTATCTCCTGCTTAGCAGCAGGATTCTTTACTACTGTAGCCACCTATAATGTACAATAAAATTAATTAAATCATTGATTGATTTAAAATATAAAAGAAGCATCTAGGACATTTACTTAGGTCTTAATTCTAGAGCAAATAATTTCATGTTTCTATTCTCAAAAATGGAATTTAGTTAAAAAAAAAATAATGAACTAAAACACTGAAGAGGGGAAGGAAGTCTTACTATTTCGCAATTTATTTACTGAGCTACACTGATATCCTGAGAAAAGACACTGGTAAAAACTCCCCCAAATTAAAAAAACTCATTTGGAAGAAATTGAGCCCAGGGACCCAGCATGCTAGTGGACTGCACTGGGTGCCTGAGGTTTAAGTGTGTATAAAAGCAGGAAGGTCACCAAGTGAGGAAGAGCATAAAGTTCTTGCACTGAGTGACTTTACACCTGTATCCTAACTTCTCTGTGCCTCCGTTTCTTGGCCGACAGATGGAAGACGACTGTCGTGTGACCTTTCCCTCATAGATGGATATCACTTATGTATATGTATATGCAGTGCTGGGAACACATACACGTTTTAAAGGGATAAAATGATCCGAAAATAAACTGCACTGCTAGAGAAAGCTAGCTGCTGATCTCAGCAGAAAATTGTTTTCCATCACTGGAACACAGGACAGCAGTTTATAATTTTTGAGCTTTAATTTGGAATAGTAACATACTATTTAATTTCTTACATTTATTACTAAAATGCACAGACCAAGATCAATGCAACACACAAATTTTAATAAAACAAATTTAAGTCTTTATCAGCATTTCACTATAACACAATTTAAGGAAACTGCTTAATATAAAAGTTAAAAAAAAATAAAAGCACTTAAGGACCTACCAACCATTAAACCCTATATAGAGACCCAAGTCCATCAAAGCAGCTGCTGCTTCCTTGGTACCATCAAATGAATGCACCTAAGGACATGAAGGCACAATTTTATTATAATACTTTTTCTTTAAAATTCTAAATAACCTTAACAAGGCTTTCTAAATAAAAATATAAATATGGATATTTAGAACATGGGATTTCAAAGGTGGCCACTACAGTTTATTTTCAAACCAAACTGCACAATTACAACCTGTCATCTCCAATGTGATGAGGAAAGGAGGAGACGGTTGCCTCAAGTTTCTGTCTGTGGCTGTGCTGAGGTCTCTGCCTCCAGGAAGGGGACTGGAGGAGGGAGCCACATTCTAGGTAAGGCATAAGGAACAGGGGACATGCACATAACTACTTAAAATTTTAGATGTTCATTTTTCTGTTAGAGGATACTTTTTTCACTAAGCACTAAGAGAATTAAGAGACAAACTTTAAGATCTATAAAGAGATTGTAAGAACATCATTAAATTGTAAATTGTTACATAGTCTATATCAGCTCAGCAAGCAAAATGGATTAAGATGGTCATTTCTCCTTCAAAGATAAAGGGGTTAAAGCAAAATTTTTCACACTTTTGATATATTTGTTATTTGTGTAATCAAAACAATATATGAAATGACTCATTTAAACACTAAACAAGTGATGTCATGTTGATACAGAATCTAGAGTCTGAACACACTGTGGACAATGTTTCTCAAAAATAAAGAAACAACAGAGCTGTTCAAAAGGGTTGGTTCTACCTCTCAGCATTTCCAGCTGACTAGAAACAAACAGAGTCTCTGACAGCACCAAGATAATTTGAGATACGACCCTCATAAACCATTGTAGAAAATTAGTTCTTATTTGGCAATTTTTCAAATAAAGGTCAAACAGGTTGGATTTGTTGTTGCCGTTAATTTTTTTTAACTACAGCTGACCCTTTAACAACACAGGCCTGAACTGAGAAGGTCCAATTACATCTGGTTTTTTTTCAACGGTAAATACTGTGGTACTAAATGATCCTTTGTTGGTTTAATCTGCAGATGCAGAACCATGAGGGCAATGTGCATACACAGGGCTGACTGTAAATTATACATGGATATCCAATGCACACAGGGTCAGTGCCCCTAACTACCACCACACTGTTCAAAGTTCAACTGTATCATTGTTGCTGCTTAGCCACTAAGTTGTGTCTGACTCTTTTATGACCCCACGACTGTAGTCTACCAGGCTCCTCTGTCCATGCGATTTCCCAGGAAAGAGTATCAGAGTGGGTTGCCATTTCTTCTCCAGGGGATCTTCCTGACCCAGGATCAAACCCATGTCTCCTGCATTGCAGGCAGATTCTTTACCACTGTGCCACCCGGGTATCCAACTATATTAAAAAATCATCCAAATAAATTCTATTTACAAATAAAATGGTCTGAGAGGTAGAGCCTGAAGGTTGTTAAGTGACATTAATCTTAAGGGCATTAATGAAAGCCTCAATTCCCAAGGACAGCTTCTAAAGGACAAATTATAGCATCAGTAAAGTACAGATGATGATGGCATCTGTATAAACTACAGGAGATGGCAAGAGTGAACATCAACATTTTAGGAATCAGTGAACTAATGACCCATTATATCTACTACTGTGGGCAAGAATCCCTTAGAGGAAATGGAGTAGCCCTCATAGTCAACAAAGAGTCCAAAATGCGGCACTTGGATGCATTCTCGAAAATGACAGAATGATCTGTTTGTTTCCAAGGCAAACCATTCAATACCACAGTAATCCAAGTCTATGCTCCAACCACTATTGCTGAAGAAGCTGAAGTAGAATGGTTCCATGAAGACCTATAAGACCTTCTAGAACTAACATTAAAAAAAAGATGTCCTTTTCATTCCAGTCCCACAGGGGACTGGAATGCAAAAGTAGGAACTGAAGAGATACCTGGAGTAACAAGCAAGTTTGGCCTCGGAGTACAAAATGAAGCAGGGCAAAAGCTAACAGAGTTTTGCCAAGAGAACACGGGTCATAGCAGACACCCTTTTCGAACAACACAAGAGACGACTACACGTGGACATCACCAGATGGTCAACACCAAAATCAGACTGATTATATTCTTTGCAGCCAAAGATGGAGAAGCTCTATCCAGTCAGCAAAAACAAGACTGGGAGCTGACTGTGGCTCAGATCATGAGTTCCTTATTGCCAAATTCAGACTTAAACTGAAGAAAGTAGGGAAAACCACTAGACCATTCAGGTATGACCTAAATCAAATCCCTTATGATTATACAGTGGAAATCACAAATAGATTCAAGGGATTCAATCTGATAGAGTGCCTGAAAAACTATGGATGGAGGTTTGTGACACTGTATAGGAGACAGTGATCAAGACCATCCCCAAGAAAAAGGAATGCAAAAAGGCAAAATAGAAGTCTTACAAATAGCTGAGAAGAGAAGGCAAAAGGCAAAGAAGAAAAGGAAAGATATACCCATCTGAATGCAGAGTTCCATATAATGGCAAGGAGAGACGATAAAGCCTTCTTACATGATCAGTGCAAAGAAACAGGAAAAGAATAGAATGGCAAAGACTAGAGATCTCTTCAAGAAAATCAGAGATACCAGGGCAACATTTTATGCAAAAATGGGTACAATAAAGGACAAAAAACAGTATGGACCTAACAGAAGCAGAAGATATTAAGAAGAGGTGGCAAGAATACACAGACGAACTATAGAGAAAAGATCTTAATGACCCAGATAACCACAACGGTGTGATCACTCACCTAGAGCCAGACATCCTAGAGTCCCAAAGTCAAGTGGCACTTAGGAAGCATCACTATGAACAGAGCTAGTGGAGGTGATGGAATTGCAGCTGAGGTATTTCAAATCCTAAAAGATGATGCTGTGCAAGTGCTGCACTTAATATGCCAGCAAATTTGGAAAAAGTAGTGGCCATAGGACTGGAAATGGTCAGTTTTCATTCCAATCCTGAAGAAAGACAATGCCAAAGAATGTTCAAACTACCTCATGTTTGCACTCGTCTCATGCTAGCAAAGTAATGCTCAAAACTGTGCAAGCCAGGCTTCAGCAGGACGTGAACCAAGAATTTCCAGGTGTTCAAGCTGGACTGAGAAAAGGCAGAGGAAGCAGAAATCAAATTGCCAATATCTGCTGAATCACAGAAAAAGCAAGAGTCCCAGAAAACATCTGCTTTATTGACTATGCCAAAGCCTTTGACTTTGTGGATCACGACAGACTGTGGAAAATTCTTAAAGAGATGGGAATACCAGGCCACCTTACCTGCCTCCTGAGAAATCTGTATTCAGGTCAAGAAGCAACAGTTAGAACTATTCATAGAACAACAGACTGGTTCCAAATTGGGAAAGGAGTACATCAAGGCTGTATACTGTCACACTGCTTATTTAACATACATGGAGAGTACATCATGCAAAATGCCAGGCTGGATGTAGCACAACTGGAATCCAGATTGCCGGGAGAACTATCAATAATCTCAGACATGCAGATGACACCACTCTTATGGCAGAAAGTGAAGAACTAAAGAGCCTCTTGATGAAAGTGAAAGCAGAGAGTGAAAAAGCTGGTTTAAAACTCAACTTTCAAAAAACTAAGATCACAGCATCCGGTCCCATCACTTCATGGCAAATAGATGGGGAAACAATGGAAAAAATGACAGACTTTATTTTTGGGGGCTCCAAAATCACTGCAGATGGTGACTGCAGCCATGAAATTAAAAGACACTTGCTCCTTGGAAGAAAAGCTATGACAAACCTAGATAGCATATTCAAAAACAAAGACATTACTTTGTCGACAAAGGTCCAACTAGTCAAAGCTATCGTTTTTCCAATAGTTGTGTATGGATGTGAAAGTTGGATCATAAAGAAAACTGAGCACTGAAATGTGGTGTTGGAGAACACTCTTGAGAATCCCTTGGACTGCGAGGAAATCAAAACTAGTCAACCCTAAAGGAAATCAATACTGAATATTCATTGGGAGGACTGATGTTGAAGCTGAAATTCCAATACTTTGGCCACCTGATGCGAAGAACTGACTCACTGGAAAAGACCCTGATGCTGGGAGAGACTGAAGGCAGGAAGAGAAGGGGACAACAGAGGGATGAGATGGCTGGATGGTATCACCAACTCAATGGACATGAATCTGAGCAAGCTCTGGGAGTTGGTGATGGACAGGGACGCCTGATGTGCCACAGTCCTGGACACAACTGAGTGACTGAACTGACTGACTGAAAGGACAGATGAAAATGTGCAGGATGACAACACCAGAGCAGCGCAGAAAACGTGCATATCACTAGTAGTATGAACTAGAAGCAGAGGCTAAAATCTTGAGAAAATACACACAAAAATATCAAAGCAATGCAATGTGGGCATACAGTATGCGCTCCTTGCCAGCTCCACCTCCTTCTCTGGCACAGTATAACTATGGGATTTCATACACCTGGATAACAGCTTTGCTAGAGATCGGTGAGTCTCCCCTAAAATTCTATATGAAAATTGTACATGTGAGCATTTTTCTGAGGCAATTTTCAAAGGGGTCTATGATTAAAAAAAAAATCACTGCTATGGATATCCGAGCTAAGTGTAATATTTATGGAACTGAATGACCACAGCTCACAGACGCAAACTACAGAAATGAGAATGTGTCTCTAATCAGAGTGACAATAACAAGCAAATACAGTTACAAGAAATTAATGCAAAGCTGAAAACAGTGCTAAAATATTTTAAAATATTATTAAATTTATATTTTGCTCAAAATTTAAATGGAAAAACACTGAAGAAGGGCTGAGGGAAGAAGCCGAGAAAAAGCTCACGCAGACTATTACAAGGTGTAGAACTGAATTCATGGGATTTTCTTGTGAACAGAATTCTGTACTCATTCTTGGACTCTGAACAAAGTAAATGCAACTAAAACCGTGTGGTTTATATTTATACCTTATCTGGCCCATAGATTCAACAGTAAATTTATATGCCCTCAATTTAAGAGAGAGCAGAACCTTAGTAACTTTATTGCTGACATCTACATTACTTTATAGTGGCCAACCTTAATAACCAAGGCGCTTTTGTGAATCATTTATTAAAAGTAATTTCTATACTTACCACTCCACCTACACACCGATCTCTATTTCTGCTCATTATGTCTGTGAATTTAAAACAGAAACAACTTTTAGCAAATAGCTTGATTTCTGCAAATTCTTATATGATATTAGCTTTAGCTCACCCAAAAATTCAGCATGTGAGTTCCGACAATGAAGAAACATGGGTAATTTCGTTTGTTCTGACAGTTCAAACTGTTTTTCAAAATACCTGCATAATGCAAAAAAAATTTTTTCCTCAAGAATTTTATTTAGGAATGAGAAAGATAACTGTCAAATGATTTTTAAGTTAAAGGACTTTTATTCTCTAGAAATCATAGAACAGAAATAGTGAATTCAGGCATTTAAAATACATCAGACCTACCCAAAGGCTTTTATAAAGACTCCCTAAAGGGTTACTTGATTTTCTGGGATTACAAAATTATTTTCAGAAATGTCTGTTAGTTTTTCCATTATAACTGCCAGGTAATTAGGCAGTTCTTTACCATCTCATTGCTGGAAGTAAAGAGCTATATAAGGTTTCAGTATACAGTGATGGGGACTGTTTTCCCAAATAATTACTTTTTACTAGCTTTCTGACTAAACCCCAACAAATGAAGTGGACACCCTCCTAATACCCATGGATCCCTTCCCCAAAGCAGGTGTTGGTGGCAGAAGAGACACGGCCAGCCCCTTGTCCCCAAAGCTGGCTGATCACCTCCAGTGGGAATCAGCTCATCCCAGGGAGAAGCCAGGCATTACACTCAGTGGTTTTCATGTGCTGTTATACAAGAAGTTACTGCCACTAAGCAAAAAGGAGAAGTCCCTGAAAAAACAACGCAGAGGATTTATTAAACAAATGAGCACAAAAACTAAAATACTCTTTTTCAGAAAAATGAAAACTACATGATAAAGTGGCAGTCCTGAACATTTTAGAGGACTTTAGAAAGAAGTTTTTCAAGCACCGCATACCATTATCTCATCTAATCTTCAAAGTAACCCTAGAATAGGAAAGAGCTGATGTCAGAGCGGGTTATAAGGCCTTGTCTAAGATCACAACAACACAGGAGGCTTTCAAGAAGCCTCTTGTTCCCAGCATATAATGACAGTATTGCAGGCATGACAGGCTGGTAGTTCAGGTCCCCTTTCATTTCAGTGGTGTTCCCTCTCGGTTTCATTAATGGTCATGCAATTTAAGCTAAACCAGGAGTTACAGACAAAGGTTTAGCTTTTATTAAGGTGTTTGGAAGAACAATTTTTCTATTTAACTTAAATCTCCTTTGCTGTGTTTTCCTATGTCCCATCTCCTGGAAATGCCAGACAACTATTTTCCTAGAGCACCTCCTTTGTAAAACTCTTGACAGTCTTCAGTTTTAAAATCAGAAATAGAAATGTACTTCTCAAAGAAAACAGTCATCCTTAAGTTGGTGGTCTATGTATTCATCATTTTTTTGTTTTTTGTTTCAGATTCTGCTGGACTAGAATAAGTAAAAATACTTTGTTAATTAGCATAGTGTAGGAAATATAAACTTCACAGTGTAGGAAATATAAATAAACACTTGGAAGAAAAAAATATTTTAATAATTACTACTAGTCATTACTTCCATAACCTCTAAAGTAATTCAAATGTCAGCAGAGAAGTGTTCTCCAGTCATTATGTAAACTTTACTCTGTATCTGGCTTCTGGCTACACACAGT
The DNA here is from genome assembly GCA_006410675.1 of Oreotragus oreotragus. NCBI lineage: Eukaryota > Metazoa > Chordata > Mammalia > Artiodactyla > Bovidae > Oreotragus > Oreotragus oreotragus. Next base: position 310,651 of record SJYX01006028.1, read on the forward strand.
CACACAACCAAGACAGATTTATAGAATCTAATGATCAGCTTGGAAATAAGCCTTCCTATCCCAGAGGAGGCAAAAGTACAATTTATGAAAATAACAGATGCCCAAACATGTGCTTACAGGGATTTTATATACTTTGAGGAAAGAAAGGTCAATGTGCTCAAGCTAATAACTAGATATTATATAAGAAAACTAAGAGGTAAAACATCATTCCTAATAATACAAATTGAGGATAATTGGCACTTAACATCATATGACTATTGGCTTTAAAGGAAAACAACCCACAGTGGTAATGAAATAAAAGAAGCTAAAGGGCAGGAAGTGGCATCTATTAAGAGACTTCTCTGCTTCTTTTATTTAGGGTTTTTAAAAATTCAGAAATGGGAATTAATCTTTACTTGAGTTAGATTTGCTCTTTTTAGCAAAGTTTTAATTTGCTTCTGGTTGTAGTACTGCTTTGATTTCAGGGTCAACAAGAGCTTGCAAAGTTCAACTGCAGAGTCTCAGTAATTATTATAGGCATATCTTGTTTATTGAGCTTCTCGGATACTGGTTTTTTTAATTGAAGGTCTGTGGCAACTCCACATGGACCATGTCTGTTGGCGCCATTCTTCCAATAGCATTTGCCCACTTTGTGTCTCTGTCTCACATTCTGGTAATTCCTGTAATACTTCAAACTTTTTCATGATCATATCTGTACTATATTGTATTACCGTACTTTCATGATTGGATCTGTGATCAGTGATCTTTGATCTCACTATAATTGTAGTTTTGGGGTGCCACGAACCTTGCTCATACCAGACAGCAAAGCTGATCAACTGTGTGTGTGTCCCCTCGTCTCTCTTCCTCTCCTTGAGCCTCTCTGTTCCCTGAGACACAACAACGTTGAAATTAGGCCAAGGAATAATCCAACAAATGGCCTCTGAGTGTTCAAATAAAAGGAAGCGTTTGGGGTCTCACGCTTTAAACCAAAAGCTAGAAATATTTAAGATTAGCAAGGGAGGCACTTTTAAAGCCAAGACAGACCAAAAGCTAGGCCTCTTGAGCCAGTGAGCCAAGTTGTAAATGCCAAGTTAAAGTTCCTAAAGGAAACAAAAGTGCTATTCCCCTGAATACACAAATGATAAGAAAGTAACACAGCCTTACTGCTGACAAGGAGAAAGTTTTAGTGGTCTAGATATTAGATCAAACCAGCCATACCATTCCGTTAGCTAAAGCCTGATCCAGAGCAAGATCCAAATAAACTTCAGTTCTATGCAGGCTGAGAGAGGCGAGGAAGCTGCAGTAGGAAAGTCTGAGGCCAGCAGAGGGTGGTTTGTGAGGTTTAAGAAAAGAAGCCATCTCTATAACGTAAAAGTACAAGATGAAGTTTGGGGTGGCTGCAGCAATTCTAAAATAAGACAACCAAGAAGTTTAAAGGTGGTTTAAGAGGGAGGGGACATATGTATATCTATGGCTTATTCATGTTGATGCATGGCAGAAACCATCACAATATTGTGAAGGAATTATCCTCTAATTAAAAATAAAATTTTTTTAAAGTGCAAGGTGAAATAGCAAGTGCTCATGTAGAAGCTGCAGCAAGGTATCCAGAAATCTAGTGAAGATAATTAACGAAGGTCACTATGCTCAACAACAGATTTTCAATGCAGATGAAACAGCTTTACGTTGAAAAAAAGATACCATCAAGGCCTTTCATAGCTAGAGAGAAGTCTGCCTGGCTTCAAAGGATACACTCACACTCTTGTCAGGGGCTAATGCAACTGCTGACTTTTAAGTTGAAGCCAGCATTCACTTCAGTTCAGTTCAGTTCAGTCACTCAGTCGTGTCCAACTCTTTGCGACCCCATGAATCGCAGCACGNGCTTCAAAGGATACACTCACACTCTTGTCAGGGGCTAATGCAACTGGTGACTTTTAAGTTGAAGCCAGCATTCACTTCAGTTCAGTTCAGTTCAGTCACTCAGTCGTGTCCAACTCTTTGCGACCCCATGAATCGCAGCACGCCAGGCCTCCCTGTCCATCACCATCTCCCGGAGTTCACTCAGACTCACGTCCATCGAGTCCATGATGCCATCCAGCCATCTCATCCTCGGTCGTCCCCTTCTCCTCCTGCCCCCAATCCCTCCCAGCATCAGAGTCTTTCTCAATGAGTCAACTCTTCGCATGAGGTGGCCAAAGTACTGGAGTTTCAGCTTTAGCATCAGTCCTTCCAAGAACCCTTATGAATTATGCTAGGAATTCCCTGGTGGGCCAGTGGTTAGGGCTCTCTGATTCCGCTGCAGGGTGCATGGGTTCGATCCCTGGTCAGAGCAGTTCCTCATGCCACATGATGCAGCCAAAACAGTGTGTGGGCGGGTGGTGGGAAGGGAAAGGAGCAAAAAAGAATTATGTTAAAAATCTACTCTGCCTATGCTCTCACTGACGATGCACCCGTTCGCCCCAGAGCACTGATGGGGATGTACAAGGAGATTCATGTTGTTTTCATGCCTGCTAACACAACATCCATGGTGCAGGCCATGGATCAAGGAGTAATTTTTACTTTCTAGTCTTATTATTTAAGAAAAACATTTTGTAAAGTTATAGCTGCCATCCATTCCTCCGATGGATCTGGCCATAATAAACTGAAAACCTGGAAAGGATTGACCATTCTAGATGCCATTAAGAACATTCATGATTCGTGGGAAAAGGTCAAAATCTCAACATTAACAGGAGTTTGGAAGAAGTTGATTTCCACCCTCATAGATGGCCTTGAGGGGTTTAAAATTTGAGTGGAGGAAGTAACTACAGACGTGATGAAAATAGCAACAGAACCAGAATTAGAAGCAGGGCCTAAAGATGTGACTGAGCTGCATAATCTTACGACAAAACTTTAATGGATGGGAAGTTGCTTCTTATGGATGAGCAAAGAAAGTTGTTTCTTGAGATGAAATCTATTCCTGGTTAAGATGCTGTGAAGACTGGTGAAATGACATGACATAAACTTAGTTTCATAAAGCAGTGGCAGAGTTTGAGAGAACTTACTGCTATTTTGAAAGGTTTTACTGTGGGTAAAATGCTACCACACAGCACTGCATGCTACAGAGAAACAATTCGTGACAGGAAGAGTCAATCAATGCAGCAAACTTCACTGTTGTCTTACTTTAAGAAACTGCTGCAGCTAACACCCTGATCAGTTAACAACCATCAACGCTGAGGCAAGACCTTCTACCAGCAAAAAGACTGGCTGAAGCCTCAGATGATGGTTAGCATTTTTCAGCAATGAAGCATTTTTAAAGTCTGTATATTGTTTTTTAAGACATAATCCTATCACATAGTTGACAGACTACAATACAGTGTAAACCTAACTTTTACATGCACTGGGAAACTAAAACATCCCCGTGACTCACTTTGTTGTGATGGTCTGGAACTGAACCCCTGGTATCTCCGAGGAATGCCTGTAATTTGGCTTGATGTAAATCCAAAGACCCAAGCATTCCAGCAGTACACCTTAATCGCCTCAGCCAAATGGGAGAGTAAGACACTCCATGCCATCAGCCCTTACGTTCCTTAAAGCCCCAAATGATTATTTTGAAATTCTGTCTGATGTCTGATTAAATACCACTGCACAGTATCAACATTCTAAAATCCCAAGAAAAATGCCCAAAGCAAATTCCTCCCACTCAAATGAACATAACTTTTAACCTGCAACAAAGAAAGGAGTGTAGCACCAGGCAAAGCAACCAAAAATGCACGGTATGCTTAAAGGCTAATCTTTCCATATCTAAATCAGGCCTTTTCCTTATCTACTTGCTTTTCTTCTCTTAAAAAAAAAAAAAAAAAAAAAACTTTTCAAAAGCCCCAAACAAAAACTACAGCCAGTGTCTTCTTTTAGGATGGCAATATTTCTAACACTTACTCAGTACTGACTCTTTGTCGGGCACAGTATAACGGACTTTACATACTAAGTGTTAAGAAAGGTAGGCAGAGTATCCCTGTTTTAAAGATGAGGAAACTGAAATTTGCAAAGGAAAACACCAAAAGGCAGATATGATTCAAACATAAAGATCTGCTGATTCAAAAGGTCTTATTTTTAATACTACGTTATCTATTGCTTTTGTTTTTTCAGATATTTTGTCTACTGCATAGTAGCACTTTTTTTTTTTTGGTATTGCCTCCTTCCTAATCCATTATACTAACTTATTTTCTATTTGTCTCTTCTCATACATCATTTTCCTGACTATACACTTTTACTTTAAAAAGCAAAACAATGACAAATTGCACACTAGTAATTGTGTCAGATGGACAACTGGCGTACGTAAGCACAGACCAAAGTCTAAATTCTTCCAACACACTGAACAGTAAAAGCTGAATTATGAACTTTTTATCCATGATGCTCTATAGGAATCAAAAAGATGCTTCCCTCATTATTAAAGATTCTGTGCACATTTACATCGTGCTCAGAGTACTATGCTAGGTGGCATAGGAGCTGGAACGTGAGGAAGACTTGGTCTGTGCCTTTGAAGAACTCAGACGCTAACGTGGTGTGGGAGTGGAAGGGGTTAACACAAACCCACTTCTTACAGTGAGAGATGCTGAAACAAGGACAGAGTGCTATGTGGCAGAGAACAGGAGTGATGCTGTGGGTACACATTATTGGAAAAGAGGAAGCAAAGGTAGGTAACACAGGCATCTGTTTCTACGACAACAATCCAAACACAATTACTACCGGTGTGTCATTTTTTTTTTTAACTGTCATTTGATGTTTTATAAGAAAATGAAATCTCAAACTGAGCTGCCCATCTATTTAAAATTTCTATGGTACTTTAGTTTGTCCTTAGCTTTACCTGCTCTGGAAGAGGCTTCGGTCATATCCTCTCACCTTAGCAAAGCTATCTGACTGCCCCAGAAAGTGAGTCCTTCCCTCTGCTGTTCACATACTTTCTGATAGCTTTTCCAACCAATTTAATTATTTACGTCCTCTATTGTCTATAGAGGCATAAGAACCAAGTCTTTTTAAAAATTTTTTATTTATTTTAATTGGAGGATAATTACTTTACAATATTGTGATGGCTTTTGCCATATTTATTCTTCTTTGTATGAGACTGAGGAGACACTTGATAATCATTTACTTAACCAACGGAATTCAACTCTCTCTTACAGGACAACACCTGGACAATTGGCATGTGTGCTGAAGCACAAACTATATGTTGCTGTTTAGTCGCTAAGTCCTGTCTGACTCTTTTTGACCCCATGGACTGTAGCCTGTCAGGCTCCTCTGTCCGTGGGATTTCCCAGACAAAAATAGTGGAGAGGGTTGCCATTTCCTTCTCCAGGGGATCTTCCCAACACAGGGAAGATCTCATACCTGAGTCTCCTGCATTGACAGGCAGGTTCTTTACCACTGACCCACCACAGAAACCCATGAACTATGCACTGCTACACATACACTGTTTTTAAGTTCTGATCTTAAGATGATGGTGAAGTATCCGCAGAGCTGATACTATCCGTGTTTTCATGTAACACACACAAAAATCGGGTTTAAAGCATTTCGGTTGCATATCAGAATCAGTTTATGTCATCTGGATAAAGTCATGTGCAAGAAATCTCGGAGGACTCTGCCACTGCCCTTGATGATCACACCACACCATCTGTTCACTTCCTGAGGCTCATCTTGACCAAAAACAGCCATGAAAGTGGAGGTATTATGACCTGCAGGCTTAACCTAAGAAACTATTACAGACAACTGTTCCTCTATTTAAGTGTGAATATGTGAACTTCTACAGTTAAGCGAACTGACCTACATGGTATTCAGGAGAGGTACAGAGATTTAGTAATCCTACCAGTAATCAGTCAATGTCCCTGAAAAAACACAGCAAATAACATGCTACCAACTAAACAGCACTGAAAGGCTCTATTACCGTGAAGCCTGAAAGGAAGGGTCCACAGAACATTACCCCATCGTGTCGTGGGGTTATGGTCCTTCAGGAATTCTGGACCCTGGAGTCCAGGGTACGACAGACTCACTGTCAGTCTGCTCCTCACTGCAGGCACTTCACATGGACCAGACATACTGGGGCTGCCATGTGTAGGCAGGGGAGGGCAGGAGGAAGCACACTTCTGGCAGGCATAATTTACAAAGTCCCTTCAGGCCGTGAAGCACTGGCTTAACCCAAGATCATATGACAAAAATGGTTATTAAGTATTATGAGCAAGCTAGACAGTATCTTAAGAGATAATCTGATCCAGACTCCTGTCTTGTTTGAGAACCTAAGCAGGATAAAAGGCTGTTTATTCTTAAATGCTCGAGGAGCAGATATTACACCTTATTTCTAGTTCTGTATACTATGAGTTCCCAGCAGGTTCTGGCACATACTACTCCATAAATATTTACTGAATAGATGAATACTTAAATTAGCCTCCTCCAGAAGCTCATTCTGTTTTACCATCTGATAATTAATACACTGTACCTGAAACTCAGCAAAATGCCTAGGTCCTAAATTAAGCCCATGACACAATTTTTCTTCTCGGCCTTCAACACAACCCAACAGTCTGGCGACAGGACCTCCAACTAACAGCTATAGGCAATGGTATTACAGGAGGTCTCTGAAGCTTGTGAGCTTGGCGTTTTCTCAGAAGACACCACTCTCAAGATGGCGCCTACAAAAGGATTCTCAACTTCCAATCACAATATCCAAAGCCCAACAAGAGTGAAATATGCTTTTGTAGCTTTGGTAATTGACCCTATACTCTTTTTTAAAGATATCTTTTACTCTTAAGTCATATGCCCCACAACTGAATTTATTTCACTGGAATGGTTCATGTATGAATGCACTTATTATCAAACAAAAATCAAAAGTCTAGCATGTAAAAATCATCCCTGTTTCTAATAAATTAGATAGTTAAACCAATAGGGAACCGCATTCTTCCACCCCTCACAAATTCCATACAAGTGTGCATGGAATCTGTTCTGCTTAACTTCTTATATACAAAGGAAAACAAACAAACAAACTCTGAAGCTTAACCTAACTACATTCTGAACTGATAAAAACTATTTAAAAACCACCCTTAAGATTTTACAAAAATTTCTAAAGACAATAAATTTCCTTACTTGAGCTGAGTATCTTTGGAACAAAACTGTAGTCGGTCAAAATCTTTAAAAGATAAAAAAGAATCAAGAATTACTCATGATTTGTAAAGAACAAATCAGCTATTTTCAAACTGAGTCATGCAAACGGGGTGAGTTGACACTGACCAAGTCCACATTCCCCTACTGCTACAACTTTCCCCTTGTTGCTTTCAGCAAGATTCAGCAACTCCATCAGGTAATGATCAGGGTCATTCTTTTCGAATTCATCACATCTTGTAGGATGACACCCAACGGTACTGAAAAACATATCTAGCACAAAATAATGCTTAGGATTATTTTCAAAGTATTTTTTCCGTATTTATATTTAATATGAAAAGAGAATATCACATAATTTCTACTGGTCCATTTTTAACAATATCCATAAACTAGTCAAACTATCAGAAATGCACTAGATTAATCACATAAGAATTTTTGGAATACTAATGCCATTTTTGGACATGAATATGAAAACTGCTTTAACATGCAGAGGAGTGAAGAGGAGTGAAAGAACCGAGAACTTTTAAAAGCCTATCTGTTTGGGGATAACGAGTAAGGAAGGTAATATGGAAGTAATATTATGTATGGAAGGAAGTATGGAAGGTAAGGTAATATTCTTATACACATCAAAAGCCACTGGGAAGATGTTTTTAGGACTTTAATCACTAAAGTTGTCAGTGAATCCTGAAGTATGCATTTTCAAAGATTTCAATAAATAACAGCTTTTAATGAATAAATCAGTATTCTGAAAAATAACATGGAATGCCTAATTCTTTAGTGTCAAGCACATGAAGTATGCTCCTGGCCCCTCCCCAGCAAAAACAAACCACAAAAAGTTTAGGTAAATAAACGTCAGATAAAGGAGGGTGTTTTATGTAACTAGGGTTTTTGTAGGAATCAACTCTGAAACCTTATGTTCATATGCCTGTATTTATTTAGTTTATAAGGTGAGCATATGAAGGGTTATATACTATATTATTACTTGCATTCCTGGGACCTTGCACAGTGTCTCTGATCTGCATGATAAATATTTTAATAAATGATCTTTTGTAGCTTAAGTTAAAGAGCAAATAAAAAGCAATTCATATCTTAAACATATTACAGTATACACACAAAAATTCTGTATCAGGAATACCGAGGTTAAATTAGGACTTTAATCACTAAAGTTGTCAGTGAATCCTGAAGTATGCATTTTCAAAGATTTCAATAAATAACAGCTTTTAATGAATAAATCAGTATTTTGAAAAATAACATGGAATGCCTAATTCTTTAGTGTCAAGCACATGAAGTATGCTCCTGGCCCCTCCCCAGCAAAAACAAACCACAAAAAGTTTAAGTAAATAAACGTCAGATAAAGGAGGGTGTTTTATGTAACTAGGGTTTTTGTAGGAATCAACTCTGAAACCTTATGTTCATATGCCTGTATTTATTTAGTTTATAAGGTGAGCATATGAAGGGTTATATACTATATTATTACTTGCATTCCTGGGACCTTGCACAGTGTCTCTGATCTGCATGATAAATATTTTAATAAATGATCTTTTGTAGCTTAAGTTAAAGAGCAAATAAAAAGCAATTCATATCTTAAACATATTACAGTATACACACAAAAATTCTGTATCAGGAATACCGAGGTTAAATTCTATGCCTAGTGAACTTAATTCTCATTAACTGAAATCTTAAAATAATCCTTATTATATACAAGAGGGCTCATCTGATATGACAATCGGCACTTTGAATTTTTTCATCTTAATCATGTCCCACTGAAATCAGTCTATCTTCCTGCTGTTACAGTCATGATCTGCTGTATCTGTACCTGAGGCAGTTCTCAGAAAGACTTCTTCAAAATAACTTAAAAAGATTTCAATAAATAACAGCTTTTAATTCACATTGTGGGAGTTATAAGTATTATGAGGATACCATTTGTTTGTGCCAAATGCAGTGCATCTTTACTGTCTTGTAGATTTCCACCTGTAATCATAAACTGAAACAGAAAGGAATAAAATAAGACCACTTTAACAGAGTGTCAACAAGTTTCCCAAACATGCTTTCCTGCTTTTTTTTCCAAAATGCTTCTCTCTCTTCGACTGTCACACCAACCTGCAGAACTCACCTGGTCACTTTTTAAAACTGAGGTTTATTTAACTTATAAGCAGTAGCTACCAAGTGCCCTGATATCATACTGTGGAACTTAAATCTTTGTATTTGTGTGTGTGTGTGTGTGTGTGTGTATAGTATTTACTCATTATTTTTATTTTTGGCTGGGCTGGGTCTTTACAGCTGTGCGGGCTTCTTTCTAGCTGTGGCGAGTGGGGCTACTCTCCGGTTTTGGTGCCGGGGGTCTCTCGCTGTGGGGGACTGTCCTGTTGCAGAGCATGAGCTCTAGGGTGTGTGGGCTCAGCAGTCGCAGTTCCCAGCTCTAAAGCACATGCTCAACCAGCGGTTTAGCTGCTTCACGGCATGTGGGATATCCCAGATCAGGGATCGAACTTTTGTCTTCTGCATTGGCAGGCAGATTCTTTACCACTGAGCTACCAGGAAGCCTTATGGAACTTAAATCTTATTTCCTGTGCTCATGTGTGGGCTAGCTTGCTACTTTAAAAAATACCAGTTAAAGAGAAATATCTATTCGAACAATTTGACACTGAGCTAAAATTCATTTGCTTAGAACGCTCTAAAAGTAGTAGGAATTCTCCTGATTATCAAATTATTGCCATAAAAATTAAAGTGTTCTCTCAGTTGCTTGAAATGTTGCACACAGTATAAAAGCTAAACACAGTGATTAGAGATAGATCTTTTTGATGACTGCTTACTTCTAACCAAAGCTAAATTATGTTATAAAATCTACTAATAGTTGCCTCTTAAGAAACCTGGTAATTCAGATGGGTTTTAAAAAACTTCTTCAAGAAGACTTGGCCATTCTGACTGCATGGAAGAACCACCCACAAGGTGTGTGTCACTTAAACTGATGAGAAGATAGTATTTTGATATTTTATTTCATTAACTTGCTAATATGACAATACATATGACAAAATGCTAAGTGTGGCATTGGCTTTCTCATCTGCAGTATTTTTAACCAAAATTTAGGTGTTTTTTTTTTAAATCATAATAACAAAAATGAAATGTTACCTTTTTAACACCAATCTGAACAGCTCTCTCTATTACGTCTTGTAAGTCATCTGCAAGAGAGGAAGCCCACATTAAAATCTGGTAAATAAGAACTCACTTACCTATAATTTAATTATCCTATATTGAAAGAATACATAGTTAATCACAGTTACTAAATCAAAGTCAAATCAATACTATTTGATAAGTGCTTATCATATAAGACCTAGCAATACCTTAAAAAAAAAAAAAGAAACCCATATAAGGCAAAATAGGTGAACTGTACTTCTGTTTTGTTGACCATAAAGGCGAAAAGTCTATTTGAGTTTATGGTTTGCTTTTTTTTCATTTAGAAGCTTTTATTTCAATCATGAAAAAAAGCAGTAAATGGAAACTATACTGATTTACAATAGGCACACACCTCTACCTGATACTGCTGTTAGTTTCTGACTGGCCCAAATCTTAATTTTTTTCATTTAGGCACATCTTTATAAATTTTTTTGGACCCGGATATTCACAGTAAGTTAACTTCTTCCTTGTGGCAGTTTAATATGAAAATTATGTTCACTGGCTAGCTTCCTTTAACTAAAGGCCTCTAGACTCTCAGGCAACCTGTCCTAGCTTAAGACCATACTTTATATAGATATTTAAGTGAATCACAGTATAAGGGAAGGAGATAATACAGAAAGTTGGAATGTACTGTATGAACATACCATACATTTTTGCCATCACCCACAGTCAAACACTAGATAAGGAGGCCTACAGTTAAGTACCAAATTACTCTTCCCAGACTGCTGCCCCAAAACACAAAGATGTACGCTGGTATCCCCAGAAATCTGAAATGAACCCACAAAAAACAAATTAACAGGTTATTACCTATGTGGTCCCACTGTCAAATTATAGAGCAATTCCACTATTAAAATTACAGGAAGCCGTTACTGGGACTACGAGAAAAGCATCGTCCCACATACAATCATATTCATGTAGTAGTTTTCCACTCATCTATCAGTTGTTTTCACAATATTAACATTAAAAAAACAACCCCAAACACATCTAACCCTCAAATCGCCGCCCACAACACACTGGTCTTTGTTCATTCTGAGAGGACAGGATGTCCCAAGAGTGACGAAGGTGGGAGCCGACTCCCCTACAGCCTTCTTCAACCATCCCATCAACTGCTCTTCATTTCTTGAACTACCTTTCTTTTCCAAAGAGGAAATGCTGAGGTCAGTCAGAAAGGCTTTCTGAGAAGCCTGCCTGGGATTTCTGCGTCTGCTCCAGTCGTTTCACGATGAACCGGCTTGTATCAATGAAGCGCTCGACGCAGTTCACGAGACAGGCCTCAGCCCGGCTGTCCAACTTCGGTCCAGGTTTGTCTACGCACTTCTCCCAGCAAAGTTCCGTCATCTGGTGCACCAGCTGCTGGAGGCGCTGCTTCTGGGTCTCCACCTCGAAGAAATGCCGCAGCCGCGGGTCAACGGAGCCCATACCCGACGCGGAGGAGGACGAGGAGGAGGGATCCATCCCAGCGCCGCCCCGCGGCCGGAGACCAGCGCCGCGGCAACTCACCGACCTTCACGTGGCTCCGCGGCGGAACCGGAAGCACTATGGCTTGCCTTTTATGCGTACGGTTATCTCAATTTCTATGTTCAAAGCTGTAAACTTTATAACATTTTGTGACAATAGCTATTTTACACATGTTCATGATCGTGGTTTACCAATATAGCTGATATGGGTTTCACTTTGTTGATAGTTTTATCCAAGACGCACAATAAATCCTTTAATATTTCAATTTTAAGCGTGGGTTAAGCTTTTTATGCTCTTGGGTCAGAAAATTTGTCTTCATAAATAGCTTAATAAAAGAAAAGTTTACCTTGATGCTTTTGAACCCCCCTATAAATTCCTCTGAACATAGGATCTGTCAAGTTGATACCAATATCTGTGGAAAGCAAAAAACAAACATATAATCATGAAGGGCCTCTATTTGAAATTTTTACTTTAAATAAAAGGTCCAGTTACTTTTCATTCACACATTCGTTCATTCACACAAAATCTAAGTGCCTATTGCTTGTCAGTCACTGTGATAGACACTTGGGATACCAAGATGAAAGCCAGTAGTCCTGCTCTCAAGAAACTCACTGCAGAACTGGGACGCATACCCGTTAATAGCCAATTAAGAAATTACAATTAGGGGACTTGCCTGGTGGTCCAGTAGTCAAGAATCTGCCTTGCAATGCAAGAGATGCAAGTCGATCCCTGGTTGGGTAACTAAGATCCCACATGCCATAAAGCAACTAAGCCCACCAGCCACAACTAGAGAGTCCAGAGATTCAGTGTGCCACAACTAAGATCTGACACAGGATCTTAAATATTGACATAAACAAGTTTTTTTAATAAATCACGAGTAGATACGAGCACTGTGGGACACACAAGAGGACCACCCAACTCAGTCTGCTAGTTGGTCCAGAAGAGGCTTCCAGAAAGAAGCACTTCTTGAACTGAATCTTCAGGGATGAGTTGGGAGTTACCCAGCAGAAGACAGGAAACTGCAGCTAAGAGGAAGCCGCAGAAACAAAGCATCCGCGGTCTGAAATAGCACAGTGATCGTGGAGAGAGTGCAGAGATGGGAGTGACCAGCAAAGGGCAGACTCAACCATGTTACAGATACTCGTCTTGAAGACACCAGATGCACCAAGAAGCACTGATGGCTTCCAAGACTGGTATTCTGGACCTCTCCTTCTGGTGTCTTTGTAGAAGGTGGGATCTGAATGGGGCAAATGGAGTCAGCATAGTTCATCTGGAAACAGTCAAGAGTTCCTATTTGCAATGAAGAGAACCTGAATTAGGGTAATACAAGTGGAGATGCGGAGAAGGCAATAAATTATTGTCTTTATTCACCAAACAGTTATGAAGAGCAACACTATTCCAAATATTATGTAAGGAGTTAGGGGGTACAGAAATGAATAAGACCTGTCACTGGGTCCCACCCTTCTAGGAATTTACAGTCTATATAGGAACTGCAAACAACATTTGTGATATAAAATAAAGTGGTTTGACAGAAAACAAAATTCTGTAAAACAATTATCCTTCAATAAAAAGATAAATTAAAAAAAAAATAAGCTGGACTGTAAGCAACATGAGGCAAGAAATGTTTATCTTCTTCAAAGCTCTATCCCTAGAAGCTAGCATAATGGTTGGAATATAGTAGGAGCTTTATACACTTTTAAGCCTGTAAATAATCACTTTACAGCTTTGTGCTTCAGAGCACCAAGAAGGAGCACAAATAGTTTTGGCAATAATGATGAAAAAGCTCCACAGAAGATCTAAATCTTGTAGAAAGCTAAAGCTTAAAAGCTGACAAACAGAAAGGGCATCCCACATACAGGTGTGTGTAGAAGTCTGGAAGAGATTCACTGTGCTGTAGAGCAGAGGTTCATAGTGGAAAGTGATTTTACAGTCCCTCTCTTCTTCTAACCTCTCCCCTCCCTGCCAACCCCTGCCCCCAACATCCAGCAATGCCTATTTCTAATCCTCACACTGAAGGGAGTGCTCCTGACAGTCTCTAAGAGCCCCCAGCTGGTTGACCCCCCAGGATCAACCTGAGGTTGAGGTAATTGTTACTAATTACTGCCAGCTGCTCTCTCTGGTTCATCTGATGGGAGTGAGCACAGAAGCTACTAGATGGGCATCTTCTAAACCTCTGCTTTTCAAAGGAGGGGTATTCCAGAGTATGTAACACCCTGAGATTTCCTGGAGTATCCATTTTACTTTGGAAAATCTTGGGGACAACATAGCCGTTCATTTTAAAGGGCACTATATTATTTCAATGTTAAAGACAAGACATCCAGAGAAATTCTGTAAATGCATCAAGATTTACATACCACTGCCACCACCCCTATCACCCGGGGGTATATCCTACACTCTGGGTCCTTAAGTGACCTTTGGTGGGTGAGTTTTAGAGGAGGGCTTCCCTGGTGGCTCAGCTGGTAAAGAATCCACCTGCAATGTGTAAGACCTCGGTTCGATCCCTGGGTTGGGAAGCTCCCTTGGAGAAAGGAATGGCTACCCACTCCAGTATTCTGGCGTGGAGAATTCCATGTACAGAGGAGCCTGGTAGGCTAGAGTGCATGGGATTGCAAAGAATCACACTGAGTGACTTTACTTTTTAGAGCAGGAACTCACCAGCATTGAAAAGGGAGCTTCCACTCCATTCCAAATTTTACCACTTTGCAATGATTAAGCCTAGATTCTTATGGCTATTCAGATTGAGAAGACGGTCACTCGTGGTAATGATATGAAGACAATGTCACAGAAAGTAGTCTCAAGTATAACCTAAAACACAATGTTGAAGTGTCTCCTAGGAGGGAGCAATATTTCTCATAAAACACAAATACTTCTGCTTCCTGCCCTCCTTCCCCAGATTAGAAACACAGGCAGCCATTGGTCATGCGGTTTGAGAAGGGGGTAATATAGGATTACAACCTGGGGATAGTCAGCTGTCCTAAATAAAAATCTAAGGTTGCTTTTATAACACTGGTTTAATTTTTCTATTATTAAAAAAAAAAGTTGGCCATGCCTTTTGGCTTTTGGGATCCCAGTTGCCCAACCATGAACTGAACCTCAGCCATGGCAGTGAGAGCACTGAATTCCACCCACTAGACCACCAGGGAACTTCCTCCACTGGTGTAATTTTTCATGCAACTGCTACATGTAAAGCTTGTTCATGGAACAACTGTCCATGGGTCTAACAGGTTGTTTTCCAAAGTATTGCTCATGAATACTATAGGCAGAAATTTGTGTAGTTGGTTATAGACAGAACTTTTTAAATGGCATGGCATAAACTCACATAACAAAGAATGCATAGTATGATCCCATTTTTGTTATAAAAAGACACATCTGATATATTCGAATATTTTTATGTCTCCGTATAAATTTAAAAATTATGGAAGGATATAAACTTTAAACACTGTTTACCCCTGGAGAGTGGAAATGAAGAGCATACAGAAAGAAATATGTTTCAATTAAACCCACTTTCTGTAAGAAGTCTTTTCTAGCTTATCTGGTTGAGATTCCTTTATCAATTTTCTTACCACCTATACTAAGATTACACATCTTTCACCCACTCATTCATACTTCCACTGAACAGTCACTGTACTAAATAAGCTCCTGGGAAACAAAGACAAATACCACAAATACCACCAAGTATCTGCCTTAAAAGAGTGTAGACTAATGAGAAAGGCAGATACATAAGTATTTTAATTATAAAATAATGTGGTAAAGTAAAGGGTAGGTAAAAATCAACCAGGCAAGAGGCTATTAGAGACAGAAGGGACATTATGGTCCCAAACTGCCACTCTAAAACCTTTTCAGAAGGAAGAAACAGCACCTCCAAGTGTTTACAGAGCATAAAAAGGATGCGGTTGGAAAAGCGGGCAGGACCAGACCATAGAAAGGCTTGTATGCTATGCTGTGTGCTAGGTCGCTTCGGTCGTGTCCGACCCTTTGTGACCCCATGGACTGTAGCCCACCAAGCTCCTCTGTCCATGGACTTCTCCACGCTAGAATATACTGGAGTGGGCTGCCATTTCCTTCTCCAATGCTATGTTAAGGCACTTCAACTATCCTGAGGACAGTAACTAAAAGATCTGAAGCAGAAGAAAAGTGTAGCTGACTTTTTTATACAGACCACTCTGGAGGCTGGAGAAAGGATTAAAGAGACATAACTGAGGCAAAGATTAAGTTTTTATTACAAACACAAAACTTTTAAAAAGTTGTGTTTCCTTTTCTTTGTGGAGTGTTTTGTGGCTCTCACCCCATTTTCCCCATCAATTATATCACAGACTGTAATAAAGAGGCTGAGAGACACCACACTTTTGAGGACCTACCTGTCCCCCACCCCAGGCTCTCCCACAGTATTTTTAAAAATCTCTTTCGCGGCACTTTAAGGTGCCACTTAAACACTCTCCCCTGCATTTGCTTTGACTGTACATACCTCTCCAGCCTGAAAACTAACTGTACCACTAGATTCTTTATAATTCCACATACTTAGCACAATGTCTTTGTAAAAAAAAAAAAATACTGCCCAAAACTAGATCTAAGTTTATAACCCTAACCTCTTTGAATGCAAGACATTTCCAACTGACCAGTAACTGTCTCCACCTGATGTCCTGTAAGATTCTCACATTTACCTAACCCACATGGATTTCCTTACATCTCCCACCCATTCCAGTTTTACATTTCATCTTGAGGTATTTATCCCAACCCTGAATCATGTTTACTCTCCCTTGTCATAAACTCTCAGCCACTAAATGCTGCATTTGTACCTCTCCCCCATTTCTCTCTCCCTTTTCCAATGCCCTTGATCAAGTTCTGATATGCTTCCCTGCCTCTCCCTGTGACCTGCCAAACCTACACAACAGCTGTCGTTTTCCCACTTCAGGTGGCTAGAAAGTTAACAAAGGCGCACAGCCTGCCTTACCCCTTGCTGTATCCCACAGCCCAAGGCTCCCAATGTGAAACTGGCATCCAACGATTTGCTTAAGGAATGCTCCTTGTCAAAAGCCTCCAGTGAACCTCCACTCTATACACAGTAAAATTAAACTCAGCAACACATTCAAGGCCCAAGTCAGCCTTCCAATCCTAGCTCTCACAATATCCATGCCCTTCCCTCGCCCCCTCCCCTCACTCCCCCCCCACCTTTCCTGAGTGCCTGGTACTAAATACGCTTACTCCTTTAGTTCCTGTCGAATTCTTCCTCCCTTGTTCTACCGATGCTGAATGGTTAGTGTACTTGCCAAGTACAGAACTTGTTTCTCTTCCCACTGTGTCTTCCAGTTTCCCCACCAGATGGTGATGCCACCAGATTAAGGACAGATCTGTGTTTCTAGGCCGATGCCTGGCCCACCAGAGGCGCTCAGTAAATGTGATATGAACTATGATACGAATCAGTGAGTGAACGCGTCCCTCGAAGCCATACCCCATCCTCCTCTTCGCCAAACAGGAAGGAGTGGGAGGTGCACGTAGGCTAGAGGCGAATACAACGTCTGGCCTTGAGTTTTTTAGTAATTGGTTTTTTTCTTTTTATTGAATACAACAACATGTTGGAAAGAGCACAAGTCATATTGCGAAGTTCGTCAATTTTCACAAGTATGCACACCGGTGAAGCCAGCACCCAGACTGAGCACCAGAACATTACCAGCACCCAGAGGCGTCCCCGCGCCCTCTTCCGCGGAGTGCACGTTCAACCCGGCAAAGAACTGGCGAGCTCACGTCCTGGGCCCTCTAGCAGCGGTGCGCGACGCCCGGGAATCGAAATGCCCCCAAATCCTGGCAAACTCTTACCCACGAATTTGAAACGACTCATTACTGCAGCCCCAGGTTCTCCTCGACGGAAGCGGAAGTGGCCCTCTATCGCCCCGCCCCCCAGCAGCCCCGCCCCCTTGCCGCTCACATCCGGTTTCCCGGGAGCCCCCGGGGCTGCTGAAGGTGAGCCGGCCGTCATGGCGTTCTTGTCGTCGGCCGCCTATCTGACCCACCAGCAGAAGGTGCTGCGGCTTTATAAGCGGGCGCTGCGACACCTGGAATCATGGTGCATCCACAGGTGGGAGATGGGGGCCCAGGGTGCGGGGAGGTGACCCTGGGGGCTCCCACAGAGGCCGAGAGGCCCTTGGTACTGGGCGGCTCAAGGACTTCGGGGACGGGGTGGGAACGCGGCCCTTCGCCCCCAAAGCCCGCCTCTAGACCTGGGTTCGAATGCGGAATTCATCGCCCACATCTGGGAGACCTTAAAAACTTGTTTATCTGGCTCGGGCCTCGGTTTTCTAAGCAGGAAAACGACGGGGTACCCACGCAGAGGGTTGCATAACAATTAAGATAAAGAAAGTACCGCAGATGGACTTTGTTGTGCCTCCAGCGCTCACTCAATAATAGCTTCCTTCGTGACCGCGTTCCTCATATTGGCAGTAATAACAAGTGCGTTCTTTTCTTTAGTCCTCGCACCTCTGGAAGTTAGAGATGATTTAGCCTTATTTTATGGAGAAGGCAATGGCACCCCACTCCAGTACTCTTGCCTGGAAAATCCCATGGACGGGGTAGCCTGGTAGGCTGCAGTCCATGGGGTCGCTGAGAGTTGGACACGACTCAGTGACTTCACTTTCACTTTTCACTTTCATGCATTGGAGAAGGAAATGGCAACCCACTCCAGTGTTCTTGCCTGGAGAATCCCAGGGACGGGGGAGCCTGGTAGACTGCCGTCTCTGGGGTCGCACAGAGTCGAACACGACTGAAGCGACTTAGCAGCAGCAGCAGCAGCAGCCTTATTTTATAGATGAGAAAAGGCAAAAGAATAACTTGCTCAAGGCCCTGCAGCTGGTAAGTGGCCTAGCCAGGATTAAAACTCAGGTGTCTTAACTCAAAAGCATTATCATCACCCCCACCCCACCCCCATCAGCTTTCCTCTTTATAGCTTCATCCAATCCTTTTTGTTAGCTTCATCCCACATAATTCTTTACCTCCCACATATTTTTCTTTCCTCTCTTGTCCATCTGGAACTAGTCTTAGAACACAATCTTAGAACGCAATCTTAAAACACGGATTTTTGTGATCGTGGGGTAACATCCCAAGGTATATATGAATGCAACTCCCTTAGCAGACTCCTAAAACCTAGTCTAAGGAGAAGGCTTCTGAGGAAAACTTCTAAGCAGTATGAAACTGAGTATGTCTGGAAAAGCTGTGAAGGGCATCCTTGGAGCCCAGATTTTATATATTTGGGATGATTGTAAGTCATTGACTTACTTCTCTTTGCTAGGCAGCAGGATGGCCAGGTTCAACACTGTAGGGTTCGTTACTTTGCTGGGTTTTTTTTGTTCATGACCGAATTTGCCATTCAGATTCTATGCTGGCTGATGAATAAGTAAATATTAACAAGGCTCTTTTCTCAGCTGTTGCAGTTTATGGATTAATGGGAAAGATGGACATATGTAAACAGCATAGAGAATTATCAGTTTTATAAGATGAAGGAAGTCAAGCCATCAAGAATTTAGGCAGTGCTGAACTACGTCTGGGAATATTAATATTAGCCTTGGAGGAAAGGATAAATGTAGTTATCATGATAACACTAACTCAGCGTTCCTTTAAATCTCCTAACATCTTTTCTCTGTACTTTGCTGATATTTTTTTTCTTCCATTTGCCCTCACAGTGCTATTTGTTCTGCATGGGTCCATCCTAGACACTTGGTTATTGCTGTATATACATTGTGCAGCCTCATCTATTGTTGGGACTTGTCTCTAGAGCTGTATTTCCAACTGTTTGTTAGATTACCTACAGTGCTCTGAAGCTGAACTTACTTTTATTTTCACTACCTCATTTTGACTCTCTTCCCAAATTCCCTGCCTCAGCTAATGGCGTTACTAGTAATATAGTCACTCAGCTTTAAGTCTTAGTATTATTTTCAGGTGCTCAAAACTTACCTCTCTGCCAGAGTCATACACATACATACTTATATTCCATGTACAACTGGACCCTGGTTTTTGTAAATTCTCTGCCCACTGTAATAATCTTAGTAGTTGACATTGAGCACTGAGGATGTACCCAGCCAACACTGTGTGAAGTGTGTTTCTATGTTTTTAGCTTATAGCATCTTTAAGGACAGCCTGAAGATAAAAGTGTCTGCCTGCAGTGCAGGAGACCTGGGTTTGATCCCTGGGATGGGAAGATCTCCTGGAGAAGGAAATAGCAACCCACTCCAGTATTCTTGCCTGGAGAATTCCATGGACAGAGGGGCCTGGTAGGCTACAGTCCATGGGATCACAAAGAGTCGGACACAACTGAGTGACTTCACTTCACTACTTCACTAACATTTTAATGGAGGAGGAACCCATGGCCTAAAGACTTGAAGTAATTTACCCTAGATCACACAGCTAGTAACTGCAGAGCTAAGATTCAGTCAGTCTTAAGCAATCCGACTCCATAGCCTGCTGTCATAAATTTGTAATCTGTTTCTCTCCTGTCACCATCCATCACTGTGGCCTGCTTCAGGCCCTTATCATCTATGGCCTGTATTATCAAAGCCCTGTTATTACTCAGCCATAAAAAAGAATGAAATAATGCCATTTGTAGCAACATGGATGACCCTAGAGATGATTATACTAAGTCAAAAAGACAAGACTAATACAATATCACTTATATTCGGAATTAAAATATACAAAGGAATTTAATTATGAAACAGACAAGACAAATTTATGGTTACCAAAGGGGAAGTTGGGGTGGAAGTATAAATTAGGAGTTTGAGATCAGCAGATAGAGACTATTGTCTATAACAAGGATCTGTATGGCACAAGGAATTATATTCAGTATCTTATAATAAGCTATAATGGAAGAGAATATGAAAATATGTATGTATGTATGTATAACTGATTGACCTTGCTGTACACCAGAAACTAATGCAACATTGTAAATCAACTATTGTTTTAAAAATTAATAATAAAATTTTAAAGCCCCATAAATGATCTCTGCATCTATAGCAGCCCACTCAAGTAGGCTTGCCTGGAAAATCTCATGGACAGAGGCGCCTGGTGGGCTACAGTCCATGGGGTCGCAAAGAGTCAGACACGACCGAGGAACAGTTTCACTAACACTTTCTAGAACCTGACCAGAACTTGCCTAAGGTCATGCAGCTAGTGTCAAATTCAGAATTTGAACCCGGGTCTGTTTTGAGCCACACTGTTGCCACCATGTTAATATCTGCCTTCCACATCTCTGTGTCCATAGTTTAGCTCAGTGTCTAGCACAAGATAGGGGGAAGTTCAGTAAGCTGTCATTCAATGAATTGAATGATCCTCCTATATAGGAGATGGGGAAAGAGGTTAGGCTGTGTTTATTAATACAATAGTTTTTTGCTGCTGGTGTTTGGGGGGGACTGCCGAGAAAGCTGTCGTAATGATGCGGCCGCTCCATTGACAGGGTCCGGGGAGGGGCTGGGAAGTTGCTCTACTCACCTGGGAGGCATTAGTGGAAGTACTGCCTCTTGTCAGATAGTTCTACTGCCCGATCGAGTAGATTACGTTTCTAATCTCCAAAACCATTTTGGTTTAAGGGATAAATACCGGTATTTTGCTTGCCTGTTGAGAGCCCGGTTTGATGAACATAAGAATGAAAAGGACATGGTGAAGGCCACCCAGCTGCTGAGGGAGGCAGAGGAAGAATTCTGGCATGGTCAGCATCCTCAGCCGTACATCTTCCCTGAGTCTCCGGGGGGCACCTCCTATGAGAGATACGAGTGTTACAAGGTAGGTGAGGACCACAGGTGTGTCAAATTTCAAACCTCAGCCCTGGAAACCACTCGCCTTTTTAAGGGCAGATAGATTTCTTTTCTGACAGTTACGCATTTTTTTTCAGTGTCAAGTTTTCTCTCTCCCAGATGCCATCAAGACTTTTCTTTCCAAACTCAGAGCCAGGGTCTTGCAGTAAACTGTTTGACAAAGGAAGGTGCTTAAGGAATGGGTAAATAACTCATTTTTGGATCTTGAAGTTAAAGCAGTTTCAATTGGTGCTTAGTATTCTAAGTGGTATCTCCAAATAACATAAAGCCATGTTGGATGTTTAGAGAGCTCGGGTAGGGGAGGGACGACGCCAGTTCTCTTTGGACTGACCTTGCTGGTTTACAGCCCTAGGTGGTTTCAGTCTAAGGTGTCCTTTATTTTGGTCTTCTGCTGCTGATGGCTTAGTGTCAGAAGCAACTCTGGTACTTAGAATTGTTATAAAAATGCATTGATTTTTGTCTCCTGAGAAGGCCCTCCCTGTCACATGTAAATGTGTTCTGTGGAATGACGCTGTCATTTCCCCTCCTGACAGGTTCCTGAGTGGTGCTTAGATGACTGGCATCCTTCGGAGAAAGCGATGTATCCTGACTACTTTGCTAAGAGAGAGCAATGGAAGAAACTGCGGAGGGAGAGCTGGGAGCGGGAGGTGAGTCTTGCCTATACTTTCTCTTTCAGGTTGTGTTCAATACAACATTTACAACCACCTTAGAAATAGGTTAAATGTGTTTCCTGGTCTTTGGGCTTTTCAGTTTAATTTTGTTTCTCTCCCCCTTCCCCTCCACAACCCTTTGCTTGACTTTCCTCTACTCTATAATCTATTAACCTTCTCCACCAGCGCCTTGGGTATTTTCCCACTTGTGATGACTGATACATGTATTTTTTGGCCGTGCGGGGTCTTCATTGCTATGAGGACTTTTCTCTAGTTGTGGCAAGCAGGGGTACTCTAGTTGCCGTTTGCAGACTTCTCATTGCAGTGAATTTTCTTGTTGTTGAGCATGGACTCGAGGGCGTGTCGGCTTCAGTAGCTGCAGCTCCCGGGCTCTAGAGCACAGCCTCAATACTTGTGACACACGGGCTTAGTTGCTCTGTATGTAGCATGTGGAGTCTCCCTGGATCAGGGATTGAACCTGTATCTAGTGCATTGGCAGGTGAATTCTTCACCACTGACTCACCAGGGGAGCCCTGATTTTTATTTTAAAAAATTCAGTCTTGCTGTAGTGTGAAAAATAAATTGGAGAGGGCCAGTGGAAAAGGGAAGAGACAGTTTGGTTTATTGCAGTAGTTTAGTCCAAAGACTACACAGCTGGCACTGGGATGGGCACGGTGGATGCGGAAGGAAGCAGCTTCAGGATGTTCTTGGCAGGGATGTGAAGAGGGATGGATTGGGGTGGGGGGAACCGTGTGGAGTGAAAGACAGGGAAGAATCAAGAATGATTGCCAGGTTTTAAGCTTCAACATGTGGAGTTTGGTGGTGGTGTTTATTGAGATAGGGAAGAGAAGAAAAAACAGATGTCAGAGGACAGTCAGGTGTTCAGTTTTAAACGTTTAAAAATGTTAAAGTTGAGAATCCTGTGAGACATCTGGTGCAGGTGTCAGAGGGTGACTTTGGACGTGCAGATTTGGAACTCAGAAGAGAGATTTGGGCTCAGAATAGAAATGTGGGCGTTATCAATTGTTTTAAAAGCCACAGAAGGGGGAATAGGGGGCCTCTTCCCAGTTCCCTCTCCACAGCAGAGGAACTGGATTAAGTGGAGGCTGGCAGAGAGCCACAGAAAGGTTTGAGATGCTTAGATCCAAGAGAAAGTGTTTCAGGAATAGTGGCCAGGGCCAATCATCCTTGATGTGGACTAGGGTCCTGGAAATAACGTCAAAAGGTGTTAGTCACAGAAAGGCCATTAATGGCCCTGACTTGAGCTTACCCCTCACACAAAGATTGATTGGAAGCTGAGGAGGAGAAAACGGGAGGGAGAGATGGCTCTTGAACATTTGCTGAGGAAAACGAAGAAATGGGGCAGTAACTAGAGACTGAGAGATTACTTTCTTTAAAAAAAAATAATAATGCATATGTGCTGGTGAGATTTAGGGTGAGGGAGAGTCTGGTAATGCCAATTTGAGATGGAACAGGTACAGAAGGAAAATTTTTAAGGATCCTGAGCCTGTGTGGGGGCCTTTGAAAGGAGAAGGGATTCTTCCTCCATTCTTATTGGACAGAAGCTGTAGGTAAATATTTTTGGGTTAGACGTTTTGATAATGGGGAAATGACAGACTTTCATGTGCTGGCTTCTCTTTTTTTAAGTGAAATAAGGAAAAGCCCAGGGAGTGGGCAAAACATTTTTGTAGAACATGGAAAGGGTGTGATGATCGTGGGCCAGAGGATGAGCTTGCTGGAGAGGAGCAGGAAGATCGCCATGGGGTGCTGAGGGCCCATGTGCGGCTGGGAATAGATACGCTGTGACTCGAGTTTGTTCCAGAATTTTTTTTTCTCTAGCAGTACTAAGCTGTACGGGTGCAGGCCCGAAGATAGACGGTGTGGCTGTTCTCTGTCAAGAGCGACAAGGAATTGAAGTTACTCCATAGAGTGATTTTCGTGATGGAGTCTAGCTGAATCAAGTAGGGAAGTACACAGGAGACTGATGCAGAGAAGGGCAAGTTAGGAGGGAGCATGTGGGAACTGGTAGCCTCTATGAGTTCAAGAAGTTATTTTCAAGGGGCCTTAAAGTAAATGAGCTGGAAGAGGATACTACTTCCTGGGATATTGGGTTACTTGAAGTCATGATTTTGTGATCAAGGAGGGCAGTGTTTTTCAAGAAGTATGTGAACATTTGGCAGCTTGAGGCTGTGTTTGTTCATGGAGAGCAGCAGATTCATCCTGCAGTTGACCGCTTTGGTAACCTCTCCCCAAAACCTTCCTCCTTTACTAATTCCATCGACATTATTAAACAGCACATGTACTGTGGCCCAGGTTTGCCACAACCCAGAATTGGTTTTCTGTGAAAGTGAAGTCGCTCAGTCGTGTCCCACTCTTTGCGACCCGTGGACTGTAGCCTACCAGGCTCCTCCCTCCGTGGGATTCTCCAGGCAAGAATACTGGAATGGGTTGCCATTTCCTTCTCCAGGGGATCTTCCCAACCCAGNACAACCCAGAATTGGTTTTCTGTGAAAGTGAAGTCGCTCAGTCGTGTCCCACTCTTTGCGACCCGTGGACTGTAGCCTACCAGGCTCCTCCCTCCGTGGGATTCTCCAGGCAAGAATACTGGAATGGGTTGCCATTTCCTTCTCCAGGGGATCTTCCCAACCCAGGGATGGAACCTGGGTCTCCTGCATTGCTGGTAGACACTTTAACCTCTGAACCACCAGGGAAGCCCTGGTTTTCTGTCGGGAGGTTCAAAAAATCATGGCTCTGGAAAGTGGGTGCCTTGGGTCTCCTCCTCTGTTAGGACAGTGGTGGTCTCAGAGGTTCTCTGGAACAACGGGTAGCCGGGCAGCAGGGGGCAGGACTGAGCACGTTTGTACACTGATTGCTATTTGGAGGGCTTTTAAATTAATCCCTAATACATTCAAATGGAGGTTTCTTAACAGTGCTTTTGGAGGTTACTTTGCAGAGACAGGAGAACATGGCGGGGTGGTCAGGTGAAGGGGCCATAACAAGGGGAACTTGGAGTAGTAATTGTCAGGGTTTCGCTTAATGAGTAGGAGGTGGGGTAGGAGGGTCTGTTCTCAGCTTTGCTATTTTAAGAATGGGAAAACTGTGAAGGAGAACAGCTTTTGTATCTGAGTTAAAATATGGGCATAAAAATAATGCAGTTCTGTATAAACAACCCTTTTCTGTAGTGAGGATCAGAGTGTCACGTGACACGGTAGAAACAACGCTGACACTGCTCCACAGCAGAGGTTGGACTGTCAGTTCCACTCCTTTCCTAATTGTTCCTTCCTCACTCCTGTTCTAGGTGAAGCAGCTGCAGGAGGAAACCCCAGTCGGTGGTCCCCGAACTGAAGCTTTGCCCCCAGCCCGAAAGCAAGGTGACTTGCCCCCTCTGTGGTGGCATATCGTGACCAGACCCCGGGAGCGGCCCATGTAGGGAGAGGAAGATGCCTCACAGTCACACTTGCAAGTGAGATAACAGGACACACACTTGCCCTAATAAAATAACTCCACCTGGTGTGACTGACGTGTTCTTCAGTATGCATATAAAGAAAAGTATGTGAAATGTAGTCGGTCAGACGTGTTCTGTTCTTCCCCGTTAAGTCATATTGATAAATATGTTATCAAGGGAAAACTACACAGCAGAACCAGATACAAGATTTACTTGAATAAACGAGTTGAAGGCTTAACTCAGCTGTAATGAGTGGAAGACATAAGAGGCTAAGACGAGAAAGCCTGCCAGTAGTGAGGGTGTAAGATAACTTTTCTGTTTCCTGGATTCCACTCATGGAATTTTAGCTTTGATTAAAGGACCACTCTTAAGCACAGAGTCAGCAAATAACCATGCAGTTTATGGGGTTCTCAGAATTGGAGTTTGGTGGCTGGGATTAAAGCATTTGATGTGAATGGCACTTTTGTGACAGTCATTTCAAAGGCCGTTTCCCAGCTTTGCTTTCTCTACTGTAGCTTGGATTGTCTGCAGACACAAAGGTAAGGGTGGCAAAAACTAAATGAAGTTTTTTTTTTTTTCTAAAGGTAAAACCATTTTAAAAATTCAACCAAACTCAGCTAGTTTCAGTTCTTGGTAACTTACTGGAACTGTTAACGTTAAACTCACTGAAACCTAACACTTAATTCAGGCAACTAAATGTTCTTAGGGTGCACAGAAATGATGTCAGTTTTCTAAGCTCAGTCTGAGTTTCAGCCCATCATCTAACATTTGACCAAGACCTCAGCCTGAATTTTAATAAAACTTGAAATGCAGGGCTTTTTTTTTCTAGTGGTTCTTTATTTATAATGTAGGCTGAAGCAACTGTTACAAGGTAGAAGGGAGACACGTTACACAATTGTTTATACAAGTTTAGAACAGAAAACTGCACAGGGAGAGGTCAACTCTCAGTACAAACTAGCAACTAAACCACAATAATTTACCTTTAGAAACAATTTCTTTATTTTTTAGCTGTGACACTGCTTTTACAATATGCAAAAACACAAACAGAACTACCCAAGGTGTTTTGTCACGTTCTTTCTACATTGAATTTGGCAACATTTTATATTAAATTTATTCAGATTATACTAACGTTTAAAAACTAAACAAGTGAAAAGCTGTACCAAGGTACAGTTACATCCATTTATTTCAAAGGTTTAAAATACCACTTTTATCTAATGTAATTACCTTGCAGTGATTTCTGCTTTTGCAAAAACCATCTCAAGCATCATATGCACAATGCATCAGCTACTTTTAGTCATCAAGATTGGTGGGCTAAACCACAGGCACTACTGTTGCTTATATTCTGTAAAAGGAGCTTGTTTTTCAAAGAAAAAAAGCTTAAATAGTTTCTAATAATCATGCCTTTGCTTTAAAGCCATAACATAAAATGTCCTTGAGCGATCACAGCAGTGTTAAATGTTAATATATAGAACAGTGACTATACAGGTATGTTTCCTTCACATCCAATGCAGTTATGTATTAAAGCATAAAAGTATGTAGCCGAAGCTTAGCACCAACAGAGATCTGCAGGCCCTGGGGGACCTGCCAGGCTCTTTCTCCTTGAGAGGTTCAGTCCCAAGTGAGCACTTTCAACTGACCCCACTAAGAGGCTGGCTTTTTTTTAAAAAAAAAACACCATCACGGTCCCCAAATGTGATCCCTTTAAATCTACAAATCTCTGTTAGCTTTAGAGGATGGGCATTATAACAAATTTAACTTTCACTTAAAAAAGAAAAGACAAATCCATTCCAAAAAACATTACCTAGAATACAAAAAAGAGGACAGTATAGTGGTCAGATTCCAGGTGACAAGAAAGAAATCCTCCTCTCTGATGTTTGGTATGAAGCCAGTTAACTGCCACTTATTTAAAAGAAGGTAAGAAAAACAAGCCCCCAGACTGGTAAACACACTGGCAAGTTGCTAGACTCCAAGCTGGTTACCCTTGTTAAATCCGCTCGAGTTTTTTCAAAATATTTGGGCTTTTCATGCACCCAGCCTGCTGGGCACAGTTAAGTAAAGGCATTTGCTATATCTAAGAAGTCCCTGCTATCATTCTTAAATGTCTTCACATTTTTAAAACTGCCTTACCATTTTGGATGCATTTGGACTCAATGAAAGTGGGCATAACGGACCAGTAACTCAAGTGGGGGGTGCTACGTCTACCCGGTGGCGGCCGCGTGCACAGGACTGGAGGTGGGTGCTGTGTGCAGTCGGGAGGAATAGTGGGAGAAAGGAAGTCCTTAAACACCCTACAGAAGCTAACACTGCAATCCAGTATGGCTTATTCGGATGCATTTACCTTGAAGCTACTAGAAATTCAACCTACGAGGCTACCCTTAAATGTTACAGGATCGGCTATTGGAGTTTGGTGGCTGGGATTAAAGCATTTGATGTGAATGGCACTTTTGTGACAGTCATTTCAAAGGCCGTTTCCCAGCTTTGCTTTCTCTACTGTAGCTTGGATTGTCTGCAGACACAAAGGTAAGGGTGGCAAAAACTAAATGAAGTTTTTTTTTTTTTCTAAAGGTAAAACCATTTTAAAAATTCAACCAAACTCAGCTAGTTTCAGTTCTTGGTAACTTACTGGAACTGTTAACGTTAAACTCACTGAAACCTAACACTTAATTCAGGCAACTAAATGTTCTTAGGGTGCACAGAAATGATGTCAGTTTTCTAAGCTCAGTCTGAGTTTCAGCCCATCATCTAACATTTGACCAAGACCTCAGCCTGAATTTTAATAAAACTTGAAATGCAGGGCTTTTTTTTTCTAGTGGTTCTTTATTTATAATGTAGGCTGAAGCAACTGTTACAAGGTAGAAGGGAGACACGTTACACAATTGTTTATACAAGTTTAGAACAGAAAACTGCACAGGGAGAGGTCAACTCTCAGTACAAACTAGCAACTAAACCACAATAATTTACCTTTAGAAACAATTTCTTTATTTTTTAGCTGTGACACTGCTTTTACAATATGCAAAAACACAAACAGAACTACCCAAGGTGTTTTGTCACGTTCTTTCTACATTGAATTTGGCAACATTTTATATTAAATTTATTCAGATTATACTAACGTTTAAAAACTAAACAAGTGAAAAGCTGTACCAAGGTACAGTTACATCCATTTATTTCAAAGGTTTAAAATACCACTTTTATCTAATGTAATTACCTTGCAGTGATTTCTGCTTTTGCAAAAACCATCTCAAGCATCATATGCACAATGCATCAGCTACTTTTAGTCATCAAGATTGGTGGGCTAAACCACAGGCACTACTGTTGCTTATATTCTGTAAAAGGAGCTTGTTTTTCAAAGAAAAAAAGCTTAAATAGTTTCTAATAATCATGCCTTTGCTTTAAAGCCATAACATAAAATGTCCTTGAGCGATCACAGCAGTGTTAAATGTTAATATATAGAACAGTGACTATACAGGTATGTTTCCTTCACATCCAATGCAGTTATGTATTAAAGCATAAAAGTATGTAGCCGAAGCTTAGCACCAACAGAGATCTGCAGGCCCTGGGGGACCTGCCAGGCTCTTTCTCCTTGAGAGGTTCAGTCCCAAGTGAGCACTTTCAACTGACCCCACTAAGAGGCTGGCTTTTTTTTAAAAAAAAAACACCATCACGGTCCCCAAATGTGATCCCTTTAAATCTACAAATCTCTGTTAGCTTTAGAGGATGGGCATTATAACAAATTTAACTTTCACTTAAAAAAGAAAAGACAAATCCATTCCAAAAAACATTACCTAGAATACAAAAAAGAGGACAGTATAGTGGTCAGATTCCAGGTGACAAGAAAGAAATCCTCCTCTCTGATGTTTGGTATGAAGCCAGTTAACTGCCACTTATTTAAAAGAAGGTAAGAAAAACAAGCCCCCAGACTGGTAAACACACTGGCAAGTTGCTAGACTCCAAGCTGGTTACCCTTGTTAAATCCGCTCGAGTTTTTTCAAAATATTTGGGCTTTTCATGCACCCAGCCTGCTGGGCACAGTTAAGTAAAGGCATTTGCTATATCTAAGAAGTCCCTGCTATCATTCTTAAATGTCTTCACATTTTTAAAACTGCCTTACCATTTTGGATGCATTTGGACTCAATGAAAGTGGGCATAACGGACCAGTAACTCAAGTGGGGGGTGCTACGTCTACCCGGTGGCGGCCGCGTGCACAGGACTGGAGGTGGGTGCTGTGTGCAGTCGGGAGGAATAGTGGGAGAAAGGAAGTCCTTAAACACCCTACAGAAGCTAACACTGCAATCCAGTATGGCTTATTCGGATGCATTTACCTTGAAGCTACTAGAAATTCAACCTACGAGGCTACCCTTAAATGTTACAGGATCGGCTATGTTGACGGTGTGCCCCTCCCCCAACCCTCCCCCCCAATCCCAGCACAGTCTACCATTTCCAGAGTTACTTCACTCCAGATATTGCTCATCAACTGACTCCTGCATTTCTCATCCCAAAAGTAGTTTGCTTGGATAAGGATTTTTACTCTTTATCCATTTTGTTTGTACGTTAAAATAACTTGAATTTGCTCCTAAGCCAGACTACTACAATGCATCTACAAAAGCTTGCAGGAAAACAAAGAAAAAAAGCTAAGTATAGTTATCCTTTCTTCTGAAATCACTAACTTCGTGGTTCCCCTGCCCGACCTCCCCCCGCCCTTATGCATTTAAAGTTTTACAAAGACTTGTAAAAAAGTTAAATGGAATTTGGCACCTTCAGAAAAATCAAAGGGAAACTTAAGATTAAAATGTGCAGAAAGAAAACTGTTGATATTTACAAATTAAAAGATCAAGGTTATGTCAGTTACACATGTTGCTTTTAATTCTTATCTAAAGGTGTACTTTCAAAAGAGCTCTGTTCTGAGTTGCCTACAAAATCTTTTGATTATAGGTTGGAATGGATCAAGACAAATTAGGTCTTATTAATTAGACAGTTCATTCCCCACTGGCAGCATTTCTTGTGAGCCTAAGAGAGCCTAAGAGAAGCGAGGGGCTGAGCGGTCATTTGTCGTGGTCTTCTTCAGTTTCACGCCCCTTCGGATGGCGTTCAGCATGTCTTCTCCTTGCGGGACGTCCCTCGGGCCCAGATCTGCAGGGTCGCTCTCTGGAACCTGGCCTGGGGAGGCAGTGGCACTTGGGGGATCTCTCTCCTGGTCTTCGGCCTCACTTTCTGGAATCGCCTGTCTGGGCTCCTCGGGGATGCTCGGCTTTGGGCCTGGAAGAGGAGGATTGACGGAGGCTTGGCCGCTCCACATTGAGGCGGGCACGCTGGTGACACCCTGGGGGCCCTCAGCCACAGATGGCGACTCGGGGCTGTGCTCACCCCGCTCCTCAGGCCCATCTGGAGGGGCTGGCAGCACCCCGGGGAGGTCTGGGACGGTGGGGGTCTTGACAGGGATCACGGGTGTCTTGATGGGGATGGGACCGGCTCCTATGGTCCCCCGGCGGACAGAAGGCTTGGTGGAAGGGGTCCGTCGGATGGTTGCAACCCCTGGGGTGACCACAGCAGGTCCAAGGGTGGTGGGAAGGCCCGCGGTTGAGGCCGGGCGCTTGGCTTGGAACATCCTTCGATAGGACTGGCTGATGTCGCTGTTTCTCGGGATGGTGGAGGATTTGTCAAACTCCTGCTGATCAGCCTCCTGGTCACCACTTACAGAGAAATAATCGTAATCTGAAACTGATTATAGGATCCGATTAGAAAACTCTGAGGTGGTGGCTGTGCTTTTTCATTCTCTGTGTTGGGAGGACAGAAGGCCCCAGAGGCCAGGGACTTCACCCACAACTTCACCCCAAGCCTCCCTGGGTTTCTGGGCCCCCAGCATCTAAGAGCTCCTTGATGGGGAATGTCATTTTGTTCACCAAGGGAGCCCTGAGCACCCAGAGCAGAGCTGGACACGACAGGCCTGCACTCAGAAACCGCTGAGCTGGGAAGGCTGCAAAACTGGCTGCCTCCGAGAACCTTTGGGAGGAGTAGAGGGTGGAAGGGGGAAATAACCTCTCCAGCCCGGAATACGATGTGAGAAACAAACCCCATATGGACCATACAGACCTCCCCCATATCGGCTCATTCGTGCAAAGACTAGGAAAACAATGGAACTGTCAGCGGGTCTCTGAAAACTGCACAAAGACAGGTCCTTCAGTGCAGCATGCTCACTTCCTCTTCCAACACAGGGTCACGCGGGAGGGGAAAGTGGCCGGCCTGAACACCTCAGAGCACGTTTCTGAACGGCGGCACTCTGGCATCTGGGCCAGGCCAGTTCTGGGGTGGGGTGCGGGGGTCTTTGGGCTGTATTATGGGATGTTTAGCAGCATCCCTGGGTGTCTACCAGGTGCCAGTAGCACCCCCTCCAACTGTAACAACTAAAAATGTCTCGATGTTGCCAGGTATCCTCCGGGGAGCAAAACGGTCCTCCACTGAGACCCACTGTCTGAGAGACCTGGATGAAGGACCACCAATGGGCTTGGCCAACTCTCACAGATCTCTCCTAGCGGCTGGAATGCCATCATGCTGGCCTTGTGGCTATCTGGGGAGAGGGATCAGAGAGGCGGGTTCATAGAGAATTTGGCTGGAACAGGTTAAGAATTTGGGTTTCAGACTCTTAAAAGATCTTAAATTCAAACTCTAGCTCTGCTTCTTATTACTTGTGTGAACCCTGGGCCTCAGTCTCCATGTATGTAAAATGAGGATAAATATACACAAGGGCTTCCCAGGTGGCGCAGTGGTGAAGAACCTGCCTGCCAACCCAGGACACACAAGAGACACAGTGTGATCCCTAGGTCAGGAAGATTCCCTGGAGGAGAATATGGCAGCCCACTCCAGCATGCCTGCCTGGAGAATTCCATGGACAGAGAAGCCTGGTGGGCTACAGTCCATGGGGCTGCAAAGCGCTGGACACGACTGAGTGAGCACGCATACATGTTATGTAAGTGGCTGTGACAAATAAATGGGACAATAAAGTGCTTAGTCTGTTTTTGTCTGTTTAGTCACTCAGTCATGTCCGACTTTGCAACCTTGTCCATGGGATTTTCCAGGCAGGAACACCGGAGTGGGTTGCCGTCCTCCTCCAAGGGATCTTCCTGACCCAAGGATCGAACCTGTGTTGGCAGGTGGATTCTTTACCCTCTGAGCCATCAGGGAAGTCCAAAGTGCTTACTACAAAGTGCCAAACACAAATGAGACAGTATCATTAACAGCATCTTTGTGTTCATATGGGAACTGCCCTGAACCCTGAAGGTGAAGAACAAGCGAAGCTGTGAAAGTCTGGCCACTTCCTTGGATGGCAGCTGCCTAACAATCACAGATGGATCCCCTCCCAAGCATTCCAAGATGCTCGATGGTGTCTGGATGGATGTCTGCCTCCTCCCAGCAGGGAGGGTCCCCCGTCCTCACCTGGCACTGCTTGGGAAGCCCGGCCGGAAAGCCTAGGCGGCCTCCTACCTTGGGAGGGGATGGTGTCCTCGGAGCAGCAGGGGGTTGTGGTCTGGGTGCTGTAGCCACTGGAGCACTGGAGCGAATCCCGGCTGCTCCTCTGGGTGTCCAGCTGGAGGCCCCGAGACAGGGCCAGTGCCAGTTCCTCACAAGCCTCCATCTCCTCTCCGGGCTGCAGGTGGGAGGAAAGAGACGAGAGCCCAGGGCCGTAAGTCCCTGTCTGATAACCCCAGAGCCTTTCTACTCTTCCAGTGGGGCCTTGACTGGACTCCTCCTCTGTTCCCATAACCACCACTGGGTCTCTGGGCCCAGGAGGCTGTCAGCTTGCTTGGGCCCTACCCAGGCTCTATAAAGTTCTACAGTCTAACTCCTATATGAGACCTTCCCTGGGGGCCTTCTAAATGCCATAGACCTGGGAGTTGGGGAAAGGGGCTCGGGTCCCTCCAGCTGCCGGCCAGCACGTGGCCCCTGGCCAGGTATGGAGGGCCCTGGCCAGCCGAAGAAAACAAGAGCGTCACCCTGGTGGCGGCCGACACGGTCATGCTCCTTGGCCTCTGGGCCTCCTCGGTAGCAGCGGGGACACCTCCTGCTGCAGCGGGGCCTCCTCCACTGGGGTCTGGCTCTCGCTTCTCTTTGCGGCGCTGAAGGGTGTTCACGAGAGGCTGATCATAAGGTCCTGGCTTGGCCCAGTCCTGAGTGGAGCAAGCGTGGTCAGGTGCCAGGGCCTCGGCCTCCACTTGGGAGGCCAGAGAACCCTCCAGACAGCTGCCCACCCACGGAAGGCGGCTGGTCCCCACAGGGGAAGCTCACACTGGGACAGGCCAGCAGCCCCTTCTCCCCTCACCCAGTGCTAGCAGAAGGGAATGAATAGTCCTTGGGGACCCCCTGGGTACCTCTCCTTTCCTCATATCTGCCCAAAGACAGAAAACCCACAACTGGGCAGGGAGCCTGGGAGAGACTCTTACAGCCACCAAACAGCCTGCAGTGTCTAAAGGCACCAGCCAGTGGTAAGACACCCCCAGGGACTAGGCCCTCCCCCTGATGTCTGAGGAAGACCCTGGCCTATGGGCTCCATTGATCGCACTTGCATAGCCTGGCCACCAGGGGGCACTAAAAGAACTTCAGACACTTTCCCTGAGGCTGAACCTCACTTCAGAGAAGCAGCCCCAAAGGGCACTTGGGGATTTGCCTTCTGATGTCCTCACAGAGGCAGGGAAGGCCCCTGGGTTGGAAGAAGGATTCTGAGGAGTCTGAGAGGTCTGTACCTCTTGCTCAAAATGCAGGCTGCCTAGGGGCCTACTGTTCCAGTTAGGGACCTCTCAAAATATCCTCTGGGCATCAATTGTACTTACTAGAAAATAATATAGAAACTCGTTTGTATATTAAAGCAATGCTTATTGGTTTATATGTCTTAATATAAACCATTAAGACTAAAAATAAAGTCTTCATGTACTTTAAAGATTTTTAAAAAAGAGCCAACACCTATCTGGAGGCATGGTTCTATCACCATGGCCCAATAAGGGACTCAAGGGAACAGTCTGGGGTACACAGTCCTCCATATCAGAAACTCCCTCAGGAATCCCCCAGGAGGGCAGAACTGGGACATACACTTTGGAACCAAATATCCCCACCGTGCTCCATCTGGATCTACTGGGGTCTAACGGGGTTAACTGGTGTCTCCTAAAGGCAACCCCTCCAAGTCCAGCTCCGTGTGGACATCTCTGACTCAGAGCTGCCTGCTGGATTCTGGCTCTCCCCCGGGAAGAATTTACTCAGGGAGGAGGTGTTATGGGGAAGAAGGCAGAGTGTGAGAGGAAGGGGGTGAGGGGAGAATTGGGGTGAGAATTGTAGGGGCAAAAGAGGGGTGAGCACAGAGGCAATGAGGGAGGGGGGAGAGGGCAGAGAGACACAAACCTTCCAGCTAGGGATCTGAGATGACGGGAACATGCCGGGCCCAATGGTGTAATAATGAGCGTAGTCTGGAAGATGGACAGAGGTGACCCGAGGGAGCAGGCGGGAGGCGGGCAGGCAATGAGGGAAAAGGCTCGCCCCTACGGGCCCCACATGGGACTCACTTGATAAACTATAGTGAGAAAACCCGTTAGACAACTGGAAACAAAAAAAAAGGGGAGGAAAAAAGGAAAAAAAAATTAATATAACAGGATGAGTGTGGAGGTACAAGATGGCACTGACATTCAAGGGATGGGGGGAGACCTGAGTAGTTACAAATAAACATCAGGGACTCTGCTGCTCATGGACAGTCCATGAAGCGAGAGAAGAGCTCCATGGTGCAAAGAATGCACATTTATCTGATACCAAGCATTCAGTGGGGTAAAATACTGTATCTAGTTTTAGAATAGTTTGGAAATGATCGGTGTCCCTAATGTGCAGTGCTTAATGGTCTTTGATTATTTCATTAATAATTTCAAAGTGATGGTGATTTGCTCATCTCATTGTGCAGCTTTCAAAACAACACCATCAGCTGAAGCTGTTCGTTCCAGGTTTCCAAATCATCAGAGTGTTCAGGAGCGGATTCTAAATTGGGGCGAAGAAGGGTGGGGGGGCTGCAAACGAAAAGGCGGGAAAGCACACAGCCTCTGACGCAGTGGAATGTCACATCCAACGACAAGGTGACGAGGTGGCCATGGCGGGCGGGGTGCAGGGGAGGGGGAGGAGGAAAGATGGATGACCATCCATGCCCTGGGAAGAAGCCTTCACACCTCCGAGTTCCCCATACCCCTTCCTCTCCCTCTTGATGACCGCAAGGTCACTGCTTCAGAAGCCAGGCACCCCTTCCCGAAAAATCCCTCAGTCTTGTCACTCCCTCTGTCCCAAGAGGGGCTACTCTTGGCGGAGACTGTGAGTTTCTGGGTTCCTGCGGCTGTGCGGGAAGTAGCTGGCAGAGGGAGGGCTGGGGGAGAGGCTGGGACCCCAGCCGGTCACCTTCTCCGTGGACGCCCAGGCGCCCATGGTGGAGCCTGAGCTGACCGAGGTGGGCGAGCTGCACTCGCTCACCGACTGGCAGGTTTCCGAGGCTTCGGAGGAGGCCGAGCTGGACGAGTTCTGCAGCAGGGGAGGGACCACACGAGGGGACCACGCACCACCAAACAAGAACATCCGTGAAAAATAAAAAGATGGGGGAGGGCGAGGGCAGGGGGAGGAAGGTCACGCAACAGAGAGAGAGACACATGTACACAGAGAAGGGAAGGTGAGAGAAGCGGAGTTAGGGTTATTTCCCCCAAAGCTGCACCTACAGAGGCTTCCAAGCCCTGGGAAGGAAGCGAGACACCCAGCGAGACCCAGACCTGCTGGACCGGGGCTCCCAAGACCCTGACGTGCGTGTGTGTAGTGCACAGGCCGCGCGCCTGGCCTGGGGAGAGGGGCACTGGTCAAGGTGCGGGACTCCTGTGTTCTCCAGGGCATTTCTCCCTGTGCCACGAGCCCAGGGATGCCGTGCCTGTACATCTCTCAGGCGCCCGGATGCTGCGGCATGAGGACGACCCCCCAGCTTGGGCTTTTGCTTCACGTCTGCCTGTTTAGTCACTAAGCCATGTGCAACTCTTTTGTGACCCTATGGACTGTCGCCCGACAGGCTCTTCTCTCCATGGGATTTCCCCGGGCAAGAATACTGGAGTGGGTTGCCATTCCCTTCTCCAGAGGATCTTCTCAACCCAGATATTGAACCTGCGTTTCCTGCATTGCAGGTGGCTTCTTTACCGCTGAGCCACCAGGGAAGCCCCTTGTCTCCTTAGAACGGCTCTAATTCCTGGATTCTCTCCCTTTATCACATGCAGCCTCTGGATCCCTAAGGGGTGGTTTCCAGCTGTGAAGCTGTATCTTCACAGGACATGATTTTAGGTCTTTCTGCCTGGGGGGTGATTTTGAGGCTTTGGGCAGTGAAGTCCAGTGGTTAGGGCAATGTTTCTAGTGGCCATCATAGGGATGGTGAACCATCCAGTGAGATCTGAGACATCACAGAACTGAGGTCTGCCTTGAGAAAATATCTCTTCAGGCTGATCTGATTAAACCTCCAGTCCCTGCCCGTCTCCCAGCGTCAAGCAGGCACCTGCTCCCAGGCCCTAACCTTCAGCCGAGGCCGAGACTGCCTGTTAATTCAGCACTGCATCTTGACATTCTGGTCCTGTCCTGGCACGGGGCAGGTGCCTAACAGTGCTGAATGGATAAGTGATAACGACCATCTCTTCCACGTACCTGTGCCCCGCCCCCTGCCCCACCGGGGGGCATGCTCTGGGCTCACCCAGGCATGTGCTTTCAGTTTTCTTCACTGTTAACTGCAATCTCATCCCATCCGTATAAGCACGTCTGAGCCTCTTTACTCTCCCTGGAAGTGTCCCTGTTTCACTGGCAAGGAGGCCAGATTCATGTTTCTGTCCCCCAACTTTCACCCGCCAAAGGAAGGTTCCTCCAGCCTTGCTGCGTGTGTGTAGATCAGGCTGAATGAAGCGGGGTTTCAGCCTCCAGTCACGAAGGGGAAGCAGAAGGCGGGCCTGTTGGGACTGACTTAAATCTGAAAGCCGGTTCTCCCATCCTGCAAGAGCAAGGAACCAAAAAGGCATTCCATGTGCACGTGGCTCCTTGGAGCCAAAGCAAGGGCGGACCCCACAGTGGAGGTCCCGGCCGCTTCCCCAGCTCAGTGTTTGGTTAGCAGTCTAGGATCTTAAGTCTGAAAGTTTAAAGTCCTTTTTCTGCCACTTCCCAGGCTAGGAACCATGGGTTTAATCTCTCTAAAACCTCATCCCCGCCCCCCTCTTTAGAATAGGGATCAATAATATCTATTGGATGAAGATTAAATGCGATTGTGTGTGTGTGCATCTATGTATGCAGTGCTTAACCAACTGTAAACAAAAGCCAGTTATCATTATAATTTACCAGAACTACTTATTTTGGCTCCTCTAATTAAAATAAGTTCAATTTGAAAAAAGAAAAAACAGTACAGCACCCCAGGACTACAGGTTCTTATTTCCTCTGACTTCTGCTCATTTTTTTCTGAAGAGCCCCTTGAGTGGATGGAGTGAACGGTTCTAGTCAGGAGCCCCGCTGCAGATGTGGTCCCATCTCTTCTGGGCACACGTGGCACAACTTGTAAAGAGCAGAGTGGAGGACAGTGGGAGAATCCTGAATACATCCTGCCACGTGGCATTCATTTACACCCGTGCACCCCTGGGATTTCCCTGCTTATGGATGTGTGCTCCCTTCCTCCCACCCAAATAAAGGTACTAATACTTCCCCTAGGAAACTATACCCTCTGGCTTGTGTGAGGTGTACAATCTCCTTAAATTTCCCTTCTGCCTTAGAAGCAGCCATAACGCCTTTTTCAAGAAAAACAGAATTCTCAATTAAATTCTACAGCATCTCCGAGTTTACTCAAACTACCCTAGAGTTGCTTAGCCAAGCATTTATCTTAGGCACCGGCTTTCAGAGTTAAGTAAATCCCAACAATCCCACCTTCTGTTTCCCTTGACATGACTGGAGGCAGAAACCCTGCTTCATTCAGCAAAGCTGGAGCACATGGCCTCTTTTTTTAGAAAGGGGTGTCAGCCCACGATACTTTGTTAATGCATCAGTTGATTAAAAACACACACAGAATGACACTGCACATTAGAAAAGCCTTTGAGGAGCTGCAAATCCCTGCTCCCTCTCTACCACACTCACTCGAGGCTCACGAGACATGCAGGTGCAGTTTAGTGTCACACAAGGCGGGACCTCTTAGAGAGTGAGTGAGCCAAAGCACCCAGCGAGGACAAGTAGAGGACTTAAAGCTGCAGCTCCCGCTCCGAGCATTTCTGCTTAAACTTGAATCTCAACCCCAGGAAGACAGAGAGAGGCAACAGCACCCCCAGGGACAGCTGTGAAATGCCAAAGGCGGGGCTCCAGGCTGAGCGGCTCTGGGTTCACCAATGTCAGACGCATCATGCGAGTGGCTGTCTGGCTCCCAGAACATGACAGATGCTTCCTCGACGTGGAGTGCTCCCCAGAACACTCTGCTAGGAGCACCTTACGGCCAGGGTGGTGCAGAAAGGCCGCTGGACCAGTTGCTAGAAACCCTCATTCCAGATCCCCGACTGCAGGTCACATAACTGTGCCACTCGGGCAAACTGCTTTACATCTTAGCCTGTTTCTCCAACAAAACAGGGATAACAACACTCCAAGCAGCTGCTGGCAGGACCACATGGACAATAGGCAGGAGCTCCTAGGACGGTGCCTGGCACCCAGGAGATACTTGCTGACTCTCAGGCAAATTGGATACCTGGATGAACAAGACAAGCATGTGACCTTCTGAATCCAAAGGATCTTGGGTCAAAGGCTGTGGTTGGTCTTAAAATGTATTATATTGGGTTGACCAAAAAGTTTGTAATGTCTTACTTTGGAAAAACCGTAATGATCTTCTTGGCAAACCCAATATGCAATGGGCTCGCAGTCACCAAGCTCCCCAGCAGATGGCGCTGAGGGCACATCCTGGATGTTCATCTTTCCTGGTTGTCTGTATGCTGTGCTTGCTAGTCTAGACGCCAACCCGCTGACACAAAAAAGGGACACAGCGGAGCAGGTGAAGGGTGTTCGGTGCCCAGCTCCTGCCTTCTGCTCTTCTGCAGCTATTGGACTGGGCGATTAGTGCCATCTAACCCAACTGTATTCAAAGAGACTCAACACCTCCCCTTCTCCCAGGAGGAGGATGCCAATAGAATTACCTGGATGAGCACTGAAGATACTTTCTTATTCTCATCCTCATCATAAATTGATACAAGGAACCTGAAAGTGCCAAGGAAGGGCTCCAAGGCGTTGTTCAACAGCAGAATCTCTGTTCCCGTGTGCAAATGGGATAATAACTACGTCATGCCAAGCCAGCCACAGGGATAGAGAGCAGCCAAGACTCCAAGACTCTGAGTCTGTCTACACAAGTGTGAAAGCTCTCCAAATCACTGGGGCGACAGCTATGGCCCACAGGGTGATCATAAGCTTTGGGTGAGTGAAAGTCACTCAGTCGTGTCCGACTCTGTGAGACCCCATGGACGGTAGCCCGCCAGGGTCCTCTGTCCATGGGATTCTCCAGGTAAGAATACTGGAGTAGTTAGCCGTTTCCTTCTCCAGGGGATCTTCCCCTCCCAGGGATCGAATCCAGGTCTCCCGCATTGTAGGCGGATTCTTTACCATCTGAGTTACCAGCGAAGCCCGATCACAAGTTTTAACTTCCACTTATCTTATCTCTCCCTTTAGGGGATCAGCTCATCTAAAGATGAGACATTAAACCAGAGGTTCCCCATGTCAGACGACCAGGGTCTGTCCAAGCTCCCTGGTTCCCTCTCTGGTTCCAGCCATCAAGACTGATCCAGGGCCTCAGGTGTGGCGGCTGCTCCTGGGGCCAAGGACACCCTTACCTGGTTGGGGGCCTCGGGCGGCATGGGGGACGGCGACTTGGACTGGAAGGCGTCCTGGGAGATGAACCCTGAGTCGTGGGAGGACACGCTGGACAGCCGCACGGGTGCCTGCTGGGCCAGGCTGGAGCCGCGGTAGCGGTAGTGGGAGCTGGGTGAGTGCGAGTGGGAGCCGTGGGAGCCGCTGGACCGTGAGTCGCTGCTGTTGACGCTGTTCAGGCTGCTGTGGGGGCAGCGCGACAGATGACAAGGGGTGACAGGGGAGAACGGCATCACGCAACCAGCCCCCAGCCCCAAGAAGCAGTGCACACAGTGAGACGTGTTTTCAAAACATCCAATCACTAAGCGAGTAAACAAAAGGTCTTTTCTGTATGAGCAAGGGGCGAAAACCAGCTATGGAGATGTGGTTCTCCAACGGTGCAATGAGGCATCTTTCGGATGGAAGGCTGTGATTTTAAAGAGTCAAGTGTTGCCCAGCTCTGCTATGTCACTGACCAGCAAAGCCAGGGGACTCGATATCTGAGGCATGAAAAAGGTTCATATCCTCTACTCACAACTAGGCTTCAGCATGACCTAGTTGGAGCACCCAAGTGTCTTCCTTAGGTGAACCATCTGGATCAACCTGGCCAACCATCGCGTGGCACCAAGAGATTCCTCAAGGTGACTGCATCTTAAGTGTGCCTAATTCAAGATACCCATATGTGAGACAACTCTGTCTGTGTTCGTGTATTTTACATTTTATTATTCTCAAAGTTGGTGGTTTAATGAATGGTTTGACCCTGAACACAGGGTCTCTGTTCAACTATCTGTGAGCCCAGCAAACAGAACACCTGGCAAGAGGCAGGCAGCTTTCAGGGACTAAAGGTCATCAATCGAAGCTGTTTGCTTCCAGGATGGAACAGTAAACAGGATGTCGGAAAATGACACTTGCCCTCTGGAGTTCTGCCTGTTCCATTTCCAGTCGTAAGCAGTATGTCCTACACTGTCTCACCACTCAAATTATGAAACCCAGAAAACTGAACAAAGTCTCCTGGTCCAAACAGGCAGAGCTGACAGATAAAAGGCAGCTGTAGCAGCGTCAGAAGGCGTGAAATAAACAACCCAGACTGGGACTAGAAGAGCTGTGGTTTCTGCTCCTAACTCCACAAGAGATTCTCGTCAAATTTCACAAACTCGGCCAGCTAGTAAGATAGTCAGGGGCTGACTACCTTGTTTTGGTGTTCTATACTGGAATGACTTGGTGCTAACGTTCCAACAGATATAGCGAAGTGTGCTGGAGGAGATCAAGGATAATTATCATGAGTTTTGCTTCCCCGCCCCGCCCGTCAGCCAGAACAGGGCATGTGGAGACTGACAGCAAAGCTCGTGGCAATTTCACTACAGCAAGCTCAGGGCTGAAGGTGAAGGTGAAGTCGCTCAGTTGAGTCTGACTCTTTGCGACCCCATGGACTGTAACCTATTAGGCTTCTCCGTCCATGGGATTCTCCAGGCAAGAATACTGGAGTGGATTGCCATTTCCTTCTCCAGGGGATCTTCCCGACCCAGGGATCGAACCCGGGTCTCCCGCATTGGAGGCAGACGCTTTAACCGTTGAGCCACCAAAATCATAACCCAAGCTCAGGGCTGGCGCTGTCCATAGGACAGGATTTTCTGTCGACACTAAAACTATAGAAAGAGACTCACGCAGCTTTGTTTTATACTAACGAGATAAAGTTTACTTGTTACCAAACAAAAAGAAAAAATCCTCAATAGAAAAACACCTCTCTCTCTCTCTCTCTCTCTCTCACACACACACACACAGAGCATGCAAAAGAGGACAAGAAACCAACCACCCCCCTCAGGCTGCAGAATGTCAGGCTGTAGCATCTCAAGTCTGAACTTCCTGCTCCCTGTACACTGCGTGAGCTCAAACATGAAATGAAAGACACACACACATGTGTGTGGAGAGAGATTCCCACACACAGATTTTGGCAGCTCCATCCTGCTCTTAGTCTAACGCTAAGTCACAGGAAGAGGAAATCCATTCGGCTTTGAAAAGTCCAAGGAAAAGATCAGCAGGGAGAGTGTACCAAGAAGGACGTGATGCATGAGAGTGTTTCTACCCTCACGGGAAGGGAATAATCAACTTGGCCATCGGCAAGTCAAGGACGGGCTTGAACAGAACACTGCCAGGCAACAGTGTTGCTGACTGACGGCAGAACTATTCCGATGGACCCAGAGTCAGCAGGTTAACCATGACCCCTAACAAAGCAGTGACGGTGGTGGTGGGAGAGGTTAACAGATCAAGAACTCCATTCACTCTGTGAAGCCCTGAGACAAAGACTGGGGGCCAGGTAAGAGCAGGAACCGCTGTCACTGCCTTCATCTGTTCTGGCCACAGCGAGATGCATCTGCACGAGAATCGACCCCTGTTCACCCTTTGGGAGCCCAGGTGGTTTTTACTCTGCTAAACAGGAAAATCCAGCAAGAATTCATAAAGTGGGGACATTTTGTACCATATACCCTGACAGAGAAAGCTGTGTCCACCAATTTAAGGTCTGATGGGACTTTTCTACTAATCCAAAATTAATTCTGAAACTAAAGAGTGATACGAAAATCATGATGGGATCCTTTCATCCAATCACCATTTCCTGTTTAAAACGCGTATTTCAGAGCCCAAGACTGGCTGCAACATTCACAATTAGTGTAAAGCAAAATGCCACATCCCCAAGGCAGCAGCCCAGCCTGGCTTCACCTACCTGCAGACGCTTGACTTGCGGGACATGGTGGTGCTCGGAGAAGAGGGTGGGGTCTGGTACGACCAACTGTAATCAGAACCTTTCAAGTCCAAAATCACCTAAGGGGACAGAGCAGGAGGGTCAGCAACGTGCTGAGAAGGGAAACGTTATCCATCAGATCTTAACAACTGTCATAACGTCGAAATTCCACCATCCTGGAAGAGTGGGGATCAAAGAAAACATGTTGTGAAGAGTTTTCCTTTCCATGGAAGAATCATAGTACCAATCCATCAGTGTCATAATCTTTTTTCTGAGACAAGCAAAGACATAATTAATGGGGAAGGGAGAGGAAAACCACAACATACCTGTAAAAAAGAAAAAGATTTACAGTTATAATTCATAAGAGACATTTACACCAAGGTTAGAATTTATAGGGTTTTTGTTTACAGCACAACATAGATGATAATGCTTTTAGGATGTGTAGATTTTACACAATGGACATGAGTTTGAGTAAACTCCGGGAGCTGGTGATGGACAGGGAGGCCTGGCATGCAGCAGTTCATGGGGTCGCAAAGAGTCGGACACAACTGAGCGACTGAATTGAACTGATCTTACATCTCAGTCACTTGATAGCTACTCCTGCCTCCATCTGACAATAAAACCTGACAGAATCAAGAACAAACCAGTTTGTTCATAATTACTTCTGCATCTGTCTCTCTTACTTAACAAAGAGCCAGCTGAATGTGAGCTCTGGTTTCTATTCACATAGTAGGTGCTCAATAAATATCTGCTTACTGAGTGAATGCCTGCAGGCTGTAGTCTAATAAAAGCAATTTTGCAAGATGGGAAATATGCTTATAAATATGGAAAATATGCTCCCAAATCTGTCTGCTGAGCTGGCTTCCAAGGCAACAATAAGAATTTTATACGAAAGGCAAAAGCATGTGATTTTTCAGCTGCTGCCCCACTGAACATAGTGTTAATGTCACATGAACCAAATGAATCAACATAAAGTCACCTTTTTCATAAGTGAGACCCTCATTCATTCCTTACTTAGAATGGGAGAAATCCAGAGAGAGTGATGACCAAGAGACCCCACCATCATGTTCCTAGGGGAGTTTATCTCTAGAGGGTCAGCGAACACATGATTAAAAGCATGGGCTGAGGGAACTGACAGCTTGGTTTAAATCCCAGTTCTACCAGTAACTGCCTGGTTAAGTGACTTTATCTCTCAGTGCTTCAGGGTCCTCTGTAAAATGCAGATATTGGTGGAGATCCACAGAGGGAGTCTGTGTAAAGAGCTCAGAGCAGAGCCTGGCACACAGTAGGCGCTCTATGATAACCTGTGTGGATGACAGCCACATATCACAAGGTAAAACATGATACCATTTTAAATGAGAGATTGCCGCAAGGAACCCTCTGGACTTTGAACCTTCATCTCTTGGGTTTCTTGTCCTGAGCACCTACCCCAC
Organism: Oreotragus oreotragus; assembly: GCA_006410675.1. NCBI lineage: Eukaryota > Metazoa > Chordata > Mammalia > Artiodactyla > Bovidae > Oreotragus > Oreotragus oreotragus. Next base: position 355,317 of record SJYX01006028.1, read on the forward strand.
AATGCCTACCTGTTCACTTGAGGAGGGCAGTTTGTGAGGGTCCATGGTCAAGCTTTTCAGATCTTCCGATATGGTCTGCAGGTGAGTGATTTCCCCCAGCATTGAGATTTCTTCTTCCTGAAAGTAATTCACAACCTGTTACCGTGCATGATTCACTTTATCATCTGGATCCAGCTGTTTTTATTAGGGATGCTGTCTACACTTTCAACTTCTCAGAAGAGGAACACAAGGACTGGTTTATCTTTGCTGAAGCCATTTACCAGCCCTTTCTTTGGGGAAATGGAGAACAAGGAATCAGCCATAACCATGGAGTGACTTGTGTGCCACACAGCAAACACACAGGCCTTCCTAAAAGTGTCTGGGGGCCGGCACCCCTGCTGGGGGTGGAGGGGTCTGCCTGTGGGTGGGATCCTGCAGCGCAGCCCCCTCCGCAGGCCAGGGCTCCCCTGCCCCCTCCCCCTGGAAGTCAACCGACTTCAGCAGATGACACCATTTGGGGATATTCTGGTCCAGATTTGGCAGACCTAAGTGACAGCACATGTGTGTTCACTGGAGGTTAACTGCCCTGTCTTACTATGGACTGTGGAAGAATGACATCACCAAAGCAGTAAGCTGGGGCTGTGGACCCAGGTAAGAACGATTCACGGGAAAGCACTATGCTCAGGGGAACAACTCAGATCTGGGCATTTTGCCAGGACTGAGGGAAGGCAGCTGGTGCATTTTTATCAGCCTCAAGAAAAGCTCCAGCAGAACTTTTCAAGGCATTCAACTAATTGACTTCAAAAATAAGTCTGTGTTGATTCACTGAGGCTTTTCCCCTATTAACCTCACAGTCACTCCTTGGCACTCATCTCGGTCACTGGGTCTCAAAATCAGCTGGAGGACTTGTTTAAAGAGCCCAGATGACCGGGTGGGGTTCCCAGTCCCAGAGCTGTGGATTCAGTAGGTCTGGGTTGGGTCTGAGAATGCACATTTCTAACCAGTTCCCAGGTGATGCTGCTGGTCTGGGGACCAACTTTGGGAACAACTCTGTGGGGCCATCTTGAGGAGCAAAAGTAAGCGGAACCACCACTGCTCAGAATGCAGAGGGAGCCGTGTGGCCATCAGCAACTTGCAGACAAGTACTGGTCCATAGTCCTGACTCCACCATCATGGTTCCTGACACACTGCAGCTTCTCAGTGCCTCCAGATAAACAAGGAGGGTCTCCTCAGAACTGGCAGTTTAAGCCTTCCGGAACTTCCCACTGACTCACAATCACGGGCCGCAGCATAGCAATGAAGGTGCAGAACCGGCCGCGTTCTTCGATCAAAGCCTTCCGGACAGCCTGCTTCTCTGTTTCTTCCAACAGGAGATACTTGTCATTGACGTCTTGGAGCGCGCTGTCCAGCTGGGGCTGGATGTCACCTCGCCCTGCAAAGGAAACAAAGCCCGGAGCTTGGCTTGCTGAAACAGCAGCTCCTGGAAGCCGTGTCCTCCTCCCTCGGGTCCCTGCTGGAGTGGAAACCACAATTCCCCGGGACTTCTAAAAAATCATTTATTTATACCCAGAAAGGATCTAAAGAAGCCGTTTTTCTAGGATCAGCCATTTCCAATTTCTAGTGCCCAAAGGGGATGCTTATCCTGATTTATTTATGACAAGTAAAATGTCCTGGGGTAACATCTCCTGACTTGCATTCTGAAGAGGCTAAGGTATGAAGAACAAGTTGAAGGCCTGTGGATGTTTCCAAAAATGGGCACAATCTGGTTTTGTTGGGTCATGCTCAATAAAAGAGCCTCTGTCTGGAAGAGAAGTGTCTGTCCCAGAATACAAAGGGGGCTAGCATCAGCTCTCCTGGCTCCGGGGAGCCCCTGGGACCCTCTGGCAGCTAGTTTAACTCCCTAGTGGCGAGTCCTGAAGGCCCTTCCTGTAGGACAAGCTCAGCAGCAAAAAGACCTGCATTCAGAGCTCTGCTGGTGGAGGACTGAAGGCGGCCTGGGTACTGAGGCTGGCCCATGCCTGGGAATCACCTGGCCCCATCCACAGAGCCCGGATACGCAGAGGTACCCGTTTCTAGACTTTTCAACAGCTCAAGAACTTGGTGAGGCAACTGTCTTTATAAATAAAGTTTTATTTGCACACAATCATCCCCATTCGTTTACAGGCTGTCTATATCCACTCTCATCACAACTGCTGAGTTAAGTTGTGACACACACCGTTTGGCCCCTGGACTGAGATATATTTACAGAAGTCTGAATAAACATGGATAAAGCTGGGCAAATAGACACTGTATCAGAGGGTGTGGCTATTGTAAATCTGATCTGAGGACAAGAAGATGACCAGCAGGAGACCAGCTCATGAGCTTCCACACTGGGCTCCCATGTTCACCTACCATTTGATTCAGAAAAAGAATCTCTGAACTCCTTCCGGACAGAGACTTGGACTCTCCCAGCCTAGCCTGCAGTGAAATGCTCTCTGTATATACAACAAGTACTCAATAGGTGTTTAACAGGTATATACAACAGGTACTGAATAGGTGTATACAATAGGTACTCAAAAGGTATTTAATAGGTGCATACAACAGGTACTCAATAGGTGTTTTAAACAGAATGTTAGCATGGAGGGGGCACTACGGGTTACCCAAACCAATCTGCTCCCAGTTCAGAGGAGGGGAGAAGGGGAGGACTGTCAAGGGCCATGCAGGGGCAGGTAGAGCGCACACCGCGTGACCCTCTGACACTGGATGCCTCCTTCTCCTCCACCAGCTGCCTCGAGTCGAGGGACTGGATTCCACCCGCCACCTAGAAAGGGACCTGACCAGTCACCATGGACCCTCCTCTTTAAGAATGCCGCAGAGAACACTTAGATGCAATGTGTTATTTGGTTTGAAAAAGTACAGGGTCAGGGAAAATTGCCTTGAATGTAGGAATATATTCTGTATTTTCTCACAAGCAGATGAGAAAGCCTCCTCTGGAGCCAGAAAGGCAGTCAGGCGTCAAGAACATCCAACTAGCCAAAGTCATTGGATTTTTGGCAGGGGTTAAGTTCTAGGAGAAGGGGACGACAGAAGATGAGATGGCATCACTGACTCGATGGACGTGAGTCTGAGTGAACACCGCGAGTTGGTGATGGACAGGGAGGCTTGGCGTGCTGCGATTCATGGGGTCGCAAAGAGTTGGACACGACTGAGCGACTGAACTGAAGTTCTAAGTTAGCACAAAAGGGGAAAATTAGGGACAAAAAGTCGTCCCTGAAAATGCCTTAGATGGCATTCCAGTACAGTCAGTGGTCTGTACATGGAGTCCTCACTGGTCAGGTGAGCATATGTGCTGGGTGCAGCAAAACTGTTTAATTCCATGCGGAGGAATTTTATCCAACAATTATGTGAGAATTTGCTCTGAGAACTTTTTGCTGTTATCAGCCACCATCCCTCCCTGACTTCCAGTTTCTCTGCCTCGGAGAAACACTACCCAGCTGCAGAATCATAGGTTTCATGAGTTTTTGTGGACAAGAAACTTGTTAAAGCACCCTTCCATTCTCCAGGGGGACTTGCGGGGAGACGAGTGAGCGGGCACCCCAGTCCCACGAAATTGAGAATTTTCCCTATTCTTTTTTTTTTTGACTGGGTTGAACAGCAGGCAGGATCTTAGTCCCCCGACCAGGGATCGAATCCATGCACCCTGCAGGGGAAGCACAGAACGCTAACCACTGTACTGCCAGGGAAGTCCCAGTGGTTAGGATGCTGTGCTTTCACTGCCAAGGACCCAGGTTCCATCCCTGGCCGGGAAACTAAGATCTCAAAAGCAAGGCACAGGCAAAACCTTTTTTAAAGTAAGTAAACTAAATGCTTGGGGAAGGCAATGGCACCCCACTCCAGTACTCTTGCCTGGAAAATCCAATGGACAGAGTAGCCTGGTGGGCTGCAGTCCATGGGGTCGCTAACAGTCAGACAGACTGAGTGACTTCACTTTCACTTTTCTCTTTCATGCATTGGAGAAGGAAATGGCAACCCACTCCAGTATTCTTGCCTGGAGAATCCCAGGGATGGGGGAGCCTGGTGGGCTGCCGTCTATGGGGTCACACAGAGTCGGACACGACTGAAGTGAGTTAGCAGCAGTAGCAGCAAACTAAATGCTGGCTTGTGCAGCTGAATCCACACACACTGATTGTGTATATGATACAAGCCCTTTGGTAATGAAACTCTCTGTTTCTCTATCACCTGTCAAACAGCCCAGCCAAGCCTGCAGTGAGGCCATGTGGTTGTGGCTGGTCCCAAGGCCTTCTTGTAAGCCTCTCAGTCTCGCCAAGGATGCTCCAACTAAGGGACCACAGAGGACCAAGGACCAAGTCAGCATGTTCTTAACTCCAGAGGCAGAAAGTTTAATTATGGTAGCAATTTTTTTCAATACTAGCCTATAATTATAAGAAATTGGGGAAGTGGGTATCTTTACTTCCTTTCACAAGTTGTAAGGTGCACATCTATCTGTGATTAATGACACTGATTTCTAAAAATACACTGACACAGGAAAGCAAAGTGACTAGAACCAAGTGTTACTTAATCTGGTAAATATAAATTTAAATCATTCTATGATTAGTCAAGTTATTTTAAATATGTATTATAATTAAAGGACTTTCAAATTATAGTATTCTAAAATAAGTATAATCTGTAAAGATTGTTATAATTATAGTCACCGTGAATACATTTCCATGTGGGATATATCATAATCTAGAAACACAATGTTTATTTCTTAAATTCAGTAACCACATCTATTCATAAAAAAAAAAAAAGTGGAAGAAATCATTCCATGTCTCAGTTGGATATACTGGTTCTTACAGTCATTTTTTAGGTTCACAAATTTGGAGCTGTGTTAGCACTGATTTAATATACAAAAGCCCATTCATTTGCCTCCCATCAGCAATGTTGGGAGAGCCGCTGCCGGTGGCTGCAGCAGCCCCAGTGTGGACTTGCCGTCTCTGCTCCTCCCACCCTGGCTGCGCCACCTGGATCTCTCACCTGTACGGCTCCATCAGCCCCTAATAGGTCACTCTGACCGCATTTGGACGATCTTGCCTGGAACAGCCCTGAATTACTTTCAAAATGCAAATCTTATCTCTTTTCAGTAGCTCCCACTGCTTTCAAGAAAGTTCAGTGGGGACTCCCCTGGCGGTCCAGTGGTTAAGACTCCACACTCCTAATGCAGGGAGCATGGGTTCGATCCCTGGATGAGGAACTAAGATCTTGGATGCCACCGCACTGTGCAGCCAAAACAATAAAAAGTCCAGTGTCGTGAACATGGCCTGCCCTGCGAGACGCGCGTGGGTCGGCTTCTGAGGCCGACCTCAGGCCCTTCCCGCTCCTCTCCCCATGCTCCAGCGTCTGGCTCCACCTCCTAAACATCCCCTCTCCCTCCGCCCCAGCTGTCGGCCATCTGTTCATTCTCAGGTCACAGTTCTTCACAGAAGCCCTCCCTGAACCTTCTTGCTGCTGCTGCTGCTGCTGCTGCTGCTGCTGAGTCGCTTCAGTCGTGTCCGACTCTGTGTGACCCCACAGACGGCAGCCCACCAGGCTCCCCCGTCCCTGGGATTCTCCAGGCAAGAACACTGGAGTGGGTTGCCATTTCCTTCTCCAATGCATGAAAGAGAAAAGTGAAAGTGAAGTCGCTCAGTCTGTCCGACTGTTAGCGACCCCATGGACTGCAGCCCACCAGGCTCCTCCGTCCATTGGATTTTCCAGGCAAGAGTACTGGGGGGGGTGCCATTGCCTTCTTACCAGACTAAATTCTCGTATTTAATTCTCAGAGATTCCTTCTACACAGCCTTCACGACACTCCTCCTAGTTCTCATTTCATCTTTACGCCTCCAGTTCTTCCACGAACAGCAGTCTCCCCTGGTGATCAGGAAGCCCCACGAGGACAGAAACCACAAATATTTTTGCTCAGCACTGTATCTTCTACCTCAGCACACCTGCCTGGAAGGCAGGTACTCAAATATTTGCAAATGAATGAGGCCTTGACAGGAGCTTCCCAGGTGGCTCAGTGGTACAGAATCCCCCGGCCAATGCAGGTGCCACTGGAGACTCTTGGGAAGACACCCATGGAGGAGGAAATGGCAACCTATTCCAGTATTCTTGCATGGAAAATCTCATGGACAGAAGCCTGGTGGGGTATGGTTCATGGCGGGGCCACAAAGAGTTGGATGTGACTGAGCGCCATGAGGCACTACATACCAGCACGATCTGAGTTTGCTGACTGGTCCAACCATCATGCCCTTAAATGGCCTAACACTGGAAAACGAACAATTTCCAGGGCCGCCCATCAGCCAAAAGAAGAGAGGGCTTAAACAGGCTTTCCAGACAAAATCCCTGAGTAAAGCACTGCTTGTGGCCTTTTCTGTAAAGAGTCATCTCAGTCTCAAGAATTTTTTTCCCCTGCGAGTTTCCAGGTCTTGGCTGGATTCATGCTGGAGAATTCTGGTGAATACAGCCAGAAGCTCCTTTACTTCCTCCAACAGGGGAAATCATATGATGATTCTCTTTACAAAAAAAATGCTCCTGGGGCAAAAGCACTATTAATAGGCAGCAGGTCAGGGACCAAAGCAGAGCCCTCAAAGGAGAAAAAAAATTTGATAAGTAGGTAGGGAGAATTCACAAAGCTTTGTGGAATGAAACCAAGATTCCATATTTTCCCAACATTTACATTTTCCTTAATCTTTACATAAATGTTCAAGGCAGGAATTAACACCTCCATTTGACAGAGGGGTAAACTGAGATTAGGGTGGCGTGCAAGAGCCCCTGAGCTAGAAATGAATGCAGACAGATGCTGATTCTCCATCTTTTCCATTCAGAAGCCTGCATTCTTCGTAGCTTCCTGCTCATAGCACACATAAACCCTGCGATTAGAATCCCATAAAATGACTTCCATATGTCCCTAACACACTCATGCAAATACTGTGTTTCATCTGAAGATGCTTGCTTTTTCATGTCTATACTTTAAAAATTAAGATGCATCTTACAGTCAGTAGGAGTCATAGTTTACATGGCATTTAAAAGTTTTTTTTCATCAGTGAGAAAATAATAATGCATCTTACCATTGATGGCATCTGCAGTCAATGCAATAAGGGGTATAAATACTGAAATATGGGGTATAATTTCAGAGACAGACATGCAAGGTGATGCTGGAGATTAGAATTTGGAATGAAAAATGCCCCCTTTCCACCAAAAGGTAGTTGTCCTTATTATTCCTACATACGTCATTTTCTCCTCTTAATATCCTGCAGCAGTTTTTGATTGATTTTTCCAAAGCAAAACCAACCAGGGATCAAAAGGAGGAGAGATTTCATCAGACAAGACTGGAAGCTTTTGGGCTTGAACACTTTCAAACAAATTCTTTCTGCTATTCTTTCAACAGGCTGTGCCTCAGTTTCTACTCATCTGTTAAACATAAAAAATAGCACCAAGTTCACATGGTTGTGAAAGCAGATGGATTCATTCACATCGTGCACTCAGCACCAGACCCAGCACGTGGTGAGCTTTAGGGAGTGTTGGGCACCACTGGCAGTAACAGGGCATCTTTAAACCCCGGGCATCTCAGCAGGAGACAGCCTGCCTCCATAGCCATTCAATGCAATAAAACCTCTGGAGCAGCGAGCTCCCATGAATACACTGACATGCCTGGCAGGGGCACGGAGACTGCACCCATCTTGGCCCAGCCTTGCATCCCACGGAGCTCCTCACCTGGGGGTTCACTTCTTCCCTCTGTAGTAAGCTAGCAGCCCTAAGAAGCACGGCTTTCCTGAACTTTGTGGGCCATTCTAACAACCTTGTCAAACCCGAGGGGGTGCATGGGAGACCCTAAATTTCAGGTTGGCTGGGCACACAGCTTGTGGACCCCACTTGTGGCTGGTGACTGAAGTGGAGAAAATCTTGTTCCTTGCGCATGGGGTCTAAGCCCATGGGGTAGTTAGTATCTGAACTGATGTGACTTGGATACCCGGTTGGTATCAGAGAACTGATGTTAGAACATAGATGCCTTTGCCATCATGGAGATGGCTTGAGGGCAGAGGCCACTTGTGCCTCCATAGCCGCCAAGGGGATCTAGCCCAGAGGAGGCCCCAGATACCTACTTCCTGAACGTATGAGGACATGCTCGGCTCACCGGGCTCCTCTGTGGCAGTCATGGAGAATTTATGAATGAGAGAGAGGCACCAGAAGTGAAACAATTTAACCCTGTGAAAAGTGACGGGCTCGCAGCTCATGAAAGGCAGGACTATACCCCCATTGCCCATCCAGCCCTGCACCACACCACCCGCTCAGCATTCTCGGGGCTAATCAACAATATGGCGTGCGGGGGATGGGTACTTGAAGCACGTTGCCCTTTTTAGCTTCCGGCAAAACTAACACCAAGAAAAGCACTGGGCTCCTGTTGTGTGCTCCCCCTGCCCCCTTAAACGCATGTTGCCAGCTTCTAAACGCAGCCACAGGGAAGCCAGGTGACTCACACCTTGACAGAGTCTCCTCACGCACAGGGACATTTCTCCGCATCTTTTTCGACTCCTGCAATCAGCCATTCGCAGCCAGAGTCACAAGCAAGACACCTGATGAGGTGTATCAGGCCAAGGCTTTCCCAGAGACCCGCTCTGCAAAGCAAAGGAGCTCACAGCTCTGGGCCTCGGGGGGATCTGCTTAGTCTGTTTATAACCTAGCTTTCCCAGGTATGAAATAGGAATCCCCCGGCCTCCGAAGACTCCACACTTTTATCACATATGCAACAGTCCCCTGCAGGAGCTTCTTCAGTTAGATTCCCACATCTCTACCAACCACAGTCAGGGATAGCTCACTGAACCACATGGGGTCTAGAGGAAAGCCTGACCACTGCTGCTGTTAAGACGGAAGGAGTCAGGCTGCTCCTTTTCCCCATCAGCTTGTCAGCTCAGGCAGGCAGGGCTAGCTGCATCCATCGACCTCTCCTTTCTCCCTGCTCACTCTGCTGATGGCTTTACCTGGCATTTCCTGGGCCAGAACGTATGTCAGGCAGTGGCTCTCCAATGCTGACTCATTAAAAAGTCCTCCCCTGTCCACTTCACACAGGTTGTCCCATTGAGTAAACCTGCACCCATTCAAATATTTTGCAGGCTCCTCTCACACCTTTCCCAAGCGTGGAAAGAAGCAGTGACTCAACGGTCTTCCCTGCTGTGTTACGTGCAGTTGCATCTAAATGTCCAGAGAGAGCACAAGGCTACAAGTGGTCATACTAGCCCTGGAGGGTCTCAGTGATCACCTGTCTGCATTTACAGCCACCCCCTGCCCTCAGAGGGAACTTTTCCAGCTTTGGTTCCAATAGAGAACAATCATTGGCTTTGGCTCAAGGTACATGTTTCCCAATCGCACAGATGTGGCAATCTACCCCTTCCAGGGATGCTCACTGGAGAGAAGCGGGCAGCGGAGAAAACAGCCTAGAACTATGGACTAGCTCTTTGTAGCCCGTCATCTCAGTGTTCAGGAAGGATTTTTTATTTTGGGGGGTCATTTTGCAGAGAGCCGACATACATCAGAAGGAGGTGGTTAGAGAAAACATCAGGGGAGACTTCTGGTGCTGCTGCCTCCTTCCAGGGCTGGGTCTCGCAATCTGGACCGCCAGCAATTCCAGGCAGGCCACCTCCAGCTCCATGTTCACTTCAGTGGCCCAGGAAGTCCTGGGGGGATAATTTCTGACCACGCCTGGAGGTATAGCCATGGCAGATGGGGTTAACCACTAGACGGGTCCCTTTGTGTGGGTCGCACCTCCTTCTGAGCAGTCTGCTTCTTCTCCATCTCCCCTAACTCAACAAAGGGAACAGAGCCTCTGGACTATGCCCGGCAAGAAAGCCAGGTGACTCACTAACCGATAACCTGGACTTCAGATTTGTAGGTGGGAGCTCCCTCTGGGCAAGAGGGCTCCCAGGGCTACTCCTCTTCAAAAACCGAAGCAGGGGGATGGTTGGAGGGGGCTGAAACACACTCAGTTTTTACCACTGAGGCAGGGAGGACCATCCACTCAACGACTGTAGTTTCTGGGGGCATCAGGGGTTTCTGCCAGTTTCATAAAGCATAGAAGAAACCGGCCAGGAAATGCAAACATTCACACTGATGCGGCCAGGGCCCGCGGAAACCACTGGGCCGGTGAAAAGGATTCGGCATCACTCCAGCTTTCTGCTTTCTCCGTGTGGAGGAAAAGAAGGGTGATGGGGGGAAAAGTCAGTCTAGAACGGGGTCTGATCAGAAATGGGGCTGAGAAATAGACCCATCTGGAGGCAGGTAGCTGAGGATGGGCAGTGGAGGTCACTGTGGCTCCCAGTTCTCCCCTAAAGCTGACTCAGGGCCACACATTCCACGACCCCCACCCTGCAGCACGGTCACCCTTCCCTTTGGTTCTGATGCCCCCGTGTAAATGATGATGCCTCACACACTTCCCTGAACCCTGAGCAGCCCCTGCCCCATTCTCCACCAGCCAGTCCCTTTTCATCTTCTCCATCACCTGCCCACACCAAGCGTAAATGTGTTTCTTGCGCCTTGCCCCAGTACTGCACCTTCTGCTGATGCTCATCATGGCGCTAAGCACACCAGACTGAACTGCAGTTGACCCTTGAACAATACGGGTTTGAACACAGGTCCACTTGCACATGGATTTTTTTCAATAAATATAGAATCGGCATCCAAACCCATAGGTTTTGCATTCACAGACTGAACCAACCATGGGTCGTTTACTGTTTACAATCCTTGGTGGAGTCCGTGGGTATTTCAGTTGTGGATCTGAAGGGCTGACTATAGTAATTGAGCATCTCATAGTATGCGGCAGACCCTGGAATGAATCCCCTTGAATCCCAAGGGACAACTATAACTGGCTTGCCTCCACCAGAGTCTCCGTTCCTGGAGGGAGCAATGTACCCTTGTCTCAGTAGACTTCACTGAGTTATAAATGTCTTCCCTGTGGGGGCCCTCAGTTAACTGCTCATGCAGGATTCAAGGTAAATACTTCTGAAGGAGTCAAGGTAAATACTTCTGACTCAACTGAAAGAAAGTTCCATATATATATTTCTTTTGTTAAACCAAGACATTTTAACTATCATGAAATGTTGTTAAAATACACATGTCCAGATTCAAAAATGACTTAAAACTTGTAAAATAAAATTTAAGAGGGCTTTAAGTCAAATAGATTTCTTACATCTTTACGCCCAAGTTCACTGCTGTGATCCTATGTCACTGTGGCTTAGCTCTGGGAGCCGACCCCTGCAAGACAGGGAACTAGAGGGGGCTGCAGGGACTCTTCCTAGGATGAGCAGAATCCAAGTCACAGAGACAAAAGGCTGTGTGGTTCCTTCACTCAACCCTAATCCCACTGCCCATCATTTAAAACAAATAGCATGCCCCATTTATTCCACAGACGGACTCACACCAGGCTTCCAAGCAAAGGTTTTAATAAAACTCCGTGTCCTTAAAAGGCCACATATTATATGATTCCCTTTATAAGAAAGGTCCAGAATAGGCAAATCCATACAGACAGAAAGCACATGAACGGCTGTCAGGGGCTGAAGGAGAGGGAGAATGAGGCATGACTGTTTTAAATGGCAGGGGACGTCTTTCTGGGGTGATGAAAACATCCTGAAATTAGACAGTAGGGATGGCTGCACAGCATTGGGAATGCACTCAAGCCAATGAAATGTACACTTTAGAGGGGGTTAAAATGGTACATTTTATGTTATATGAATTTTATCACAATAAGCAGATAGAGGGACTGTGTCTTACCTTCCTCCCAAAGGTACACTAAGCTGTGTCATAACCACAGCATTGAAGACTGGAAAGGATTATCACTTTTATAAAGTGGGGGACATTACCCCAATGTCACCATGACGGGAAGGAGGCAGAGTTGTGTCCCCCGAGACAGCAGGTCATCCTGGCTCCATCTGCCAGAGGGGACCCGTGTGGTTTGGGTTCCTCGTAGACAACAGAATCCAGTGCAAAAATCTCCTTAGAGCTGCGCAGTGCAAAGGCTCAGAGAACACTCAGGCACACTCAGGCAAGGTAAACCACATGGACAGCCCACAGACAGACCTTTCCGAGACAGAGGGACAGCCACGAGATGCCGAAAGCGACCTGAAATTTTAGCGCTGCCGCCCACAGAACGAGGGTCAACATTTAGTTAAGAAGAATCACTGCGATTATTTAATTTGAAGATCTGATTCCTTCGAAATGAAACATTTCACAAACTCTGCTGAAATAAGAAATACTTTTGATTTTTTTTTTACATAAATGATTGGTTTTGAAAAAACCAAATGGTCCTGGGCAGACTAAGTTAAAGACAGCTGGCAAGCTTAATAAAACCAAATCCAATTTGGGAATTATTTTGAGACGTTATTAAGTACAGCTCTCCATGTTTTGTCTGTGATGTAAATACACACATATACACTTAGATATGTACATATGCATGTATTTTTTTTGCTGTGGAAATGAGGGTTTAAGTCACTCTGTATTTCTTTTTTCCATGAGTCTAATACTGAATTATGAGGATGTAAAGACTCTTAGAATGTTAAGCTAACCCGTTAAAGGGTCAAACTTCAAAAAAAGAAAATGATTGGTTGAAACACACGCACACACAATATTCTTAAAGTTATGGAAAATTAAGGAGGCACCATTGATTGTTCTGAACTGGGAGGAAAACTGGAGCAACTAGCATAGGTCTGGACAAGCACGGAAAGCCCACAGCAAGGACCACACCGTGACCAGCCACCAGAGATTCAGGATGACAGACTTACCGAGAGCGTCCACTGGCAGGGGGGCACACGGTGAGAAAGTGCAGGATACACAATTGACACAAAAAGGAAAATAATAAAGTCAAACTGGTATTCGGGCAGCAGTCTTACCCGTGTTAAAACAGCCCATGGTTTGCCACGGAATTTTATATTAGGGCGATTAAACCTACAGCCACTGAGAGCTGCAACCCAGGTTCCCTCCCCTGCCTTGCTAAGAGTCTTTACTTTCCATCTAAGCAGACATCTTCCTAGTTTGCAACTGTCAGTCCTAGAGAATGCAACTACTTTTTTTTTCCTTTTTTTCTTAAAAAGAGAGATGAAGAATATATTCCTGTAAGAAGTCAATTAAGATGCTTTCACAAGAAAAGCTTTTAGGTGTAATTTATTGTAACTTGGAAAGTCACTAAGGAAACCAGGATCCAAAGTTCAAGCTGGGGTGAAAATGAAAAAAAAAATTTTTTTAAGAACTTAAAACTTTCATATAACAGTGAATAATATGGGACTCGGAGCTTCCCTGGTGGCTCAGATGGTAAAGCGTCTGTCTACAATGTGGGAGACCCGGGTTCGATCCCTGGGTTGGGAAGATCCCCTGGAGAAGGAAATGGCAATCCACTCCAGGACTATTGCCTGGAAAATCCCATGGACAGAGGAGCCTGGTAGGCTACAGTCCATGGGGTCGCAAAGAGTCGGACACGACTGAGCGACTGAACTGAACTGAACTGAACTGAATATGGGACTCTAGGAGTCTGTTTATTAGGTTTATAAATCAGCTCTGCAGTTTCGGGTGAAAGATGACACATTCAACTATTTCAATGGTCAGGCTCAAGGGTTAACATATTAAAATGTTCCAGCAGATTCCTCCCTCAATGTCTCTGATAAAAGTAGTTATAGATGGAAACGGAAGGCTTTACCATAATTATTTAAGTGAAATTAATAACAATATGAGAAACTAATAAAATGAGAAATAAGGCTGCTGACTGCATGGTGAGGTGGCAGAAGCAGGCAAATAGCACAAAATGCTTCTCATTTCTGATCCGCTCTTACTTCCCCCAGTTGGGCTACAGCCAACTCTGCTGCTGCTGCTAAGTCGCTCAGCTGTGTCCGACTCTGTGCGACCCCATAGATGGCAGCCCACCAGGCTCCCCCGTCCCTGGGATTCTCTAGGCAAGAACACTGGAGTGGGTTGCCATTTCCTTCTCCAATGCATGAAAGTGAAAAGTCAAAGTGAAGTCGCTCAGTCGTGTCTGACTCTTCACGACCCCATGGACTGCAGCCCACCAGGCTCCTCCGTCCATGGGATTTTCCAGGCAAGAGTACTGGAGTGGGCTGCCATTGCCTTCTCTACAGCCAACTCTAGGACTTCAAAAGTCACAAGGACTTCAAAAGTCACAAGCTGATGTCAAGCAGCAGGGCCTGATGAGGGTTCAAGAGACTCCACTCAGAGCCTGGGCTTCTGGGCCAGTTCCACGCTTTTCCACCCTCCTGCTACCTCTGTCTTGTTGCCCTGACCTGTCAGCAAGATCGACCCTGCCCCACACATGGACCCCTGGCCCTCATCTGGAACTTCTTGGAGAGCAGGGACCCTCTCTCCCTCCAGCCCTCAACTCCCCACCTAGGTTATGCCCCATAGTTATTCAAGAAGCCTTCCACAAAAATAGGTATATTCACCCACGGCTGGAGCACATCAAGTTGTTTTAAAATGATTTTCAGATAAAGTCTAATCAAACCTAAAAAAACATTAAACAGTTTTTGACAGTGATATTTAAATACCTTTAGGCTATAAACTACCAATACAGAATGTGGCAAAAGGTGATACAGCTGCAGAGTGAAATTTAAGGTAAAATTAGTCACAAGCGAAAATCACATCCCATATGTGTCTATGTCAAAGGGAATGCCAAATCCACAGTTAAATGCATAAAGGCATTTAAATGTTGAAGAGTCAGAAGAATTTTTAGATCAAAGATCACAGTTTTGAAAAAAGGAATGACAAGAAGCTGCTCAATAACCGCCTGAAAACACATTTAAAAGAAGTGATTACTGGGCTGTATAAACCAAATGTAGTTCTATCAGGACCAAAAAATATATATTCAAACTATCCTAACACATGGTGCAAATCTCAGAAGGATCTACCAACATGTTATAAGCCAAAAGTCTAGGAAGTTATCACTTGAAGGAGATGAAAGCGATAGAGAGGCATCTTAGCAAAAAGGGAAACTTCAGCTAACCAGATCCCCAAAAATAACTGGGAGCCTCAAATAACCAGATTCCCTCCAGCCCTTAACCTGCAGTGCTTCTGGTCCATTCTCAGGCCATATGTCTTCTAGAAGAGCACTTCATAATAAGAATTCACTCAGAAGGATGACTCTGGTACCTCCTAGGAAGCTCCAGTCACCCCAGAAATACACCAATGTGAGTTTTTAAAAAGCATTTACATAATTTAGAAGAAAAAAATTTATAAAGGAAATAAATAAAAATAAGTTTCTAGTTGTTCCCTGGATCAACTAGAAAATCATCCGGAACACTCTAAGCTACTAATTTGACTTGACTTGTAGATATAAGAATACAGTCATGGCTCTCTTGTCCAGAAAGAATACGGTGCCCAAGACCATCAGCTATATGACTGGCGTTGACAAGATGGATGCTTCAGAAGCCCCTGATCACAGCCTCCACTGTCTCAGCCCTCAGGTCCAAGTGCCTCACAACCAAAAGCTGATTATTCCCCAGTCCCAGGACCAGCAGTGTCTTCTCTCATAATACAGTCCAGCACCCTATGTTTCCTGACTTTTTCCTTCTGGTGCCTTGATGGGGAGCTTGTTACCCTCTCCAGACAGCCCAAGCGGTGCTGGGCAAGTCTAATTGCCAGAAACTTCCTTTTATGTTGCATTGCAATCCACCTATCAGGCATTCCCTGCAGGTCCAAATTCCGCTAATTGGACAATGCCAGTGACTTTCAGTGACAAAGACTGTTTCAGTCTCCAGGCAGAATTCAGATAAAAGGATTATCACTGCAGCCAAGAACTTAAGGCCTCTGAAAAGAAAATTCTGGAAGGGAGAAAGAAAAACAGCTACTTTTTCCTTACCTCAACCTTTCTACCAAACTCCCAAATCTTTTTCAAGTCCATAGACTTGGACCCTCTCTGCAAACCCATTCATCTCTCTTATCTCAAAGCTGGCATGGTGTCAATTAGGTAGAGTTCAGGTTCAAATTTTTACCAACCTGTTCTTCCATGAAGCCTCAGATACAATGGAATAGGGTGGCAGTTTTATTTACATTTACCTCTAGACTCACTAAAATGTTACTGGCCACAAAGCCTATTCCACTTGTGGAGTACTAGCTCCCAGGTGCCTAAGTTAGAATGTAAATTGCAGGAGCACCAAGAACAGGAAAACACATCCAAAAGGAACAACTGGGGCCAATACCAGTGGAAAAACTGATCATGAGTGAAAATCCTGCTGCCTTGATATCGACATGGTCTCCTGGTTATTACAAGAACTGGGGGGCGGGGGCTGGGGGGAGAGACATTTAGCTTGAAAAGTCTGCCCTGTCCTCACCCCTCTTCTACCAACGTGTCCCATCTCTCCAGATGCTTAATTCCAAGTGAGAACCACTTGCTTAGGAAAGGGGAACTTCGGTTTTGGAGATGTCTACCTAAAAAAGTTGTCTCAAACAAACGCTAAAGACTACCCACCCACAGAGCATCCTGATGGGAGGGGGAACCATTTTACCAGCAAATTCAAAATCGGGTATTGAGAAGAAGCATCTAGAGGGAATATTACATTCTCAAGTTCAAGAAAAGAGTCCCTATATCTTGTTAGGTCTTAATTAAATGCTTGCAAAGTGGATGTAGCTAGATTTCTTTTCTCTTCAAACTCCCAGTTCAAGCCGGAAGAGCAAAGCTGGGTAGCGGATCTGGTAATTAACTGGTCTGTAAACGATGATCGGCTGGGGGAGGGGTCTTACACCAGCAGTCTCACTTTCCTTACCTGGCTCCCACCATCAAGAACACCCATGAAAAATCTCCCTATGCAGGCATGATTCCCAGCTCCCACTGTAGGCTTTTCTAACATTTTCACAAGACTTAATAAAGGGTTTTGGAGATTATAGGCTATGAAGGATGGAGGAGAAAATTACATAATTTCTGCAATAATTACTATAGAACATTTGCATAGAGGCTTTTATGTACTATCCCAAGGCTTCCAAGAAATTTATAGGTCTCATCACAACGCACAATAGACATGGAAACTGTCAAATTTTGGAGATCAGGTTAGGGGAGGGAACAAGTCAAGTACCACTTTGTATCTCAAATTAATAGATACTCTGCAGTTGGGGACTTTGGTTCTGATAGATTCTATTAGCTCCTATCTGTTCACAGGACTGTTATATGTAAGGAAGTCTGATTGAAGACTTCTATTTCAAAGAAAAATCAAGCATGTGTTCATTTTCCCAAAGCAACATATTAATGGCAGAATTTGTAGAGTTACCTTTTTTGGCTTTCTTCTGCAGTTTCAGTGTATCTGAGGACTTCTTTTTTATCTCTTGGCGAGCTTTTTTATATTCTGAGAGAGAGAAGAATATTGAACAGTCTTACCATTTAGCACAACAGGAAACATTTTAGCAACAGCCATTGCTTTATCGCTGAAAGCATAAACTCTGACGTGCAATAAATAGCTTTATTGGAATATAAAATGGTTAAAAACCTTCTGATGCCATTTTATAGCAAAGGGGTCATGAATATGAAAACCGACAAAATGCACTGGGGTCTTTTTCTTCCAGCATTCATTCATACCAGCTCTGAGAAAAGAAGGCACTTGGGAAGACTTCAATAAAAATGTTAAAATTCACAATTTCTCAGTATAAGTAACAGGAAATATTTCCAGTAATTATCTACTTTCCCAAGGCCCAAATCTACAGGGCTTCACTCCAAGAAGAACCCACATGGTTTGATGCTGGCCAGATGCTACGATTCAAAAATGAGCATCTCAGACTACAGGAGAAACTAGACCACATGGCAGAGAAGTGGGAAAGGCCTGGCTGTCTTACATCCACATTAACACTGAGGCTGGACGCTGTGGACCCAGGGCAGGGGCAGCCCACACGGCCCATAGCCCCACCAACACTTTTCTCTCCCCCACTCAGCTCATGCCCACCCCGAACTTTCGCATTTCTGTTGCTAGCATCTCCGTCACCCAGGCACGAACAACTGAAATGACAGTTGGCTCTGATACTTCTCTGCTACCCTCATAGTCGATTAATCACCAATTTGACCAGTTCCCACAGAGCCACCCCCATCCTTTCCCTCCTGCCCGCCCTGAGCCTATCAGGACTCTTTTTCATATGCCCTTGGCATCACTGCTGGTCCACACGCTTTCCCTCCACCACATTCACTGCAGGTTGTACAATGCTGGGAGCAGGGTCTCCCGACCCTTCCACACCGCCAGCACCCTTACCCTTTGGTTCCAGAAAGACTGACGGGGTGATGTCCGTCTGGACCACTCGGTCCCTAGAGCCGGCACGTGAGGTTCTGAGACCCACCGGTTAAAGGTATATAAAAAGAGAATGGCCAGTTCTGGGCAGAAGACTGAGGGCTAACTTACATCATTAAAAGTCTGGTTTTCAAAATGTGCTGAAACGCCCGAAGTGTGAGTCTCTGGCATTTAAGCCTGAGGTTACAACCACTTTGAATTCAGCTGGTCGCAACTGAGGCCATGGGACAATGACGGCATCCCCTGAGTGACGCTGCACGCCCCAAACCCAGCACTGGGTCCTGCGCTGGGATCACTTCCCAGCCCTCATCCTCCAACACTGAGACGCCCACAGGAGCAGCGGGGGAGGAACGGGTCCTCCGGGTGACACAGTGACCCCAGCAGAGGCACAGGCAGCAGCTGCGACCTGCCAGCTGAGACTGACGTGCGTCAGCCACCTCGCCCCGTACCTTTCGCGTGGTCTTTATCCAGCTGGTTGGCCACTTTCTTCCATTCTTCCATCTGTTCTTGAAGTGGGTTTATCAGACAATCGATTAAAGCACTTGCACAAAAAGACAAAGAGAAGGAGAAATTACACAGATATAATCTGTTGTCAAGGTTTACACTCAGTTGTCAAGACACACCCGAATCATAATTACCTGAAGCAGGACAAGGCTGCACCCTAAGTTCACCTCCAAACCCCCGTTTCACAATGACTGTCCTTAAAATGCTTTTCAATGACTGTTAAGAAGCTGTACACCTGACTGATTGGTGTGACCTCTTCTCATCGCCTTTTTAAAAAATTCCAACACTTGTATTCACAATCAAGGTTGCAGACCAAAGGGGTCATGCCCCTTGCTGCATAACGGAACTGGCTGGAGAGCTTTAAAAAAGAAGACACCTGCCTCACCTAATACTTGATAGAAACGTGGGGTGGGGCCCCAGAATTACTTAAAAAAAAAAAGACCCACATGATTCTGATGTGCATTCAGGATAATGAATCGTGACTGCAGACTGTGGACAGCCTAGAGAGGATCAGAGGCATGAAGGGTCTCCAGGTACACCCCTTCTTATTTTGTGCAGGTTCCCAAACAGATTGCGGTTAGACAACTGGAAAGACAACACTCCATGGAGAGAAATCATGAGTCGGGGACACAGGGTTTTCTGTACAATGGAAGGAAAATCAACCCAAGCCTACGTTATAGAGATGTTGTTGAAAAATTAGAAAATACCCATAAATTGTTTGAATGATGTTGCTGAGAACTACGACAAAGGCAGTTCTCAAACTGCTTTTTGATCCTGAGCCTGCTAAAAATCTCCAAATTCTAGGTACGACCTCCCCAATTTCTTACCAGGGTCTCCTGGTGGCTCCCACCCTCATACGTCCTCCTCCAGTCTCACTCCCTCCAGGTCTCCATTCAGATTTTTCTGAACAGAGATGCTCCCTGACTAGCCTGTAGGCAGCAACCACCATCCACCCCACCCCAAGTGTTTCTCCTCCAATCATTCATTACTGACAGGCTGGCAGGTTTCTATAGTGTCTACAGCGCAAGCCCTGTGAGTGCAGAATGTGGTCCAAGTCACGGCTATGCTCTGTACACCTAAGACCATGCCCAGCACATAGCAGGTGCTCGATGCACGGCGGCTGATGGAACTGGCGTCTCTTCATCACTGCGACGGGATGAGGGTCACAAGGCTGGCCCGAGGGTTCACAAGAGGATGGGTACGGGAGGAGGTGCGGGGGGCGGGGTGCCATCACGGGGCACGCTCCCCAGGGGCGAGGGAGGAGGAAGTTCGATTTCGTCACCAGCTCCAGTGAGTGCTTTCCGCTGTGTGGACACTGTGGACATCTGCACAAGAGCCCTTCAGGGATTCGTACACCCATCTGCCGGGGGCTGAGACCCCAGCCCCATATTGCAGGACACTTGTGGCCAGCCGGGGATTCAAACCCAGGCCCGGCTGACTTCAAGACGAGGCGCGTTCGCTGCTACATTTGGCAACCTGAGATGGCCCTGCAAGAGGGTCAAAGGGTTTCCACCTTGGCAGCTCTCACGCAACTCGCAATTCACAAAGCAGACTGAGGACGACTGATAATTATGCTGATCTGTGTGGAAGGACGTCCCCCTCTCACTGGAACACTGGTGACTCCAAATCCCCATGCCAGCCACTGTCATTTCTACCCATTGTGGACACACGTGAAACAGACAAGAGGCTGGCAGTGTGGAAGGTTCTGTGAGCCGCCACTGCCATCCTAGGTGGGTCTGGACGATGCGCTCAGGGCCCGGGTAGCAGGAGGGCCGTGCACACCCCACTGTCCAGCACGGCAGCTTCTCCTCCTAGGAGGTTCCTGTAGGGGTGGGGCCCAGAGGTCTCAGTGGGATGCCCAGCTCCCCACACTGATGGAGGCTGAGTAGACACGTAGAGATCCCAAGGTGGGGGGAATGGGCTCCGCAGGGCGGGGACCCAGGCCGTCCGGTTCTCCACCGTATTCCCAGGCCCAGCCCAGTGCCCGGCACACAGCCGTGTTAGACGCTCAGTCATCTCTGATTCTATGCGACCCCAAGGACTGTAGCCCGCCGGGCTCCTCTGTCCATGGGATTCTCCAGGCAGGAAAAGGAAACGGCACACAGCGGACGCCCAGTGAAATTCTTCCTTGGGGACTTTCCTGGTGGTCCAGTGGTTAAGAATCTGTCTGCCAATGCAGGGGACACAGGTTTAATTCCTGGTCTGGGAAGATCCCACATGCTACAGGGCAACAACGCCTGTGCCTCACCACCACTAAAGCCTACGTGCCTACAGCCTGTGCTCTGCAACCAGAGAGGCCTCAATGGGAAACCCGCGCTCCACAGTTGCAGACTAGCCCCCGCCGCTGCAACTAGAGAAAGACCACATGCAGCCACAAAGACCCAGAGAAGCCAAAAACAAACAAGTAGATAAATAAACTTCTTCGGTGAGCGAGCAGCATGACAGGCAGTGATGAGAGGCGGGCTGTGGGGATTTCGTGTCAGCGGGAAATCCGCGCCGCTCCAGGCGAGTGATGCTCCTCGTCAGCGCTTTATAACCTGAAGTCATCAGGGCCGTCCGAGATCTGGGAGAAACACGGTCCTCACCTGGAGAACTGCCTCAGCTTGGCTTCTATGCTCCGATGCCTCATGCACATCCTGGTCAGGGCGGATCCGATCTCCCTGGTGCCACCTGGGAAAGCAACAGAAGCAGACGTGAGGGACGGGAGGCGAGTCAGAATCACGAAGACCGTGAAAAGAATGAACAAACGGGAAAACCAGCCAGACTTTACCCAAGCCGCTGTCTTTCAGACTTCTCACCAGGCTTGNACTGTGTCTTACCTTCCTCCCAAAGGTACACTAAGCTGTGTCATAACCACAGCATTGAAGACTGGAAAGGATTATCACTTTTATAAAGTGGGGGACATTACCCCAATGTCACCATGACGGGAAGGAGGCAGAGTTGTGTCCCCCGAGACAGCAGGTCATCCTGGCTCCATCTGCCAGAGGGGACCCGTGTGGTTTGGGTTCCTCGTAGACAACAGAATCCAGTGCAAAAATCTCCTTAGAGCTGCGCAGTGCAAAGGCTCAGAGAACACTCAGGCACACTCAGGCAAGGTAAACCACATGGACAGCCCACAGACAGACCTTTCCGAGACAGAGGGACAGCCACGAGATGCCGAAAGCGACCTGAAATTTTAGCGCTGCCGCCCACAGAACGAGGGTCAACATTTAGTTAAGAAGAATCACTGCGATTATTTAATTTGAAGATCTGATTCCTTCGAAATGAAACATTTCACAAACTCTGCTGAAATAAGAAATACTTTTGATTTTTTTTTTACATAAATGATTGGTTTTGAAAAAACCAAATGGTCCTGGGCAGACTAAGTTAAAGACAGCTGGCAAGCTTAATAAAACCAAATCCAATTTGGGAATTATTTTGAGACGTTATTAAGTACAGCTCTCCATGTTTTGTCTGTGATGTAAATACACACATATACACTTAGATATGTACATATGCATGTATTTTTTTTGCTGTGGAAATGAGGGTTTAAGTCACTCTGTATTTCTTTTTTCCATGAGTCTAATACTGAATTATGAGGATGTAAAGACTCTTAGAATGTTAAGCTAACCCGTTAAAGGGTCAAACTTCAAAAAAAGAAAATGATTGGTTGAAACACACGCACACACAATATTCTTAAAGTTATGGAAAATTAAGGAGGCACCATTGATTGTTCTGAACTGGGAGGAAAACTGGAGCAACTAGCATAGGTCTGGACAAGCACGGAAAGCCCACAGCAAGGACCACACCGTGACCAGCCACCAGAGATTCAGGATGACAGACTTACCGAGAGCGTCCACTGGCAGGGGGGCACACGGTGAGAAAGTGCAGGATACACAATTGACACAAAAAGGAAAATAATAAAGTCAAACTGGTATTCGGGCAGCAGTCTTACCCGTGTTAAAACAGCCCATGGTTTGCCACGGAATTTTATATTAGGGCGATTAAACCTACAGCCACTGAGAGCTGCAACCCAGGTTCCCTCCCCTGCCTTGCTAAGAGTCTTTACTTTCCATCTAAGCAGACATCTTCCTAGTTTGCAACTGTCAGTCCTAGAGAATGCAACTACTTTTTTTTTCCTTTTTTTCTTAAAAAGAGAGATGAAGAATATATTCCTGTAAGAAGTCAATTAAGATGCTTTCACAAGAAAAGCTTTTAGGTGTAATTTATTGTAACTTGGAAAGTCACTAAGGAAACCAGGATCCAAAGTTCAAGCTGGGGTGAAAATGAAAAAAAAAATTTTTTTAAGAACTTAAAACTTTCATATAACAGTGAATAATATGGGACTCGGAGCTTCCCTGGTGGCTCAGACGGTAAAGCGTCTGTCTACAATGTGGGAGACCCGGGTTCGATCCCTGGGTTGGGAAGATCCCCTGGAGAAGGAAATGGCAATCCACTCCAGGACTATTGCCTGGAAAATCCCATGGACAGAGGAGCCTGGTAGGCTACAGTCCATGGGGTCGCAAAGAGTCGGACACGACTGAGCGACTGAACTGAACTGAACTGAACTGAATATGGGACTCTAGGAGTCTGTTTATTAGGTTTATAAATCAGCTCTGCAGTTTCGGGTGAAAGATGACACATTCAACTATTTCAATGGTCAGGCTCAAGGGTTAACATATTAAAATGTTCCAGCAGATTCCTCCCTCAATGTCTCTGATAAAAGTAGTTATAGATGGAAACGGAAGGCTTTACCATAATTATTTAAGTGAAATTAATAACAATATGAGAAACTAATAAAATGAGAAATAAGGCTGCTGACTGCATGGTGAGGTGGCAGAAGCAGGCAAATAGCACAAAATGCTTCTCATTTCTGATCCGCTCTTACTTCCCCCAGTTGGGCTACAGCCAACTCTGCTGCTGCTGCTAAGTCGCTCAGTTGTGTCCGACTCTGTGCGACCCCATAGATGGCAGCCCACCAGGCTCCCCCGTCCCTGGGATTCTCTAGGCAAGAACACTGGAGTGGGTTGCCATTTCCTTCTCCAATGCATGAAAGTGAAAAGTCAAAGTGAAGTCGCTCAGTCGTGTCTGACTCTTCACGACCCCATGGACTGCAGCCCACCAGGCTCCTCCGTCCATGGGATTTTCCAGGCAAGAGTACTGGAGTGGGCTGCCATTGCCTTCTCTACAGCCAACTCTAGGACTTCAAAAGTCACAAGGACTTCAAAAGTCACAAGCTGATGTCAAGCAGCAGGGCCTGATGAGGGTTCAAGAGACTCCACTCAGAGCCTGGGCTTCTGGGCCAGTTCCACGCTTTTCCACCCTCCTGCTACCTCTGTCTTGTTGCCCTGACCTGTCAGCAAGATCGACCCTGCCCCACGCATGGACCCCTGGCCCTCATCTGGAACTTCTTGGAGAGCAGGGACCCTCTCTCCCTCCAGCCCTCAACTCCCCACCTAGGTTATGCCCCATAGTTATTCAAGAAGCCTTCCACAAAAATAGGTATATTCACCCACGGCTGGAGCACATCAAGTTGTTTTAAAATGATTTTCAGATAAAGTCTAATCAAACCTAAAAAAACATTAAACAGTTTTTGACAGTGATATTTAAATACCTTTAGGCTATAAACTACCAATACAGAATGTGGCAAAAGGTGATACAGCTGCAGAGTGAAATTTAAGGTAAAATTAGTCACAAGCGAAAATCACATCCCATATGTGTCTATGTCAAAGGGAATGCCAAATCCACAGTTAAATGCATAAAGGCATTTAAATGTTGAAGAGTCAGAAGAATTTTTAGATCAAAGATCACAGTTTTGAAAAAAGGAATGACAAGAAGCTGCTCAATAACCGCCTGAAAACACATTTTAAAAGAAGTGATTACTGGGCTGTATAAACCAAATGTAGTTCTATCAGGACCAAAAAATATATATTCAAACTATCCTAACACATGGTGCAAATCTCAGAAGGATCTACCAACATGTTATAAGCCAAAAGTCTAGGAAGTTATCACTTGAAGGAGATGAAAGCGATAGAGAGGCATCTTAGCAAAAAGGGAAACTTCAGCTAACCAGATCCCCAAAAATAACTGGGAGCCTCAAATAACCAGATTCCCTCCAGCCCTTAACCTGCAGTGCTTCTAGTCCATTCTCAGGCCATATGTCTTCTAGAAGAGCACTTCATAATAAGAATTCACTCAGAAGGATGACTCTGGTACCTCCTAGGAAGCTCCAGTCACCCCAGAAATACACCAATGTGAGTTTTTAAAAAGCATTTACATAATTTAGAAGAAAAAAATTTATAAAGGAAATAAATAAAAATAAGTTTCTAGTTGTTCCCTGGATCAACTAGAAAATCATCCGGAACACTCTAAGCTACTAATTTGACTTGACTTGTAGATATAAGAATACGGTCATGGCTCTCTTGTCCAGAAAGAATACGGTGCCCAAGACCATCAGCTATATGACTGGCGTTGACAAGATGGATGCTTCAGCAGCCCCTGATCACAGCCTCCACTGTCTCAGCCCTCAGGTCCAAGTGCCTCACAACCAAAAGCTGATTATTCCCCAGTCCCAGGACCAGCAGTGTCTTCTCTCATAATACAGTCCAGCACCCTATGTTTCCTGACTTTTTCCTTCTGGTGCCTTGATGGGGAGCTTGTTACCCTCTCCAGACAGCCCAAGCGGTGCTGGGCAAGTCTAATTGCCAGAAACTTCCTTTTATGTTGCATTGCAATCCACCTATCAGGCATTCCCTGCAGGTCCAAATTCCGCTAATTGGACAATGCCAGTGACTTTCAGTGACAAAGACTGTTTCAGTCTCCAGGCAGAATTCAGATAAAAGGATTATCACTGCAGCCAAGAACTTAAGGCCTCTGAAAAGAAAATTCTGGAAGGGAGAAAGAAAAACAGCTACTTTTTCCTTACCTCAACCTTTCTACCAAACTCCCAAATCTTTTTCAAGTCCATAGACTTGGACCCTCTCTGCAAACCCATTCATCTCTCTTATCTCAAAGCTGGCATGGTGTCAATTAGGTAGAGTTCAGGTTCAAATTTTTACCAACCTGTTCTTCCATGAAGCCTCAGATACAATGGAATAGGGTGGCAGTTTTATTTACATTTACCTCTAGACTCACTAAAATGTTACTGGCCACAAAGCCTATTCCACTTGTGGAGTACTAGCTCCCAGGTGCCTAAGTTAGAATGTAAATTGCAGGAGCACCAAGAACAGGAAAACACATCCAAAAGGAACAACTGGGGCCAATACCAGTGGAAAAACTGATCATGAGTGAAAATCCTGCTGCCTTGATATCGACATGGTCTCCTGGTTATTATAAGAACTGGGGGGCGGGGGCTGGGGGGAGAGACATTTAGCTTGAAAAGTCTGCCCTGTCCTCACCCCTCTTCTACCAACGTGTCCCATCTCTCCAGATGCTTAATTCCAAGTGAGAACCACTTGCTTAGGAAAGGGGAACTTCGGTTTTGGAGATGTCTACCTAAAAAAGTTGTCTCAAACAAACGCTAAAGACTACCCACCCACAGAGCATCCTGATGGGAGGGGGAACCATTTTACCAGCAAATTCAAAATCGGGTATTGAGAAGAAGCATCTAGAGGGAATATTACATTCTCAAGTTCAAGAAAAGAGTCCCTATATCTTGTTAGGTCTTAATTAAATGCTTGCAAAGTGGATGTAGCTAGATTTCTTTTCTCTTCAAACTCCCAGTTCAAGCCGGAAGAGCAAAGCTGGGTAGCGGATCTGGTAATTAACTGGTCTGTAAACGATGATCGGCTGGGGGAGGGGTCTTACACCAGCAGTCTCACTTTCCTTACCTGGCTCCCACCATCAAGAACACCCATGAAAAATCTCCCTATGCAGGCATGATTCCCAGCTCCCACTGTAGGCTTTTCTAACATTTTCACAAGACTTAATAAAGGGTTTTGGAGATTATAGGCTATGAAGGATGGAGGAGAAAATTACATAATTTCTGCAATAATTACTATAGAACATTTGCATAGAGGCTTTTATGTACTATCCCAAGGCTTCCAAGAAATTTATAGGTCTCATCACAACGCACAATAGACATGGAAACTGTCAAATTTTGGAGATCAGGTTAGGGGAGGGAACAAGTCAAGTACCACTTTGTATCTCAAATTAATAGATACTCTGCAGTTGGGGACTTTGGTTCTGATAGATTCTATTAGCTCCTATCTGTTCACAGGACTGTTATATGTAAGGAAGTCTGATTGAAGACTTCTATTTCAAAGAAAAATCAAGCATGTGTTCATTTTCCCAAAGCAACATATTAATGGCAGAATTTGTAGAGTTACCTTTTTTGGCTTTCTTCTGCAGTTTCAGTGTATCTGAGGACTTCTTTTTTATCTCTTGGCGAGCTTTTTTATATTCTGAGAGAGAGAAGAATATTGAACAGTCTTACCATTTAGCACAACAGGAAACATTTTAGCAACAGCCATTGCTTTATCGCTGAAAGCATAAACTCTGACGTGCAATAAATAGCTTTATTGGAATATAAAATGGTTAAAAACCTTCTGATGCCATTTTATAGCAAAGGGGTCATGAATATGAAAACCGACAAAATGCACTGGGGTCTTTTTCTTCCAGCATTCATTCATACCAGCTCTGAGAAAAGAAGGCACTTGGGAAGACTTCAATAAAAATGTTAAAATTCACAATTTCTCAGTATAAGTAACAGGAAATATTTCCAGTAATTATCTACTTTCCCAAGGCCCAAATCTACAGGGCTTCACTCCAAGAAGAACCCACATGGTTTGATGCTGGCCAGATGCTACGATTCAAAAATGAGCATCTCAGACTACAGGAGAAACTAGACCACATGGCAGAGAAGTGGGAAAGGCCTGGCTGTCTTACATCCACATTAACACTGAGGCTGGACGCTGTGGACCCAGGGCAGGGGCAGCCCACACGGCCCATAGCCCCACCAACACTTTTCTCTCCCCCACTCAGCTCATGCCCACCCCGAACTTTCGCATTTCTGTTGCTAGCATCTCCGTCACCCAGGCACGAACAACTGAAATGACAGTTGGCTCTGATACTTCTCTGCTACCCTCATAGTCGATTAATCACCAATTTGACCAGTTCCCACAGAGCCACCCCCATCCTTTCCCTCCTGCCCGCCCTGAGCCTATCAGGACTCTTTTTTATATGCCCTTGGCATCACTGCTGGTCCACACGCTTTCCCTCCACCACATTCACTGCAGGTTGTACGATGCTGGGAGCAGGGTCTCCTGACCCTTCCACACCGCCAGCACCCTTACCCTTTGGTTCCAGAAAGACTGACGGGGTGATGTCCGTCTGGACCACTCGGTCCCTAGAGCCGGCACGTGAGGTTCTGAGACCCACCAGTTAAAGGTATATAAAAAGAGAATGGCCAGTTCTGGGCAGAAGACTGAGGGCTAACTTACATCATTAAAAGTCTGGTTTTCAAAATGTGCTGAAACGCCCGAAGTGTGAGTCTCTGGCATTTAAGCCTGAGGTTACAACCACTTTGAATTCAGCTGGTCGCAACTGAGGCCATGGGACAATGACGGCATCCCCTGAGTGACGCTGCACGCCCCAAACCCAGCACTGGGTCCTGCGCTGGGATCACTTCCCAGCCCTCATCCTCCAACACTGAGACGCCCACAGGAGCAGCGGGGGAGGAACGGGTCCTCCGGGTGACACAGTGACCCCAGCAGAGGCACAGGCAGCAGCTGCGACCTGCCAGCTGAGACTGATGTGCGTCAGCCACCTCGCCCCGTACCTTTCGCGTGGTCTTTATCCAGCTGGTTGGCCACTTTCTTCCATTCTTCCATCTGTTCTTGAAGTGGGTTTATCAGACAATCGATTAAAGCACTTGCACAAAAAGACAAAGAGAAGGAGAAATTACACAGATATAATCTGTTGTCAAGGTTTACACTCAGTTGTCAAGACACACCCGAATCATAATTACCTGAAGCAGGACAAGGCTGCACCCTAAGTTCACCTCCAAACCCCCGTTTCACAATGACTGTCCTTAAAATGCTTTTCAATGACTGTTAAGAAGCTGTACACCTGACTGATTGGTGTGACCTCTTCTCATCGCCTTTTTAAAAAATTCCAACACTTGTATTCACAATCAAGGTTGCAGACCAAAGGGGTCATGCCCCTTGCTGCATAACGGAACTGGCTGGAGAGCTTTAAAAAAGAAGACACCTGCCTCACCTAATACTTGATAGAAACGTGGGGTGGGGCCCCAGAATTACTTTAAAAAAAAAAGACCCACATGATTCTGATGTGCATTCAGGATAATGAATCGTGACTGCAGACTGTGGACAGCCTAGAGAGGATCAGAGGCATGAAGGGTCTCCAGGTACACCCCTTCTTATTTTGTGCAGGTTCCCAAACAGATTGCGGTTAGACAACTGGAAAGACAACACTCCATGGAGAGAAATCATGAGTCGGGGACACAGGGTTTTCTGTACAATGGAAGGAAAATCAACCCAAGCCTACGTTATAGAGATGTTGTTGAAAAATTAGAAAATACCCATAAATTGTTTGAATGATGTTGCTGAGAACTACGACAAAGGCAGTTCTCAAACTGCTTTTTGATCCTGAGCCTGCTAAAAATCTCCAAATTCTAGGTACGACCTCCCCAATTTCTTACCAGGGTCTCCTGGTGGCTCCCACCCTCATACGTCCTCCTCCAGTCTCACTCCCTCCAGGTCTCCATTCAGATTTTTCTGAACAGAGATGCTCCCTGACTAGCCTGTAGGCAGCAACCACCATCCACCCCACCCCAAGTGTTTCTCCTCCAATCATTCATTACTGACAGGCTGGCAGGTTTCTATAGTGTCTACAGCGCAAGCCCTGTGAGTGCAGAATGTGGTCCAAGTCACGGCTATGCTCTGTACACCTAAGACCATGCCCAGCACATAGCAGGTGCTCGATGCACGGCGGCTGATGGAACTGGCGTCTCTTCATCACTGCGACGGGATGAGGGTCACAAGGCTGGCCCGAGGGTTCACAAGAGGATGGGTACGGGAGGAGGTGCGGGGGGCGGGGTGCCATCACGGGGCACGCTCCCCAGGGGCGAGGGAGGAGGAAGTTCGATTTCGTCACCAGCTCCAGTGAGTGCTTTCCGCTGTGTGGACACTGTGGACATCTGCACAAGAGCCCTTCAGGGATTCGTACACCCATCTGCCGGGGGCTGAGACCCCAGCCCCATATTGCAGGACACTTGTGGCCAGCCGGGGATTCAAACCCAGGCCCGGCTGACTTCAAGACGAGGCGCGTTCGCTGCTACATTTGGCAACCTGAGATGGCCCTGCAAGAGGGTCAAAGGGTTTCCACCTTGGCAGCTCTCACGCAACTCGCAATTCACAAAGCAGACTGAGGACGACTGATAATTATGCTGATCTGTGTGGAAGGACGTCCCCCTCTCACTGGAACACTGGTGACTCCAAATCCCCATGCCAGCCACTGTCATTTCTACCCATTGTGGACACACGTGAAACAGACAAGAGGCTGGCAGTGTGGAAGGTTCTGTGAGCCGCCACTGCCATCCTAGGTGGGTCTGGACGATGCGCTCAGGGCCCGGGTAGCAGGAGGGCCGTGCACACCCCACTGTCCAGCATGGCAGCTTCTCCTCCTAGGAGGTTCCTGTAGGGGTGGGGCCCAGAGGTCTCAGTGGGATGCCCAGCTCCCCACACTGATGGAGGCTGAGGAGACACGTAGAGATCCCAAGGTGGGGGGTATGGGCTCCGCAGGGCGGGGACCCAGGCCGTCCGGTTCTCCACCGTATTCCCAGGCCCAGCCCAGTGCCCGGCACACAGCCGTGTTAGACGCTCAGTCATCTCTGATTCTATGCGACCCCAAGGACTGTAGCCCGCCGGGCTCCTCTGTCCATGGGATTCTCCAGGCAGGAAAAGGAAACGGCACACAGCGGACGCCCAGTGAAATTCTTCCTTGGGGACTTTCCTGGTGGTCCAGTGGTTAAGAATCTGTCTGCCAATGCAGGGGACACAGGTTTAATTCCTGGTCTGGGAAGATCCCACATGCTACAGGGCAACAACGCCTGTGCCTCACCACCACTAAAGCCTACGTGCCTACAGCCTGTGCTCTGCAACCAGAGAGGCCTCAATGGGAAACCCGCGCTCCACAGTTGCAGACTAGCCCCCGCCGCTGCAACTAGAGAAAGACCACATGCAGCCACAAAGACCCAGAGAAGCCAAAAACAAACAAGTAGATAAATAAACTTCTTCGGTGAGCGAGCAGCATGACAGGCAGTGATGAGAGGCGGGCTGTGGGGATTTCGTGTCAGCGGGAAATCCGCGCCGCTCCAGGCGAGTGATGCTCCTCGTCAGCGCTTTATAACCTGAAGTCATCAGGGCCGTCCGAGATCTGGGAGAAACACGGTCCTCACCTGGAGAACTGCCTCAGCTTGGCTTCTATGCTCCGATGCCTCATGCACATCCTGGTCAGGGCGGATCCGATCTCCCTGGTGCCACCTGGGAAAGCAACAGAAGCAGACGTGAGGGACGGGAGGCGAGTCAGAATCACGAAGACCGTGAAAAGAATGAACAAACGGGAAAACCAGCCAGACTTTACCCAAGCCGCTGTCTTTCAGACTTCTCACCAGGCTTATGCACGCAGACGTAAACGTGTGTGTGTGTGTGTGTGCTCAGTCGTTCAGTCGCGTCTGACTCTTTGCGACCCCATGGACTGTAACCTGTCAGGATCCTCTGTCCATGGGATTTTCCAGGCAAGAGTAGCCGGAGTGAGTAGCCATTCCCTTCTCCAGCGGACCTTCCTGACCCAGGGATTGAACCCGGGTCTCCCGCATCAGAGCCAGATTCTTTGGTGTCTGAACCACCAGGATAGGGCTACACATCTTTAAATAATCACCAAAATAAAAGCTACCTTTATTATATATAATAACACCCTCTAATATTTTCTATTGGTTTTTATTATACTGACTGTGACACAGAAGTTGATTTTACAACCCACTGGGTCAAAAATACTTCTCAAGGAAGATGATTAAAATAGTATCAGATATTTAGGGAAAAGCTGTAGTTCTGTTTAGTTTTCCACTTTTGGCAAAATCATCCTTCTAGCATTTTTCAGAACAGCCAGTGAAGCTACTGTATAAAGTCACATATTCTAGAATACAAGTAGTGTAGAGAAGAGCAGGGCTAAAGCAAAATGAAACAATAGGGAATTTTTTTTTTTTTTGATGAGTTTGGGTAACACCAGCATGAAAAGTCCTCAAACTCAGCCAATGTCAAAGTACATTGAAATATGGCTTGGTTTTCCCCAAAATTTTTGTTGTACTTTTCCTTCAGGCACACCCTTCTCTAAGATTATTTTTGAAGTTCCCTTCCTTCCTCCTCTTAGAAACAATGTTTATATCAGCATTTACTTGGGCATGGAGGAGGGGAAGGCAAACAGTAACTACAGATGGCAATTCTGCACCAAGCACTGGAAAGCACAATTATAAATGTTATGAAAACACCAGGGCTCATGAAATCAGAAAGGAAAGTGTCCCAAAAAGCACTATCTTAAAAAAAAAAAAAAAAGACAAGATCTTCAAGGGAAAGCTGCAGGAACTTATTGCAGGTTTAACCAAGTCAATTTAATAAGAAAACAATCCCCTCCCTCATTAGTACTCATGACATTATTTATTATGGGCTGTATTCTCTGCTCTGCCTTCTCTCCTAGAAATGCCAGTGTGCTGCTTCACTTCCACCTATTTTCCATTTTATTCTGCAAAACTATCAGGTTTCCAGAACCAAACAATAGTAGTAATGGTGATAAATATTTGATATTTCTATATTTTATTTTAGTCTGAAAAGAAGCCTCTGCTGCCATTCTTCTAAAACAGGGTTTCTCAGTCTTAACACTATTGATCCTTAGGCGCAGGTCTATTCTTTGTTAAAGGATGGTTCACGGCATTCCTGGCCTCAACCGACCAAAAGCCTGTAGCAGCGTCCTCAGTGTGTGACATCCAAAAATGTCTCCAGACAGTACCGAGGCTCCCTCGGAGCAAATTCTCCCCTAGCTGATTAAGTACTTCTGTAAAAGAACCTGAGTGAGAGTTAAAGGTCATCTGAGGCTGACTTTCTAAATGGCCAGAAGGGTAAAATACTGCTCTGTAGTTCCTGGCATCCGAGTTAGTGCCGCTCGCACTGCTCCACCAGGGAGAACCAGTAGAGGGCGCCATTTTCACACGCGCCACTTGCCTTCTGGGCTCCCTGCAGATTCTTAAGAGCATGGACTAGGAACACTTGATCCCGGGAGAAATCTCTCCTATTTTTCCAGGGCCTTCATTTGATTAAAAGTTAATAACCTGGCGATGCAAGGAAACTGGCGCACTCACTCACAGCTGGTAAGAGTGTAAACTAGTACTTTTCTGGTGGAAAATCTGGCGGCATTTATCAAGATGTGTCTTACAAAAACAAGCTCCCATTTTGACCCAGCAATTCTACTCTGAAAAATTTTACCCAAAGAAACAATTAAGGGTGAGAGCAAATCCTTAGCTATGAGGATAGTCACTGAAATGTTGTTTAGCATAGTAAAAACAAGAAACAACATCTTGTTCTAGGGAGAGGGCTGAATAAAACCCTAGGATGCAGTCACATGATGGAAAAAGCACGCAGTCAGCCTAAGTGCTGGAGAGTGATGCTTCAGGTCCCAGGAAGAAGTCGTTTGTTAGAGCTTAGGAAGTGCTGGGCCCCAAGGTGACTGCTTTGCACATCTGAACTCATTAAGTCAGCTTACCTGGTGCCCCATCTTACAGACAAGGAAAGCACCTTTCGTAATCTAAGTTCACACTGCTAGAAAGGGGGATTCCAACCCAGGCCAAACCTCCAGAGTCTGTGCATTTATCCATTCAGCACATGGCACTTATTACAGACAAGGGGAGATGGGAAGCAGAGCTAAGAGCCCAGAACATCCTGCTAAGCTAACTTATCTACACACTCCTACGGGTATCAGGGCTTCACGGTCCAGCTCTCTTATTTCGGTTCCCGAGCCTAGAACTGTCCACAGTTGATACCACGGGGACTAAGCTTTGGTCCTCGCTAAGCTGCTCCACACATGACCAAGAGCTGTGTCACTGATTACCCACGCCTCAGTTTCCTCAAAAAAGAATGCCATGGTTGGAAAAGATCACCTCGAAGCCTGGTTCCCTAACTCCATTTCTCTGGTCCTGGATTTCTGGCAGCTTCCCAGATATTTTCACAGATTGCCACTGGACATATATCATCCCCGGGAAAGCCCAAGGCTTCCCGGCAACAACTGAGCTGCGGTGTGCTAACAAGCAGCTCTGCACAGACTGCGTGCACTGCTCCATGGGCTCTGCAGCAGCAGGCCCCNCAGCTTCCCAGATATTTTCACAGATTGCCACTGGACATATATCATCCCCGGGAAAGCCCAAGGCTTCCCGGCAACAACTGAGCTGCGGTGTGCTAACAAGCAGCTCTGCACAGACTGCGTGCACTGCTCCATGGGCTCTGCAGCAGCAGGCCCCTACCCTTTTGGACACCAGGGACTGGTTTCACACAAGACAATTTTTCCACAGACCAAGGGCGGGCAGGGGGTGGTTTGGGGATGAGTCAAGTGCATGACACTTATTGCGCACTTTATTTCTAGTATTATTACATCAGCTCCACCTCAGATCACCAGGCATTAGATCTCAGAGGTTGGGGACCCCCTACTCTGTGGCACAGGGCTTCCTGTGAGAGGAGGAAATGAAGAACCGCAGAGAAAAGTCCCAAAGAGCAGCTTCTCTGTCCAAGGGGCATGAGGGCAAGAGTCAGGCAGCTAACCTCCTCCGTAGACGCCAGGACCCAACTGTCAGAATGACTGCGGATCTCCGGGCCCCTAAAAATAGCTCTATCTGTGGATGTGCTTAACAATGTCTTCTGCTCTCCCTGACCCTTGCTAAAACTTAAAAACAAAAAAATCAGCAGGTCTGAAAAGCTTCAGAGGAAACTGGCTTTAGTTACAAAGCCAGAACAGACATCTGGACGAGCTCTGAGCTGACAGTGAGAATATTTATGGAATCAAATGACTGAGACGGTCTCGGTAGCTTGGGAGTGAGGACAAGATCCTACTTGTTTCTGCTTTCCCTGCACCCGGCACTGGGGCTGAATGAAGGAACCAATACTGACCGTTTTAGAGGGCAAAATGGTAGCATTTTTGGCTAGGTAGAGGCAGGGTGAGGGAATGGGTTTGCCTTTTGTTGAATGCATAAATATTTGTGTAGCTTCTCTGTGCATACAATAGAAGATTCAAAATCAATACAAAATTCTTATTATCTTAACAAAGGTCTATACTGATTCAAGGTCAGCCTGGAGAAACAATGGTGTATTCGCTTTGGTTTTTTTTTTTTTTAATTGGAGTATAGTTGAGTTACAATGTTGTGTTATTTTCTGGTGCTATGTACATACATGTATATACATATATTCTTTTTCAGATTTTTTTCAATTATAGTTTCTTACAAGATAGTGAATGTAGTTCCCTGTGTGATACAGTAGGATTTTCCTTATCTGGTTTTCAATTGCTGCTGTAATAAATTACCACACATTTAGTGATTTAAAGCAGTACCCATTTATTATCTTGGTTCTGGAAGTCAGAAGTCCAAAAATCAATTTCTTCAGGTTAAAAATCAAGGTGTTGTGAGAGCTTGATTCCTCTAGAGGCCCTAGGGGAGAATCCTTTTCCTTGCCTCTTCCAGCTCCCACAGGCTGCCTGCACTCCTTGGCTCGTGGCACCTCCCTCCACCTTCCAGTCAGTAGTAGCACCTTCACTCTTCTCTGACCTCCGCTCCCGTCCTCACATCTTCTCTGACTCTGATCTTCCTTCTTCCTCCTTAGAGCTTTGTGCTGTACTGCTGCTGCTGCCGGGGAAGGCAACGGCACCCCACCCCAGTACTCTTGCCTGGAAAATCCAATGGACGGAGTAGCCTGGTGGGCTGCAGTCCATGGGGTCGCTAACAGTCGGACAGACTGAGCGACTTCACTTTCACTTTTCTCTTTCCTGCATTGGAGAAGGAAATGGCAACCCACTCCAGTATTCTTGCCTGGAGAATCCCAGGGATGGGGGAGCCTGGTGGGATGCCATCTATGGGGTCACACAGAGTCGGACACGACTGCTGCTAAGTCGCTTCAGTCGTGTCCGACTCTGTGCGACCCCATAGACGGCGGCCCACCAGGCTCCCCCATCCCTGGGCTGTACTGGACCCACCTTAATAATCCAAGATAATCTCCCCATCCCAAGATCCTTAATTGAGTGGTATGTGCAAAGCCCCTGTTGTCACGTTCAGTAACATATTCACAGGTTCTGGGGTTGAGGGCATGGATGTCTTTTTTTGGGGGGGGTACATTATTCTGCCTATTAAAGATGAGTAGGAGTTGTTAATTTGGAGAATGTATGGGACACTGGGGTCCTCTGTCCAGAGTCCATTCATTCATCCTCAGATGATTAACTGAGACATGATCTCACTCCATCCACTCTGGCAGTGGCTGGTTCAGGGCCGAGACAAGAGACTGAGATGTTGCTGGGGAGGCCTTTGGGGAAAATATCCCTGGATCTTAAGATCAACACACACAAGAGAATCCACAGGATGAGAACAGGAAGCAGGCTGCCCAGCTGCTGTGGTTAACCATCTTTCCAGCAGTGGGGACTCCTGCCTTAGGAGAAGGCACTTTGCGGACGGAACCGAGAAGGAACCCCAGGCTCCGGGTGAGCTCACAAAGCTGCCAAATTAACACACTGGGAGCCTGCTCTCCTGAACCTGGGGCTCCAGTTCTGCAAATACGCACATTTCCTTATTTTTAAAGCCACTTTGATTTGGTTCTGTTTCTTGCCAGTTCAAAGAAGAGGGAAGGGAGCAACAGCCTCATGCGTCCTCCCTGCACCGGGAACCACCCTGTGGCCAAAAAGAACAGCGAGTCCGTCACTCACTGCTGAGGGAGGCACAAACACTTGATGGCAACAATTTTCATTCTTTTTTGTGTGATATGTCAAAGAACGTCCTCCCGCAACAAGCAAAGGTTTTTTTATTAAAAAGTAGTGCACAATCGGTAGGCGATTGAAATGGGGTGATCTGCAAAGGAGACAATCAGTGGAAAGAACTTTCACACTACATGTGTGAAACAGATTGCTAGCAGGAAGCTGCTGTATCCCACAGGGAGCTCAGCCCGTGCTGGGTGATGGCCCAGGGGGGTGAGGTGGGGGCGGTGGGAGGCTTCAGAGGAAGGGGATACATTTATGTGTGTGTGTGTGTATATATACGTATGGCTGATTCACTTCATTGTACAACAGAAACTAACACAACATTGCAAAGCCTCCTTTAAAAACCTCTATAAAGCCTCTAATAAAACATAAATTAAAATAACCTGGTTTTAATAAAGTTGAATAAATATATAAATAAAAATAAAATAGAAAGAAGTAAAAAGTCTAGAGCTTAGGCTATCAAGTATGAACGTGGGGGCACACGAAGACACAAATTCCATATTTATTCAGTATTGCATTTGTTTCCTAGGCTGCTGTAACCAAGAACCCCACTGGTTGGCTTAAAACAACCAAAACTTACTGTCTCACCATTCTGGAGGTTAGAAGTCTGAAATCAAGGGGGTCGGCAGGGCCCTGCTCCCTCTGAAGCTTGCGGGGAAGGGTTGTTCCCTGCCCACTCTGGTAGGTGCCGGCAAACATCACTCCAGTTGCTTCCTCCATCTTCACCTGGTAATTTCCCAGCGTGTGTGTCTTCACATGAGACATACATGAAGGCACCCTCTTCTCTGCGTGTGTCTGTGTCCAAATTTCTCTCTTCTTATAAAGACACCAATTGCACTGGACTAGGATCCACCCTAATGGCTTCATCTTAACCTGATGACACCTGCAAAGACCTCAGGTCCAACTGAGGTCAGATTCACAGGGACCAGGGGTAAGAATGGCAACCTATCTTTGTGGGATGGGGAATCACAACACATCCCCTAATAAGTATCTACTGTGCAACAAGGATTAAAGTGATTTCAAAGATGATAAAGGTGGAGGGCCAGCCTTGGAAGCATTCACAGACTGGCTGGGGGGGATAGCTATGAAACAGGGCAGGGAACGTGATCTTTGCAGCAATCCTAGGAGGTAGGTACTAATGTCCCCATTTTATAAATGGAAAAACTGAGGCAGACCCCAAGGAGCCTGCAAGCCCCAGCACACCCATAGCAGCTGCTTCCCACTGTGGCTGCTCTGGAGTCTTAGCACAATCTCCTTGCCGTCTTCTGAATTAGTGTGTGGGTCAGGAGGAAGAGCAATCAAGCCAAGGGGTTAAGCACTCAGCTCCGAAGTCAGACAGCGTAGATTCTAAGTCCAGCTCCCCGATTCGCCGGCTGTGTCACTGGAGGGTCTAACTTGCTTAGACTCATATGTTGATGACTATATTCCCAAGAAATGATTCTGCCTCCTGGTATTTCCTATTCACATCCCGAATGCACCATCCATGGGTTCCAGCTGGGACTTCTTAAGAAACAATGTGAGGTATCCTAGATTTTTTAAAATCATTTTTGTCCCTAATCTTTTACAACTGCCTCATCCCCACTTAATCTGAGGGCAATCTACATATTTTTCTGAAAAGCAACTTGCTTTTATCTTAGCTTTCTAAACATTCCACTTATTCAGAAACAACCAATCTTGATTTTTCACATGCATCCCAAAGATTTATACACCTTGTAATTAAATAATGTAATGCTGTACAACTGGCATATACAGGTTTTGGAACACACATCCAACCCCTGGTTCAGCTGACAACTCAGGTAGAAGAAATGTATGTACACAGAGAGAAGTCTACAATAAGTTGAGCTTATTGCAGGCAGAGGTCGGTACCTTATTACAGAGAAAATAAAGAGCCCTGTTTACATTGATGGGCCACTTAAGGGGGCTCTGATGTAGCAGTAATCAGTCAAGTCCTACAAGAAGGTGGAGGCCAGAGTAATTACCTCAGCCCTGGCTGGAGTGTCCGCCCACAATGATGTGCTAGCCAGTAGGTGACAGTCCCCAGTTCTCCCACGTCTAATATCGTCCTTCTCCGAGGATCTGGCTAATGGATGAGGCACAGAAGGCAGGGAAACAGGACAAAGGAACAAAGCCAGAATTGTCCCATTAGGGCTCAGGGTGTGTCACCACAAACATGCCATAAAGAACTCGAGAAACGCCCAGTGCAAGAGGGACACTCTGCGACTCTCCTTCCGGTCTCCCTGATCGCAAGAACAGCACCTCCCCTGTGAAAGGTGTGCTCCCCACAGCTGGAGATGGAAGGGCACCCTTGTTGACAGAAAGAGCATTCAGGCCACGCCTGTGTAAACAAACCTTGTTGCCTCTTTCATTAATTACCCCAAGCCCAAACTCTGTTTAGATTCTGCCCTAATTGGGCACCCCAAACCTACATTTCTTTGTCCTGCCTATTTCTTACAGATGTATGGTTTCAACTAAAAGTCTACAAGTTGCTAAGTATGACTATTTCCTTAGTCCCATTTCTATGAGCCCTCCACACACAGGAATTAAAATGCGTCTTCTTCTCCTGCTCATCTGTCTTGTGTCAATTTTATTATTAGGCTGGCCACAAGAACTCAAGAGGGGAAGAGGGAGGAACCGCCAACTCCCTGACAGCTCCTTCTTCCCAAGCATCTTCAAAGACAAAAGTTCAGAAGGAAGTGAGCGGACCAGGGACTTCCCTGGTGGTCCAGAGACTCAGACTCCAGACTTCCACTGCAGAGGGCCTGGGATCGATCACTGTTTGGGGAACTAAGATGCCACATGCCAGGCGGCAGAGCCAAAAAAAATTTAAAAATAATAATCATCATCATAAAGGAGAGGTCCAGAAGGTCTGCTTGGGAAGGATCTCTTCGCTGTCAACAGTTATGCACCAACCAAGTGGTCGTTGGCGGAAATTGAAGCCGCGGGGCTGAGAGGTCCACTGGTCAACTGACTGCAGAGAATCTATCTCTTGGTGAACTACGCCTGCAAGACAGGGAGACAGTTTCCCTGGCTAACCAGCTCCTAAAGGTGTCTCCAGCCCAAGACCTCTCTCTCCTGTTTATTTTTATGTCGCAAAGCTTGGGACAGTTGTGGCACCAGCCTTCTGCTAACAGAGACTGGAAAGGAAAGTTGCTATGAAGTCCAGGACCGCTTCTGCAATGACCTGCAGCAGCTTGGAAAGCTGAGGGTTCAGTAAACAAGGAAACAGCGTGTCTCTCTCCTTCCTCTCATGCTCCTGCTCTCTGAGCCCAGAACTGTGAAATGTCAGGTGTCTTTACACCTTGAAGGCTGACTAGAGCGCTGTCTGAGCATTGCATTGCAGCAACTGCCTCAGCATTCAGCGGCCACTGCTCTGGCCAGCCCAGCAGGTGGCCCAGCCACCGTTCCAGGTGATGCCCATGGCTCTGCGCCCACCACACCAGCATCACAGCTGACCGTGAAGCTTGGCTCCCTCCTCCTGCACTTTCACTGCCATGTCTGGGGCATTTTCATTTCACAAGTTTTAAGTGTTGGTACACAGGGCTTCCCTGGTGGCTCAGAGGTTAATGCATCTGCCTCTAATAAGGGAGACCTGGGTTCGATCCCTGGGTCAGGAAGATCCCCTGGAGAAGGAAATGGCAACCCACTCCAGTATTCTTGCCTGGAGAATGCCATGGACAGAGGAGCTTGGTGGGCTACAGTCCACGGGGTCGCATATAGTCAGACATGACTGAGAGACTTAACTAACTAACACACACACACTAAGAGGGCTTCCTAGGTGGCGCCGGTGGACCCGCCTGCCAATGCTGGAGATAGAAGACAGGCAGGTTCAATCCCTGTGTTGGGAAGATCCCCTGTCGCATATAGTCAGACATGACTGAGAGACTTAACTAACTAACACACACACACTAAGAGGGCTTCCTAGGTGGCGCCGGTGGACCCGCCTGCCAATGCTGGAGATAGAAGACAGGCAGGTTCAATCCCTGTGTTGGGAAGATCCCCTGGGGGAGGAAATGGCAACCCACTCCAGTATTCCTGCCTGCAGAATCCCATGGAAGGAGGAGCCTGGTGGGCTACAGTCCATAGGGTCACAAAAGAGTCAGACATCACTGAAGCAACTTAGTACACACACACACATACACACACACGGGCTTCAAAAGGGAGAGTAAGAGTCCACACACACACACACACGGGCTTCAAAAGGGAGAGTGAGAGCGCACACACACACATGCACACACCCACACCCACACACATACACACACACACACATGGGCTTCAAAAGGGAGAGTGAGAGCGCACACACACACATGCACACACCCACACCCACACACATACACACACACACACACACATGGGCTTCAAAAGGGAGAGTGAGAGCGCACACACACACACACTACAAAAGGGAGAGTGAGAGTCCACACACACACACACACGGGCTACAAAAGGGAGAGTGAGAGTCCACTCACACATGCACACACGGGCTTCAAAAGGGAGAGTGAGAGGACACACACACACATGCACACACCCACACCCACACACATACACACACACACACA
>SJYX01006028.1:398641-438320 GCA_006410675.1 Oreotragus oreotragus
GTGTGTGTGTGTGTGTGTGTGTGTGTGTGGATATAGAGAAAGAGAGAGGTAATAGGCTGTTTCTATATTATATTCATTAAGCACAGCACGCAAGGGCATATGCTCTCTGAGTTCAGAACACATCATTTTATTCATATGTTTGAATGAAAATGGATATTGAATTAGTCAGGACCTATGTCCCTTTTAGTTTTACAGGTGTCAAAACTAAAATTCTTACTCTTTTGTTAATGATAGGTGTTTCTGTTTTGATCATAGTGAAGCTTAAAAATTATCATGANACACATCATTTTATTCATATGTTTGAATGAAAATGGATATTGAATTAGTCAGGACCTATGTCCCTTTTAGTTTTACAGGTGTCAAAACTAAAATTCTTACTCTTTTGTTAATGATAGGTGTTTCTGTTTTGATCATAGTGAAGCTTAAAAATTATCATGAGATTAATTTCCTCGTATGCTGAAGTTTTAACCCTTCTTTGTTGGGGTTTATGTACAATCAGATGTACAAAGCATAAGGATCTGATTTTTTTTTCATATTTTTCCTGTGATTTGGGATATTTTACCTTTTTACTAGTCTTGAAGATGGCTTCTTTATTTGCAATTACGCTAACTGTATTCTGAGACTTTAATAAAAGATTATTTTGGTTTTGAAAAAAAAATATTAAATAAACCTGAATTCTAAGAGGAAGAAGGGAACTCAATTCTGATGCCCAGAGAGGCTCAACTGTGATGCGCCAGACAACAAAGTCCACGCTTTATGCAAAGGTTCAGTCCAAGGATCCAAATCAGAAAGGCTTTAGGTGGACCCCTACTGCACGATCAACAACAGGGNAAAAAAAAATATTAAATAAACCTGAATTCTAAGAGGAAGAAGGGAACTCAATTCTGATGCCCAGAGAGGCTCAACTGTGATGCGCCAGACAACAAAGTCCACGCTTTATGCAAAGGTTCAGTCCAAGGATCCAAATCAGAAAGGCTTTAGGTGGACCCCTACTGCACGATCAACAACAGGGTCATCAGGGAGCCCTGGGGCCCCAGGCAGGAAGACCTCAGCTGGAAGTGGGCACACCTGCTTGAAGCTCTAGAAAGCATATCTTCCTGGTGACCTCCAGGCCGGATTAGACGACCCTCTTTACCATTCTAAGAGAAGTGATCTTACGGCGATCAGGATGCTGGAGGAGAGACTAGCAGCATCCCATACTCCACAAACACCGAGGAGACGCTGCTGTGGCCTGACTCCTGTGCTGTGAGCAGAAGAGACAGCCCGCCCTCACGGGGCATAGCTCACCTAAACTCAGCAGCCAGATTTCAGGGTGACCTGCAGGCTGGGAGGTGCCTTGGAAAGCTCAGGAAGCAACAAATCAGCAGGGCCTTGCTGCTCGGCACCCACCGACTGCCTGAAACAAGCAGAGAAGCCCCGGGTGCCCCCTCAGGAGTCCTGGCCTCACTGCCATTTCTCCTGCTCAGAGAGGCGCGTCTGTGTCCTTCGCTGTGTCCTTGTGAGGAGGCCGGCTCCGTTCAAGGGCACCATCATTTTCATTAAAGGTCAAAGGAGGCACTCAGACTATCCGAACATCAAACCAACCAACTGTGTTTCTCCTGGCTTCATTAGCATTTTATTTTTATCCTTAGGCACAAAAAGATGGACCACTGGGAGAGATGGCCTCATTTGATGCCCTGTATCTGTTTACATGCAGGGGAGAGTGAGGGATAAACAATCAGCTCCTGGTCTTACAAGCTACCCTGCAGATCATCTATCATTTACATCAGCCACATAAGGGAGCCCCGCTCAGGGGAGGCACTGGTCATCACAGATCACTGAAGACTGTCCAAACACTTTATTATGTTAGTCATGAAAATGGCTTCAAAACTATCCAAACGTTCCTGTTGTGCTGTGCTCAGCTGTGTCCGACCCTTTGCAACCCTACGGACTATAGCCTTCCAGGCTCCTCTGTCCATGGGATTCTCTAGGCAAGACTACTGGAGTGGGTTGCCATGCCCTCCTCCAGGGGATCTTTCTGACCCAGGGATCAAACCCACATCTCTGGTGTCTCTGGCAGTGGTGGGCAGATTCTTTACCACTGCGCCAGCTTTCCGAATGTGCTATTTAAATCACCACAATATTCTTGCAACAAATACACAATCTGATTCCAAGGAAAGGAACGAATATGAAACGTGAGTAGTATTTTAAGCAGTGGAAGGATCTGACCCTTTGTCTTCATGAGGTGGCTTAGGTCAAAAGTAGAAAAACTTAAAAAGATTTTCAAAAATAAACCCTGAAAGCTCCCGGACAAAGGAAGTGTAACTTCCCTTTTGCCACAATGGCAAACCTAACATGCTTCCACCTTCAAGGAAGAGAAAAACAGGCAGTTTCCTGTGCAGAAACTGTATTTTTGGGCTCCTGTATGTGGCCGAGATACGTGGGACAATCCAGGTTGATGTTCACGAGACACGCACTACTGCACTTGCAATAAAGGCCAAGGAGGGTCGGACACATTTTGGGAAGACATCCTTGTGCCCATGAGTGGGTGGGGTGGAAGATACTGCAAACTTATCAGCTGCCAAACTCACCTTTCCCAACTTCTCCCACTTCATGACTTTTCAAAAAGCAGAGGAAACAAGAAAAAAAAGAAAACACACACACACACAGTCCCACCACCATCTGGCGGCTTGAGACCAGCAAGCACGAGATTCTGGCAGGCACGGTACTGGCAGCCACAAAGACCGATATTCCTCTTCTTTTGTTGCTGTTTTAAAAGCAAAGCGAGACTGGTAATATGGAAACACAACACGAACACGCTCACACTTCTAGGAGAAACCAGAGCAGCAGCGAAGGCATTCCGACGGCGACTCTGCCCGCCTTCGTCTCTGATGGAGTGGAGGCTGGTTGAAAAGCTCTGGCGGGGGAGTCACCCGGAAAATGCCGCTGGCTCCCCGACACCTGTCACCGTGCACGCTCGCTGCCAGGGTCTGCCTCGGGGGTACGGGTACAGAAAG
Source organism: Oreotragus oreotragus (assembly GCA_006410675.1). Classification (NCBI taxonomy): domain Eukaryota; kingdom Metazoa; phylum Chordata; class Mammalia; order Artiodactyla; family Bovidae; genus Oreotragus; species Oreotragus oreotragus. Next base: position 401,638 of record SJYX01006028.1, read on the forward strand.
ATGCTCCCACCAGGGCCAGGCTGGAGGGACCCGAGGACACTAGCTCATGCCAGCGAAGCAGATGTAGGCTGATGTGCAAAACCACACATCATTTTCCTAGCTCATGAAGCTGAACTGTCAGGCAGATAAGATGCTTGCAGCCGCTGATCTGAGCATTATCTCCCAGGCAGTTTTCAGGTAAATCAGGGGGTCACTTGATGAATTTAGAAGCAGACGAGGGCAGTTCATGGTTTTAGGGGTCAGAGCCAGAGTCTGAGGCACCCACTTCCTCCAAAGGGATGAGACCCCAGAAAGCGGGTCTGTGATGCCACCCTCGGGCTCTGCTGTACTGCTGAAAACCTCCAGTATCTGGAATCAGGTTTCTCTTGAGTGTTGCTGGCCTAAGTACTACTCCGTCCCTTTAAGAGGCTTCTGTACCTCCCTGAACCACGCCAGAAGGTGCTGACTTTACCATCTCTCAGGAAGCAGTTCTGCTGTTTTCCAAATTATTAAGAATAGCTACCATCCACTCAGTGTTGGCAATCTAACAGGCACTTGCAAGCACAATGTGTTCAATTTTAAAATCTCATTATACGCCTCCTGTAGGTATCATAGTCAGATAGGAATTGTTATCCTCATTTTACAGATGAGGCCAAGGGACTCAGCGAAGTTAAGCAACTTGCCCAGGGTGGCACAGGAGAATTCAGGATTTTCATCCAGGGCTGAGTCCATAGTTAGAACTGTTCTTGAGAACATCTCGCTGCTGCGAATACGCACCAACGTACTTAGTGGATGAGAAGGCAGCTTTTTGGACTGAAGGAAAACAAAAACCTTGCCACCCAGACATCTGTGTCATCAGCCAGACTCAAACCACTTCCTGGCTGGACTGTGTGTGGGCGGGCTGGTGAGCACGCAAGGCCCTGGGATCAGGTGGGCACGGACTGTCTCAGCACGCATCGCCCCCTGCCAGCTTCCTGTGGCACGGAGGTACTGTTTAGTCAAGCAGGGGAACCTTCCCTACTGGCCACAGCTCACCCTTTAAGCTACTGACCCATCCCAGGAGGGGCCACTGCAGGACAGTGTCCCAGAATCGGCCCGGACCTGCTCAGCTGAACTCAGTATCCCATGGTTTTCTGTCGACACTGACATCTGGTAAAACAGCACGTAATGGGATGTGTGCACATCTTTGGACACAGTAGGTGCTCAACAAACGTAAGTGGGACTGGCAGACACACCGAGCTTTGAGTACTGAGCCTGTTACACCCCTTCTTCCCAATTCTCTTAGTCCATCTCCCTCGTCCCCACTCTACTCCACACCAATGAGGAGCCTGTCAGGAGAAGCCAAGACTTAAGATTCTAAGGAAAAAGTGGTTGCATCTGGCTGGGACTCCACTGGTAGCTCCATAAAATCCAGGCAGAGTTCCATCTTGCAGCTAACTTCCCAGCCAAATTCATCTAACATCATTCAGACGGACTTATTACCATATCAGTGTCTTCTTCCCCTTGATTTCTGTCTGGGGTTGTACCTTCCCCAACGGTTCTTGAATGACTGGATGGTTTCTGATCAAATGGCAATTGAAATTCTAACCCTGTATAGCCATCAGGAGGCTGGCTCTTACAGCCAAAAATGAGAAAGCAGGTCTAAAGCTCTGGCAGGCAAGAAAGCAGCACAACCAAGGTGTCCTTGGCCAGCCCTCCCTCCCAACCTCCACCTGTTTACAAAGGGTGGTGCATGCACGTTCAGTCGTGTCTGACTCTTTGCAACTCCATGGACTGGAGCCCACCAGGCTCCTCTGTCCATAGGAACTTCCAGGCAAGAACACTGGAGTGGATTACCATTTCATCCTCAGGGGATCTTCCTGGCGCTGGGACTGAACCCACATCTCCTGTGGCTCCTTCACTGGCAGGCAGATGCTTTACCACTGAGTCACCTGGGAAGCTCACTTAGGAAGGGCACAAACTGGTTTTAGTACCTCGTTTCCCAAAGAGTCTCAAGGTCAAGAAGTAGTAACACAGATCCAAAAGCAATTCATTTGCCCAGCTTCCTGAGAAATCCACCACCCTACAGATCAGATGAAACGCAGGTGGCCCCCGTGTTCTGGACTCGGAGGACAGACGTGTGGAATGTGACTGCTCACCGTGTTCTATCTCTGCAGGACTCGGGGACTTTGGCTGGCACAGGGTCCTGCTGGTGAAGCTTCCCCAACCCCTTCCCAGATGTCCTCCTGCCAGCAGAGAAATGCCAACACAGGATCCAGAGAAAAGAGACTTGGGAGCATCCAGCAATGTCTGAGGGCAAAGTGAGTCAATGGAAGCTGAGAGTGGGTCACCAAGTGGCCTGGGTGCCCACTGGCCTCGGTCTCGCCCCATGCCTGGGACATTAAGCAGCCTGCAGGGAACTCAGTATGGAAAGTGGGCACGGAGTAATCTTTCTCTTCTGCCTTTGGGAGGACAAGCAGCTCAGAAGCCTCTAGCATTTGCATTTAAGGATGGAATAGTGGAGGGCAGAAGTGAATAAGGGGACCAGACAACTGCTAGCTTACCTCCCTGCTCCCAGGTACATATGTACATGGGTGACTCAGCATGGGCTTACTACTTCTTGGGCCCTTTGTCCCTCATTCACAGGTGACCTCCAGTGACAATATCTGAGGTGCCATGGAATTCCCAGTGTTGGGGAAGATGCATGACCCATCTCTGACTCAATAGATATTTGCAGACTAAAAGAAGAACAAAGTTTAATTGGATAATATCATAGTCTGAAGAGTTGGACTCAATCTGAGCTCCCAGGAGAGGGCGCTAAGAGGTTCTTTACAAGTAAGACTCACTTGTGGATCCACTCGCCGCCCCCCTCTGTCTCCTTCCCCCACCTCCAGTATGAAAATAAAAGAAAACAGGACTTCTAGATCCCCAAGCTGTGAGCTCTGAGAGGCTTGTCTGATTTAAGGTTTAATGTCAGCTAGGGAAAGAGCATATCTAAATGCTAATATGATAAAGAATATTTAGATCAATGTTTGGCTATTCTGCCAATCTTTCAACTGAAATATTTGAGCATCTACTCAATGCCTCTTCTTCCAGGCAAGAACACACACAAAAGAAAAATAAGGAAGGAAAACAAAGAATCAGGCCTTTTTGTTTTAAGATACGGGGCTGATAATGAACCTCAAAAATCCCCATTAGGATGGAAGAGGGCCCATTAAAACGTTTGCAATATTCAGAGTACATTTTTTTTTAGAAGATAATTACTAACAATCTCAGGAAGCTCCAGATCCCCTCATATGCTGTTAGTAAAGCCTTTGCAGGAGCAGCTCTGTTGCCATGACAACAATCACTTGGCAGCATGTAAAGGAGGACAAGGGACCTACCAAATGGTATTCTCAGCAGTCAGCCCGAGATTTCTTAAAGCCAGTTTCTAAAGGACCTTCGGCATCTCGGAGTCACAGAATTTACAAGCTGAAGGAGGCCTTAGGAGTAACTTAGTTTCAGCTTGTCACCGGCATTTTTCTAGCCCTTGCCTGAGTCGCCTAGACGCAGCTGAAATATCTCTAGGGCCAGAGACCACCCTAAGGGGAAGAGGGCAGGGAGCTTCCCCCCACCCCAAACCCCATAATCTGTGGAGCAGAGTGAGTGCAGGATTAGGAAGAGAGGGGGTTATTGGAGAACCTTTCCCTTTCCAAACAAAGGGCTTCTTTGGTAACGGCTGCCAGTGTTCCATGGCTGACCAAAACGAGAACAGAAATGAAGGTGGCTCCTCGCAGGTCTTAAGGACAGAGCTGGTTTCTAACTCCAGCCACTGAATGCGACCTGCAAATTCATAACCATCACCTGCATCGAGTGCACAGGGCCCTGGTGGCATCGTTAAGCCATTTGGGAGGTTGCACGTGGCAAAGACATAACGACGTGCTTTGTGTTCACATGCTGAATACACAGCACACACGCATGTGTGCACGTACCCACAAACCTGCCAGGATGTGCCTCTTTTCCCTTTTTTAATTTTTGGCTGCACCTCACAGCATGCAGGAACTTAGTTCCCAAACCAGGGATCAAACCTGCACCCCCTGCACTGGAAGGTGGACTCTCAACCCCTGGACCCCAGGGGAAGTCGCCATGGATGCGACTCTTTAGTCACCCCTGCAGAGCATCATTAAAGACGGCTTCTCCCAGGGCCCTGGGCATGTTTTTCAGATCCCTGCACATGGATTTTGGGGCAATTCCCAGGAGGGTACATGTATGTAGCCCAGGTTGGGAGAGGGGGATGGGGTGAGCTGGGGAGATGGCTATCGTAAAAGTGGGTGCACATCTGACTGGAGGGGACCTCCACACCTCACCCACATGTGCCGCCAGGAGGGGCAACCCGGCCTGCGTGGAGGTTTCTAGATTCACCCGACATGAAAAGGCCACCTCCAGGTGTCTCTCACCACTTCCCAGGTGGCTCTGGACAGCAGCTGCACCTTTCATCAGTCACTCTGGGCCGGGGCAGCGGTATCCAGGGCCACCTTCCTGAAGCAAGCTTAACTCATTTCATACAAGGCTCAGAGTCAGAAACTGTGAAGCAAAGAATCTGGTTTTAAACTCCAGAGTGCTCGATGCCTTATAAAGAATCCCCAAAGCAGGGGTCGCCCAAAAAGGCACCCACACAGCTCCCCAGGATTTGGCTGCACCAGGTCTTAGTGGTGGCCCATGGGATCTCTGCTCTTCACTGCAGGACTTTTTAGCTGCAGCGTGTGAACCCTTAGTTGTGCCATGTGGGAATCCAGCTCCCTGACCAGGGATCAAACAGGGACCCCCTGCATTGGAAGCTTGGAGTCTCAGCCACTGGACCACCAGGGAAGTGCCCCCACAAATGTTCTTAATCAGGAACCCAGCACTCTTTTGGGGAAGAACCCAGAAAACCATCTTAACGGTACTTCATCAGCAAACTCTAAAGTCGGAGGCAGGAATTAGCTCCAGGAAGAATCGGCGTCAGTTTGGGGAGCATCCCACAGAGATGGGGACGGCCACTCGAAACCAGTGCTGACAACTGGGGGACGACAAAGGCAGAGAGCGGCTCCCCACCAGAAGGCGGAGGACGAGGGTGGCGGGACTGGCAGGAGCTGGCTCGTTTCCTTCCAGAAAAGGAGCTGGCCCTCCCCCACCACGGGCCTGAGGGCCGCATTCCCAGATGACCGCGCCGCGCTACAGGAAGCAGCACAGGCACGTGGCCATTAGGCGAGCGTGGCTCTGCGTCCCCAAGCTGCAAAGACCAGCTTCCAGCCCTGGAGAGGCTGGCTTATTTTAGGAGAACAATTACCAGTTATTACAAAGCTGAAACTGACCTTTCAGGTAGAAGTCTCAGCATCAGGAATCTTTTGGTCCCAAGTGAGAAAACAGGAAAAACAACGACATATGAATGACCTCAAGGTGAAACAGTGTGCATCTGTGTCTGTGTGTCTATGAGAGACAGACAGATACAGACATGCGTGAACCCAAGAGTAGGGACAGATGAGGGCATCTGATAATACTAAACTACTAGATTAACAAGGCGGGGAAGGCAATGGCACCCCACCTCAGTACTCTTGCCTGGAAAATCCAATGGACGGAGTAGCCTGGTGGGCTGCAGTCCATGGGGTTGCTAACAGTCGGACAGACTGAGCGACTTCACTTTCACTTCTCTCTTTCATGCACTGGAGAAGGAAATGGCAACCCACTCCAGTATTCTTGCCTGGAGAATCCCAGGGATGGGGGAGCCTGGTGGGCTGCCGTCTATGGGGTCACACAGAGTCGGACACGACTGAAGTGACTTAGCAGCAGCAGCAGCAGCAGATTAACAAGGAAGGCTGCTACGTACGGCTGCACAGGTCATGCACTGCACAACTGCAGCAGCCACCATTCCCATCGGCAATGAGTTGTGGGCGTCCTAAAGTCTGATTTCTACCCCAGTCAAGTACGGAATGAGGACTGAGTGGAATCTGAGTCATGGACTTCCAGCTCTGCCACCCTCATCTTCTGTTTTGTCTCTTGGCAAACTAAAATAGACAAATTCACTCTCAGCAAAGGGACAGCCCCAACCAGATGGCTGGAGGACAGAATGGGATAATTCTCTACTACTGAAACCTGGTTTAAACCGAGGCTAGTACCAATGGCCCAACATGCATGTTATGTTTTTAAAAACTCATACTTTAAATTCTCAAGAATTACTCAACTAAGAATGAGGTTGCAACACCCTTTTCGTCTCCCTTCTGAGTGGATGAGTAGATTTCTTTTCCTGTTGGAGAGAGGACCACTCATCTTTGTCCTCATTATGGGGATGGAAAATCATCTCTGATTTCTAAACCAACAGCAGACCTCAACTTGCCAAAGAAGTGTACTTTTCAGAAAACTGTTTATACTTCGGTCGTTTTGGAAATAGACGTGATTTCTTTACCCCCAAAGAAACAATGAGGTGAATGGTAATTAAATTCTCAGAGGAGATGACAAACTGAACGCATTCCATATCTAAACCACGTACTACTGAAGCTGACTACATCCCATCACAGTGCTTCTACCAGAAAAAAAGTACTCAGGTTTTTTGGTTTTTGTTGTGTCACACGCCTTGTAGGACCTTAGTTCCCATCAGTTCATTTCAGTTCAGTTCAGTCGCTCAGTCATGTCCGACTCTTTGCAACTCCATGAATCGCAGCATGCCAGGCCTCTCTGTCCATCATCATCTCCCAAAATCAGATTGATTATATTATTTGCAGCCAAAGATGGAGAAACTCTATACAGTCGGCAAAAATAAGACCGGGAGCTGACTGTGGCTCAGATCATGAGCTGCTTATTGCCAAATTCAGACTTAAATCGAAGAAAGTAGGGAAAACCACTAGACCATTCAGATATGACCTAAATCAAATCCCTTATGATTATACAGTGGAAGAGAGAAATAGATTTAAGGGACTAGATCTGATAGAGTGCCTGATGAACTATGGACTGAGGTTTGTGACACTGTACAGGAGACAGGGATCAAAACCATCCCTATGGAAAAGAAATAGTTCCCATACCAAGGATCAAATCTGTGCTCCCTGCAATGGAAGCATGGATTCCTAACCACTAGACAGCCAGGGAATTCCCAAAAGCACTCAATTTCAACTTGGGACGTGGATTTTCATGGCAAAGAGAAAAGGGCAGAGGGAGAAAAAGAGGAGACTCCTGCATCTGAAAGGATGGCACTCTTCCTGCGCCTAATAAATGTTCTACACCCACCATGCACAGACAGTAAGATGAGTCCATAAAGCAGTCTTTGCTCTAAAAATAGCTCCCAGGCCATGGTACAAAATGACGGGTAAATGGGAATGGATGACACAATGTGGTAAGGTTCCAGATTTGCAAAGTCAAGACGAGCTTGTCTAGGCTGAGACAGAAGGGCTCAGATAGGCTAAGACAGGATACTTGGAGGGTCCAGAAGGTTGGGGACATAGAGCATTCCGGACAGAGACAAGGCAAGAACAAGAGGCCAGGCAGCCAGAAGCGACAGGGTGTGTCTGGGGGCCTCTAAGGAGCATCACAGACGCGGGGGTGGCCCAGACGAGGAGTACAGAAGGGCTCAGATAGGCTAAGACAGGATACTTGGAGGGTCCAGAAGGTTGGGGACATAGAGCATTCCGGACAGAGACAAGGCAAGAACAAGAGGCCGGGCAGCCAGAAGCGACGGGGTGTGTCTGGGGGCCTCTAAGGAGCATCACAGACGCGGGGGTGGCCCAGACGAGGAGGCTGGGGGGAGAGGCCAAGTGTGAGAGAGCGCCACCGACAAGGCCAAGCTCTGTGGGGCAACTTCACCCCGCGGCAAAGCAAAGCACAGAAAGGTCAAAAAGAAGAGGCATGGCGGAGAGGCGGAAGCAATGCACATCCGCCTGTGGACGACGGGTAGACGAGATGTGGTGCGTACACACAATGGAGTAGAACTCAGCCTTTCAAAAAGGAAAGGAATACCCAGGGACCCGCTACAAAACAGGGATGAGTCCTGAGGATATTCCATCAAGTGGAGTTAAGCCAGACACAAAAAGGCAAATACTGTAGGAGTCTACCTATATGAGGTGGCTAATAGTCAGGCTCATGAGGAGAATGGTGGTTATGACAATGGTCCCCCCAGGGACTGGGGACAGGGGAGTGGAGAACTTTTAATGGGTACAGAGTTTCAGTTTGCAAGTTAATAAAGGTTCTGGAGATCTACTACTGAGCTGTATGTTTTAAATGGTTAAGATGCTAACTAATTCATTAATTTAAAACGCAGGGGTGAGTGGCTGAGGCCCCAGATAACATGGCAAGTTCTTGGCTACTGTTTTTTCTCTTTTCAAAGTAACATAAAGTCAGTCAAATCCACTGGAAGCTCTCTGATAGCAGGGCTGTTTCTCATGAAACAGGTGTCCACCGGCCTTGGCCAGTGAAAGATGAGTGAATGAGATGTTCCTTCAGGAAGTGCCTGCTCTCAAGCCTGCCTGCAATAACCTACTTAACCCCTGGTCATTTCTGATACACACATCCCACAACCCTTCTGTGCACCGAATTAGTGATTTTCTTTCACCTTTCACCTGTGTTCCTAAGAGAAAGGCCAGTTCTTGGTCAGGGCCCCCAAAGAACAGCAGTTCAAGGGCACAGCCACCAGAGTCAGACCTGGGTTCAAAGCCCAGCTCCCCGAGTCCCTGCCAGCCCTCACCTTTCCCAGCCTCAGTGTCCTCGCCTCTACAAAGAGAAGCGACAGTACCAGGTTGCTGAGAGGACACGGCAGGACAGCATCTGTGGGACACAGGGCCAAGCACACGGTCAGCACGAGGGCGGGGGCTGCTCTACGCAGCACCCCTAACGCTGTACCTGGTGCAACTAATAAACAGCTTTTAACGGTAACGTCACTCAAAGGTATTCAACAGAATGGCGGCTGTGGCTTCCAGGCCCAAGTGAAGCACTGGAAAAACCTTTCAACAAATGTTAACAGTCGTATTTGGTTTAGATGAATCATAACACCTCTTAAAAGCAGAGGAAGTGGCCCAGGGGGCCCTCAGAAAAAATGAGCAATAGCATCTGGATGAGCTAAAGGGCACCCAAGTCCATCAGTCATTCTTAAGCTGTGCAAATACATACTCAAAGGAGCTCTACGAAAGGATGTTGTCAAACCTTAAGAAGGAAGGAAATCCTGACACAGGCGATGGCGTGGATGAAACTTGAGGACATTCTGTTGAATGAAATAGTCACAAAAAGACAAATACTGCCTGATTCTGCTTACAAGGAGGTGTCTAGAGCAACCCAAATCATGAAAACAGAACGTGGAAGAGCCAGGGGCTAGGATAAGAGGAAGATGGGGAGCTGTCACCTAACACGTACAGTTTCAGTTGCACAAGACAGGAAAGTTCTAGAGACTGGCTGCAAGACAATGTGGATATACTTAACACTGCTGAGCTGCAAGGGCTTCGCTGGTGCCTCAGTGGTAAAGAGTCCGCCTGCCAGCACAAGAGATGTGAGTTCAGTCCCTGGGTCGGGAAAATCCCCTGGAGAAGGAAATGGAAACCCACTTCAGCATTCTTGCCTGAAGAATCCCGTGGACCAGTTCATGGGGTCCCAAAGGGCAGAAAAGTTTAGTGAATAACACTACCACACTGAGCTGCACACTGAAAAATGATATTTTAAAATATAAACATAGAAACTGTTATATTATGTGTATCTGCCCATTACTGAAAATGAAAAATGTCAAAGGATCTCAGCAATTTCACCTCAGCCTGAGTTTCTGCTCTGGGGATGGTTCGGGAGAAGGAATTGAGTCCAGCACAGGAATATGATGCCTTCCCCAACCAGAGCAGTCTGGTGGCCTTAGAAGGAGTCCTTCAGAATCACAGGATGAGCCTGGCCAGGCCCCCAGGCCCTTGGAAACGGCAGGGTCCCCTGTCCCTCCCCAGGACCACTTTCTCCTTTGCCACCATCAAAGGTGACAACATCAGGTCTTCATGACTCTGGGCCACATCTGCTTCCAACCAAAACAGGAATGCAACTTCACGTTTACAGATGCGGGCACAGATCAACCAGACCCAATAGGAAGACGCTCAGTGTACAAAGAAACAAGCCGACACTCTGCCGTGACTGTGTCAGAGGCTCTGCACTGTCCTGCGCTGGAGTCTGCAACACGTGGTTCCAGGGCCGTGAGCCGCACACAGTGCGATGTTCCCATGCCTCTGGGTGGACTGGAAGCTGGTGGGGCTTAAGCACACGGCCTCAGGCCCCTTCTCGGTCTGTGTTGCTGCTGCTGCCACTGCTGCACGTGTGCTTGGTCTCGGGCAGTAAAAGCGCCCCGTCGGTGCTGTTCTGTGTGTGGGCTTGGCCCACCGATACGCTGTATGTCCTGACGTCTTGCCACATGCCAGCGTTGCAGATGGGACGTATAAAAACAAGTAACACCATGCCTGCATGAAAGAGTCCATGGTTTCATGAGCATACATGCTAAGTCACTTCAGTCGTGTCTGACTCTTTGCGACCCTATGGACTATATAGCCCGCCAGGCTCCTCTGCTCATGACATTCCCCAGGCAAGAATGCTGGAGTGGGTTGCCATGCCCTCCTCCAGAGGATCTTCCTGACCCAGGGATCAAACCCACGTCTCTTTTGTCTCCTGCATTGGCAGGCAAGTTCTTTACCACTAATGCCACCTGGGAAGGTCTCATGGGAGCGTTAGATAAATACACAAATGGGCACCTTCTCATCACAGGTATTAAGCTTACGATGGAACAGGGGGACTGGAAAGGAAGAAGATGGGATAATTGGAACCAGTAAGCACCTACCCCCAACCCCTCATGCTCTAACACACTCCCTTTCTGAGTCTGAAGTGATTGCTACTGATGATAATATCCAAGAGAGAATTAAATTCTTTCTCAATTCACCCCTTGAGCAATAAGGCATTGAGCTGTTGAAATCTTGATTGCTTTTTCATTTCAGATTCTGAGCCCCTTTAGGAAAACAGAGATTGATTAGCAAACAATCAGATTAACTGGCATAAATCCACACCTAAGGACTAGCATTTCATTGGCTCTCTGCCTGCAGCAAATCCTAATGTCTTTCCAATCAGGATTATGTAAGGAGGAGACCCACAGCTGGAAAGGCTCTCGCTCAAGTGAGGGCAGGCTGTCTGTCTACCTCGGATTTAAAAGTCTGTGCTCAATGTTCTTTCCAGGATTCCTTCCCAGAATGCTGGTGGCAAAAAGATGCTTTGTAGGCAGCCTGGGTATCCAGTGAGGGCTTCCTCCCTCCTGGAAGAGGTGCTGATGTGGCTGCCACGCAACCCAGAGTCACTGGGGGCCCAGAAGCTGCCACCAAGAGGCAGGGACCCCACACCTCTCTCCTTCATTTGCAGAACAGGGACCCCGCACCTCTCTCCTCCCACCAGAGGGCCAGCAGGGTCCCGGACAGTCCCCATTCGGGTTGGGTGGAGCAGACATTTAGATCCAAAGGCTATTAACTCCCTTAACCCATTTACCTTCATTTTCCTGGCCAATGATTAAAAAACCTAAAATTCAGTTCGTCTACTCTTCAGAAATGAGAAAACCAGAGGGAAAATGAGAAGGTCCTTGAAAAACCATCTGGTCCTTCAGAAGGGATCTTGCCCAAACCAGAAATTTGCAAAAAAGAAATTTTTTTTTAAGCAGCAAAATGCTATTTCAATATGAGATGTTTTGAGGGAGAAAACAGATCCATATCTGGCTGGAGCGGGGGGGGGGGACATTAAGGGGGTCTCAGCAGACACTGATCTCCACCCCAAGGCCCTGGGCACCCTCTAAGAATCCACTTACCAACTATACCACTCAAAACCAGAACACACCCAAACTTTAGAGACTTCTGAGATTTAAAAAAAAAAAGCAGTTAGCAAACTTTACGACCACAGGTTACAATTCTTGCTTGGGCCAGCAATCTTGTGTTAGGCAATGAATGTACTAGATTTCTAATATTCATGTCAACACTATGTGCTGGGCATGACTATTCCCATCATGGATGAGGAATCTGGGGCATAGAAGCTGCAGGTATTCCAAAAGGTAGCCTAGCCCTTATCCTTCACCCTGCCCCCAACTCTGTTTTTGAAAGGGGGATTCTTTACATGTGCTATGCATATTTTCTCAGTCTTGCACAAAGTATTGTGTGAAAGTATTCCTTTCAGATGGACTGGTATCTAACACTTCCTCAAAACATTCTCAACCTGCCTGTGCACAGAGAGGGTAAGTAACCTGCCTCAGGTCACACAGCTAACATGCAAGGGAGCTGGCGGCCTGCAGATGAGGTCCTGTGTGTCCAAAGCCCAGGCACCTTCCATCAGACTCACCACTCCTCGAAGTAAACCATCCCCGACACCCCCACCAGGCTGCTGCCCAGGCTGCTCAGCGGGAGCTGAAGAGAACCAGTCGCCATCCTCCAGCTAAGTCAATTTTTCACAAGCGAACGGACAAGTACTTAAAACACACTCTTCTGCTTTACAACGTTTCTGGCCTTCACTCAGGTGGAGAGAAAGCCGCTGCTGCATCTTTCCACATTATCACAAGACAGATTTCCAAAGATGATGTCAACGGGACAGAGGATGAGGGCCAAGTTTTTCCTAGCTGATCTGCAGCTGACAAAACAAATGCTTGGGCAGCTGGCAAAGCAGACTCGGCGGCCCTGCAGAAACCACACCTGCCTTGTACGCGGCGTGACCAGGCAGAAGGACGGCGAGGCAGGGCAGGAGCCCACGGCCAATCCTTTCATTCCCAAGGGGACACCAAGTGCGGGGTTTCCTGCTCACCCTTCCCCAGATCAGCGCTGTGGTTGACGACCCTGGTTCCCCAGGAGTCTCCAGAAGTCGGGAGCCCGTTCACCCTCAGCACCACAAACACCAGGCCAAGAAGAAGGGGCTTCCCCAGACACAAGGGGAAAAGAAGGAAAAGAAAACCACCCCCCGAAGCATGAACTAACAACAAGCAGGCTGAGAGCCGGTGCTAAGAACCAGCGCAAAAGGGAACAGATGTGAAGTCATCTCGGGCGTAACAAGGACTTCCGCACACCCTCAAAGTCACTCCACAACAACGGATTTATAACATTCGGGGCTATGATGGCTGGAAAATGTAAAGATGCTGTGCTCTGCTCCAAATGGTTTGGACAGATGTTTGCTAAGTTGGTTGATGGCAAATTTCCTTGCACTCAGTATCAGAGGTAATTAGTATTCACTAGGCGGAGGATTTCACCTGCATCACATAGAGTTGACATCCATTCGAGTCAACAGACAAAAAGGCAGATGGCTGTGAATGTTCTTTTAAACTGGCACCTGAGAATCTTTGGGGGAAAAAAAAAAAACAATCGGCACAAACTGCCAACACACACGCTCCAGACAACAGGCACCCTAACAGCTTCCAAACATCTCAGCCTCCCTAAACCCTTGTCCCTCATCTCTGTACACGCTGGGACTCTGCCCTTCTCACCGGTGTCTGTGCTCCCATGTGACCCTGTTTGGGTGTCGCCAGGACTGAGCAGCATTCCAGGAGCTCTGCCTTTAAGGGGCTCCCTCTTGCTTGATCTCTGTGTCCATCACAGCCTGTCACACATCATCCTGCCACTGTTTCTTTACTCCGTCTCCTCCACAAAGACTAAACTTCCCGCAGGCGGGGCTCCTGTCCGCCGCACAGCGCCCAGCATGAGCAACACTCAGAAGACACCTGCTGAATCAAGGGGCAAGGATGGGAGGAAAGGGAAGGTAGGGAGTTTGGGATGGACATGTACACACTGCTCTATTTAAAATGGATAACCAACAAGGTCCTGCTGTACAGCACCTGGAACTCTGCTCAGTGTTATGTGGCAGCCTGGATGGGAGGGGAGTTTGGGAGAGAATGGAGACACGTGTATATATAGCCAAGTCCCTTAGCCTTGTTCATCTGAAACTATCACAACATTGTTAATTGGCTACTCCAAAATAAAATAAAATGTTAAAAAAAATAAAATATGTTGGACCAAAAAGAAGCTGAAAAGTTGGGAAGGAAAAAAATCACTTGAGAAATAGAGTGGGGCAACAGATGTCATTAAAGCCAGTGGAAATGCAAACATATTCATACAAAATAGATTTGGCTTATCTTTTCAGACTTGTTTCAAAAGACTTTTGTGACATCTTTAGCTGGATAAATACTTGGACTTCCCAGGCGGCAAGAACCGGCCCGCCTGCCAATACAGCAGACGTAGGAGACACTGGTTTGACTCCTGGATCGGGAAGAGTCCCTGAAGGAAGGCCTGGAAACCCACTCCAGTGTTCTCGCCTGTAGAATCCCACGGACAGAGGAGCCTGGCAGAATACGGTCCATAGGGTTTCAAAGAGTCAAACACAACTGAAGCAACTTAACATGCACACACATACCACAGAGTTTAGACTCTGGGAACTGGAAGGGATCCTTGGTCATGTGGCCCAGCATTCCTATAATGCAGGAAACATATGTCTGCTTTGCTGCCAACACACCACTAAGGCTCTGTTACCCTGGCGGACATTTCTCCCCAAAGAGCCATCAACTGCAGGCTAGAGAAAAACAGTACACAAACCACAGCAGATTTCTTTGCTTTCCACTGCTTCAACTTTCTCGCTGCGTATCATCTCCATCAGAGGGAAAGAAACTTACGAGTTAGGGCTTGATATGCAAAGTTTGAAGTTTGTCTTTGGGAAAATGGCATGGGGCAGTCAGAAAATGGAGAGCTTCTGCTCAACCCGTCTAGATAAGGCGCTTGAGAGGTCATCAGACCAACTCCAACGCCCAAGGGTGCCTAACAAGATCTTGGCAGGCAATGGAAGCTCAAAGTATTTCATAGTTGCTCTTATACCATCGTAAAACCCAATGTCAACCACACGCCTTCACTTTTGAGGCCCTCAATTTCTTCCCCAGAAATTCCCATCATGTAGAACAGGATGAAAGCTTTTTAGGAGTCACCTAAGGCTTAATAAGGGCTTCCTTCCCTGGTGGCTCAGACGGTAAAGAATCTACCTGCGACACGGGAGACCCAAGTTTGATTCCCGGGTTGAGAAGATCCCCTGGAGAAGAGAATGGCTACCCACTCCAGTCTTCTTGCCTGGTAAATCCCATGGACAGAGGCCGCAGTCCATGGGGTCACAAAGAGTTGAACATGAGTGAGCAACCAGCACTTTCATTTTCATTTTTTACTTTCACTGAAACTAATTAAGTCAGCCAGTTTTATAGCAAGAGTAATAATGTCAGGGCCAGACCCCCGTGAGGACAGACGTTTCAGCGGCAGGAACGGCAGCCTTGCACACACAGCAATAACACTCCAAGAATCTCCAAACATCTCTTCTCTGCCCGAGTGCAAAATTAAATTAAAAAGCAGAACAATGGGATTTCGATGCCTCACCAAGCTCTGATAGGGCAAATGAAACACTATCTAGAATGACTGGAGGGGGAATATGGTTTCTCCTACTGAGCTCAGTGCGGTCTAGTTCAAAGGCCGTCCTCGCCCACATTCCAGCCCCTTCCTGGCATCCCTCCGGAGTAACAAGACAAGAGAAAGCAAAAGAAAAGTAAAAAGGAAAAGCACAGCCACCCTGGTCACCTGGAATCCCTTCACCAGAAAGGTAACCCCTCACAAACCACCTCCTTTCAAACCAGCCCCTTTCCTCCAGTTCCACACCCAAACCCACAAAAAAAGAAAACAGGCCCACTATCATCGCCATGACTCTGACCTGTAAATGTTTAACCAGGGATCTATTTTTTCAGAGCTAGATAAAAAGGTAGGTGATTCATTTTCAACCTGAGTCACAATATCGCCAACAGTGAAATAGTTTAATTAAAAATTTAATGGCCTTAGGTTTTGTTTGAGGCACCCTTGATGGCGGGGCCGTGTTCTCGCTGGTCATGGTCTCATGGCTGAAGGGTCGGCCCAGGAAGGGAGGGAGGGAGGGATGCCCTACGCCAGAGCTGGGAGGCAGTCCCAGGAGCAGCATCTTTTGGTCTCGCAGAAGCAGTGACCTCTCATGGCCTAGTCCCCATTGCTTTTCCCAGAGAATCCTCCTTAACACTTGGAGACACAGGAGGATTCTCAAGGGGGCGCCTGGCATTGACCCGCAGGGTTCCGGATTTGGTTGGGTTTTGTTTCTCTTGGGTGATGTGCTACCATGAGCTGGGCTGAGTCTCTCAGTTCAAAAGACCCTCGCTGATTGGAGTCGCCAGAGAATAAGGAGAGGGGGCCTACAGTCAGGTCAGAGTGCAGGCAACCCCACCCCTGTACAAGAGTAAGAACAAGCTGACCTACTCGCCTTTATTGGCCCTTTCAGGAGACGAATGAAGTCCTGGGGATTAGAGGAAGCAGTCCAGTGACATCTAATCCAGAGGAGGGTTTCATCCAAAGGATTCCAATAACAACAGATTCCCCACACTACTCAGTGTCGCTGTCACAGGGTGTGGTTACCCTACTGAAAGTGTTTAACTTCATCTGTTGTCATCAGAACTCACACAAATACTTTCCTTCTTACAAAGAACACAGGTGACTAAACTGCATGTGCTTGTGTTCATACGCATGGATTAAATTTGTCCTATTTCCCCCAGATAATTCCCACTAAGGTGCTGATCCATCAGCTTCACAGGTGGCAAATACTGAAACGCTAACATTATTAGAAAATGCAATGTGAACACCATATTTTCTTTTTCCCCAACAAAAATAAATCCAGAGATCAAAATAGTTTGGTGCCCTGACCTTCTCCCCAAACCACTCATCTGCACAGTGAATTTCTGTTGAACTAACAAATTGGCCAGAAAGAGTGAAGCTTACAATATAGATCATCCAATTTAACCATTTGGCTTTAAAAAATAAAGAACATCTAAAACACAGAAACACTTTCTAAAATATGTTGCCATCTTGCTCTTCCCTGAGAACATAGGGAAAAAAATACCTCCTCTCTTGTCAGCTCATCAAAGCTAGCAACCATGGGATTTCCCTAGTGGTCCAGTGCTTAAGACTCTGAACCCTGCTCCTGTTCAATTCCTGGTCAGGGAGCTAGAGCCTGCACACTGCAATGAAGATCCCATGTGCTGCAACTAAAACCCAGCATAGCCAAATTTAAAAAAAAAAAAAGAAAAGCCACGAGCCATTGCTTCCCCAGGTGAACTGTTAACTGCAGGTTAAACCAGCTGAAAATAAAGGGGAGAGATTTCCTCCAAGTCTGCATTTAAACATGCTAGTCAGTGCTCATGCATGGATCTGAGAAGGCTCATGGTGTGCAAAGACCTGGAAGGACAAAAGAGGAACAGGCAGCCCTGTGCCCAAGGACTGGATCCCTGAGTGGGGCGGGGGGCGGGGGGAACGGGAGTCTGCACACACGGCTTTAACATGAGCTACAGAAGAGCTCCAAACCCACAGGCTGTGTTCAGATGCCAAGGGAGCGCCATCTTCCTGAGGAGGGCAGGGTGGTGACCAGTCTGTCCAGGCTGCAGGAGGGTTGATGGGAGGCAGGGACCAAAGTTCAGAGAGGAGGGGACCGAAGGCAGACTCAGGGGGCGATGTGACAGACAGAAAGAAAGGGACAGGCATGAGAGGGCTTCAGGCAGCCGCACCTGTTCACCTTGAGAGCGGGGACAGTGTGAGCAAGGCAGGACCAGGAATCAAAAGCAGGTCTGACGTCTGCGGTCCAGACAACCTCAACTGGGAGTTCCATGAACAGACACAGAAATCAAGAGGCGGTGGTTTGGTTTGGCTGAGTCTCAGGTGCCACTGGGAGGGCCAGGCAGCCCTGTATCATGCCAGGTGTGTCGATGGCGCTGAAATAAATGTCTGTCCAGATAAACAGAGACCAAGCAGCAGATGGCGGGAGGGGATTGTAGACTGACCCAAAAGGGTGGATGTGCCCAGCGCAGGGAGGTGTGGGCACGAGAATGAATGAGCCCCCACACAAAGCTGTTCCCTTCCCGCCACATGACAAATGACAGCTGTCTGGCAAATGCCTGGCAATTTCCTGATGCTCTCAGCTCAGCGTACTTGTTTCACAGACGAATGCTATGAACAACGTGGCCACATGTCCCCTGCTACAGACCTCAGTGGCTGAAATAGCGTGAGGCCCCCAGTCTGTCAGGAGTTTGGGTGTGCGTGTTTCAGATCCAAATATGCAAATCATGCCTTTTCAGGGGGCCAGGGGAAGGAATGCCTTTCTGAGCAGGACTTGGGAGCCAGAAAGAAGAGTGAATAAGAAGACATGTATGAGTGGTTGTTCTCTTTGTCGGGTAGAATCAGGCTCACGTCCTGGTTCTGCCTCCTACTAGGTATGTCACCCTGGGAAGGATTTTTTTCTGAACGCTCAGGGTGCTTGCCTGCAAAGTGGGCCTTTTAAAGAGTCTAGTTAGGGAACACAGAAGATAAACCATGCAAATAGCTACACCAGGGCAAGAGTTTCTTGGCAAGGGGCAGGATCCTTCAAATCTTTGCAACTGAACCTATCACAATAATTCTGACTCATTCTTATAGGCAGGAGGTCTAGTCCAGGGAAAAGAGCATACGGTGGAGAGCTCAAGGCTAATCATAAAACCCCAAACTTGAGACAGACCAGTACTTTCAGACACAGATTTTTGGTTCCCCAACACAGGCGGCTTTCATGGCCAAGTTCAGCTGGTGCAGACCATCTGCTTGCAAGGCAAACTCTACCTCCAGAGACAGCCCAGTCTTTGCTCTGAGAGAGAAGGCCAGTCAAGGGACCTGACACCCTGAATACACACACACACAAACCGCAGCTTTGAGAACCACTGTGAAAGGCACTCAAATGCCCCAGCTGCAAGTGCGGCTATGCTGTCTTCTTTAAACACATTGAGGTTTTTTTTTTTTTTTTTTTTTTGATTTCTTGATGAACAGACTCCCTGGCACTGCTGCAGAACAGGAAGGCTACACATCCATTTTCATGAGCAAACCCTCATACACAGCAGGGTATCGATCCAAGAAATCCAGATGACAGGATTACATGCAGGCGACGTCCCCAGTGCCCCTCACACCTTCCAGGTGGCTTACAGGGTCAATTTTCCACAGTCTGTACCTTCGATGTAAGCAAAATGAGCACCCGCTACGTGTAGGGTACTGTGCAGAGTCTGATGAGAACAGGAAGGAGGAGGCTGAGAGTCAAGCCTAAGTGTGACTACTCCAGGGCCAGGGGTCTTAAGCACAACATTGTGCAGACAAGGATGATAAAGGTGAGAACGGGTGAAGGGACCAGACAAAAGCAAAACCACCGCCAATCGGAAGGGCTGTGGGGGAGGAAGCTGGGTTGCATGAATCTCCCAGGAGTAGAGTAATTTCTCACCACACGGAGCATTTCTAATGTTTCGTGGGTTCTTTCCAAGAGAACATTCTACATGCACCGTGCTGGGTTGGTCCAGCACACAGACAGCTTTTCAGCTGCCTTTTCTGCCACAATGCTTGAGCTAGAAAACGATCCCATGGTCCAAGCAGACCCAGGCAATAGGACCCTGAGAAACCTGAAGTCCAGAAATGAGCAACCTCAGCCACTGAGCAGAAGTTCATAGGTGGCGATGGGGATCTAGTGGGATTCCACTCCCTGAGGCAGTGTCTGCTGGGAGGCACACCACCTGTCCTTAAAAAAAGAGGTGATGAGATGTACCTGATCACAGGACAGCGTGGTTAGAAATGACCAAAGCTCAGTGAGGAGAGATAAGAGTGTCCTGCAAGTTCTGTCCGGGATATCCAGGGATATCCAGTTGCAGATTTCTTCCTTTGGGCAAGGAATGGCATGGATGGCCCCAGCCTCTGCTCCAGCAGACAAGAGAGAAAGGAAGGAAGGATGGCATCTCCACGGTGACCATCACAGGGGCCGCGCTAAGAAAGGTCTCCCGAGGCATCTCCCGGTTACTGCGGCTGATGAGCCAGCGGTCTGCTCGCAGCCCCTGGTCAGCCTGCACAGCCGGGTGGGAAGTGAGCCCATCACAGGATGCTGCTCCACCCCTGGTGTCCTCCCCACATTTCTGTTCGCCAGGTCAAAGTTGGTGCAGAGAAAACCTTCCAGGGCTTCAAGAAGCTACCGCCCAGTTCTCAAAAGAATACCCAAGGCTGTGTTTATCATTTCTGGCTCCCTGGCATCTCTGACAGTATCTTCGTGGTGCCTTGGGGCTGTCTGAAGACCCGGAGTCCTCGTAAGCTATCTAGAACTGGCTGCTCTGTTAGGCTATTTAAGTGAGTGCTCAAAGGATGGGACCTGGAGATCAGGGAGAGGTTGGAAGCCAATCACTGCATGAGCTAACACTTCTAAGTGCCACTGCCTGAGGCAGTGTCTGCTGGGAGGCACACCACCTGTCCTTGAGGCACTGGGCACTCAACACTTCCCCTTCCATACAACCCCACAAGGCAGACTTGATAAAGGGGGAGACTGAGCCTCACAGAGGTTGTGTCACTTACTCAACATCACAAGCGGAGAATGTGTTAGGGCCAGGATTCAAAACGGGGCTGTCAGGTACCAAATCCCCAACTTCAACTCCTCCTCCACAACAGAGCGGCAGACGAGGAAAGGGGACCTGGGGCCAGGAAGACAGGAAGGTGCCAGGAAGAAGTCACAGAGGGGACAGGATGGGGTCGGAGCCCAAGCAGCGCTGTGGGCCCCTCAGGGACCACCCAGTGGATCAAGTAGGGAGGTGAGAGGCCAGCCTGAGTATGTGAACTTCCTCAGGCCACAGGGACCCAGGGAAAGAAGCACTGGGAAGCCACGTGGGCTGCATTCAAGCAGGAAAAAAAAAAAAAAAATTCACCATTTGCTTTACACAGAACTACCCAATGGATAGAATACTAGCTCTGATGTAAGGTGCAAAAGAGACCACTAGAAGGAGCAGAGGCTAAAAGCTTGGCGGGGGAGGAGGCATGTTTCCCATCACAGGAGCAAGCCTGAGCTCCACCAGCCTCCCACCCCCGTCTTCTCACTCCCCGATCGTGCTCCCCAGAACGCTGTGCCAATTATCTCTTCCAATTAAACCACCACCACAGGACACTAAATCCAGTCACACAAATCAGCCTCAGGATGCTCAGCCAGCCCTGGGCTGGCATTTACGACCCTGACTAGCAGGAGGGCTCCCACAGCTCACCCAGGAACATGGACCATAGGTGAGCCAGTGGGAGCCCTGCCTCCATGCCCACAAGCCCCCACAGCAGGTGCTCCAGAAAAGGGCAAGACGACACTGATGGCAGAACCTGGAGAAGGCAGGGCTCACTCACCTCAAGCCCACTGTCCTGCACCAGGAATTTATTTGGGGATTACTTATCTATTGGGATGCTGACGGCAAAGGCAAGCAACCCCAGTGGGGGCTCTTTCACCACTGACAAAAGTAATTTACAGAACATCCAAGTTACAGGCATTCTGTTAGTTGCCTAATAGATTCCTAAGATTAAATGCCTACGTTGGGCCAGAAACTGCAAGAAGCACCTGATATAATTTCATCTAATCCTTGCTTATGGCAACCCTCTGAAACAAGTGTTAAGCTACCCACCCACCCCACTTTTAAAGGGAGGAAACAGGCTAAGAGAAAGCTGCTGTGTGTGGGTCAACCTGGGATTCAAATCCAAACAGCATCTAGCTCCAAAGTCTGTACTTCATGCCCCATCATGCCATGGCACCCTCCGGAAGGAACACGTGTAGATTTTGTGTCCTCCTGGACTGTCTACAGGAAAGTTTTATCCACCAAGATAGTCCACTAGGCAAAGAGGGCAATGGGGAGCTAACATACATGGAGTGCTCAAGAGCCAGGTCAAGGTGTAAGCTTTATATATATGTTAATTTATTTTTGTTCCTCCAGCAACGCCGTGAGGAGGTACTATTATCACGCCCATTTGACAGATGAAGAAACTGAGTCTCAGGGCAACTAGGTCACTTTAAGTGACACAGCTAAGAAATGCTCAAGCTGGGTACTGAGCTCTCAGGATACCTGACTCTGACACCCAAGATCTGACCACTGAGCTACACTGCAGCTGTATTTTGTGTAAGCTCCTCCCTAAAACAGACCCCAAGTGCCTACACTCCCAGTCGCTGAGACAGACACAGTACCTCCAGCGTTACGTAGCCTCCTGTCCTGATGGAGGATGGGCGGGCACTGTTTCCATCCCAACCCACAGAGAGCCTGCCCCAAGAGATGCTCTCTTCTCTGACAGCACAGTGCAAGGCCTCCCCAGCACCCTGGAAGAATAAAGGGTTTCCCTAAGTGAATCAACCGAACAACTAAAATTCCCTCTGCGAGCATCCGTAAGTCTTCATTTTAACTGTGAGCTCTTAAAAACATATTCCACACATTACGCCATCCATCAACAGAGCCACAGACAGACAAGTCGGTCCCCCTTACAGAGATGGTGTCATTTATACGGGTATGAAAGGTGACGTGGGGCTGGAGGATGAGCAGAGCACAGACCCGGAGGAAGAGGAGGAGAAAAGACTGGAAGGAAAAAGAGGATGAAGGATGCCACTGATACTTTTCATTACTTTGATTTTCAAAGATTTAAATGATTTCTCTCTGCAATTCTAAGGAAGGAGGAGCAAATGAGACCTGATGTCCTTGGGTTATAAATAGTGCAAGTGAGAATCGAGGAAATCCAGCCACATACCAGGTGGTGTAGACACTTGCTATATAAGGCGACCCATAGCCCAGCAGCAAGACCTGGGAGCCACCTACTCCAGACCTCCTGCATCACAGCCTGCATCCCACCAAGACTCTTGGTAATTCATAGGTACTTTCACTTTTGAGATGTGCTCGTCTAGTGCACAGGCTTTGGGGTCAGAAACATCTGGGTTCCAATTCCAGCAACACCACTCACTGGCCCTGTGACCTGGAGCAAGCTATCGAGCCCAACAGGCCTGCTCACTGTCATCTGTAAAGCAGGACTTATTTACAGGGCAGTTGTAAGAAGCAGACAAAATAATGCATGTAAAGCACTTAGCACAAAACCCGTACCTCCTCAAAACAGCAGTGGGCTCTGCTATTGCCAACGTGTAAAGGTAGAACCCAAGTTAGCAGATACTGCCTCTCATTGCTTCCATCCTTCTGGAAGCTTCTAGACATGGCACTCTAGAACCTGCCTGGTAGGCTGCAGCATCCTGCCACTCACCACTGTGCTCTTAAATACACAATTTCACACAGCATTTTCACCTAGATAAGCTGCCAACCACACTTGCAGCCAAAGGTCCATTTGTATAAGAAAAGGCAAATAGTGACCGATGGAGGTGGCACCGGACATCTCATCAGCCAGCACCCCGAGGCTTTGCTTTTGAGCCTAAAGCACCTCGCACACTGGCACTGAGGTCAAAAGCAAGGAAGCCAGGGGATGAGACAGGCTGGCTCTTTTGGACTCTGATTCCAGGCGAGCTGCCTCAGCTGGGGGCCGGGAGGACAGCACAGGCCAACGGTCACTACCTTGACCCGTGAATCTCCTCACTGACACAAAATGTCCTTTACTTTCAGAGCCAGCAAACACACCGATTTCACAACAGGGGAGACCTTTTGGACACCAAATACTTGCATGCTCAGTCACTCAGTTGTGTCCAACTCTTTGCAACCCCAAGGACTATAGCCCGCCAGGCTCCTCTGTCCATGGACTTTTCCAGGCAAGAGTACTGGAGTGGGTTGCCATTTCCTCCTCCAGGGGGTCTTCCCAATGCAGGGATCGAACCCACGTCTTCTACATCTCCTGCATGGTCAGGCTGAGTCTTTACCACTGAGCTACCAAAGGTACATATGCAATCAAGGCTGTCTACACAACAGGAAGACCACCTGTGTAGCTCAGAGCCTGTTCCGGGGAGCAGACATGACCCCGCTCTTAACTCTGCTTTTCCTCTGAACCTCGCCAGGCACCTGGTCTCAAGTCCTGGTCACCTCCACCCTGCCCCTCACTCACCCCATCTGTGTCCCAAGATGTCCCTGCCTCCATCCTGTGCACTTCACACCCAAAGCCCCCGGGTGTACCAGCATCCGTCTCTCCACAGCTCAAACCACTTTCAGCACTACTCTCGTCTCTATCAACCTCCAACAACAGATCCTGCCTGCCCAGGCCCTCCTGCTGACAAAATAAGACTCAGGGTTCCTCAAAGCCAAACGCAGTTAGGCTAAGGCCCCATCACTGTCCACTCCCAGCCTTCTGGAGTAGCCTCAGACAACAGATCTGGGGTCGGCTGGTGGTGGCGGTTGGCTGTCTGATCTGGTTTTAACAACCCAGGAACATGGCTGTAGGCCCCAATATTTTGGAATACTTGGGGCTTCTTTTCTAAAAAGCTCAGCTATAAATTTACATGTAAATAGAGAAAAGTGAAATGCTTGACATAGCCCAGCCAAAGGCCCTAACACCTCTGTTCCTTTAAAAATCCCCCATCTCCCTCCAGCCAGAGCACAGCAAAGTCCTTATCACACCATCACCTATTGTGGGTTAGCCCCCATCTGCTATGCTAAGCTGCTTGAGGCTGGACAGAGTGGTCTACTCATCTTTACAACCTTCCAAAGCAATGCAAGACCCAGGAGACAGTGAGTGCTCAATCACTGCTCTTGCATGGATGTCCTGAGCTGTTCCTGTCTGTACTGGGTAGCCCTAATTCGAGGTGGACTCCACTTATTTTATGACCCTGAATTCACTTTTGTTCGACTGCTCTCATGTTTTCCACCTGGTTGCTAAACAAAATAATGAGAAAGTTTATCTTGTCTAAACAGTCTCACCTAAGCCAAATATTGAATAAATGCCCTATGCATACACCAAGTCCAGAAAAAGTCTCCAAGGAAGGCCCTGAACACAAAGGTGAGAGGATCAGTTTGCCAGGCCTCTTGGGCTATGACACAGCACCCAAAGCGGCCTCAGACACAGGTTCCTGGGTTTATTTGCATTTACTGCAGATTTCTTTTTTTTTCCCCTCTTTAATTTTTTAAATTATGAAAGTATGATAACACATTTACCAGAGACTTGGAAAATACAGAACAACAGTGACATATTACTACTCTATTATGCTGCTGTTGTTCAGTTGCCCCGTCATGTCTGACTCTTTGGGACCCGATGGACTGCAGCAAGCCAGGCCTCCCTGTCCCTCACCATCTCCCGGGGTTTCCCCAAGTTCATGCTCATTGCATCAGGGATGCAGTCCAGCCACCTCATCCTCTGACGCCCTCTTCTCCTTCTGCCCTCAATCTTTCCCAGCATCACGGACTTTTTCAATGAGTGGTCTGTTAGCATCAGATGATCAAAATACTGGAGCTTCAGCTTCAGCTTCAGTATCTGCCCTTCCAGTGAATATTCAGGGTTGATTTCCCTTAAGATTGACTGGTTTGATCTCCTTGCTGTCTAAGGGACTTTCAGGAGTCCACAGTTCAAAGACATCAATTCTTTGGCATTCTGTCCTCTTTACTCTATATAACTATATATAACAATAATATATAGTTCCACTATATATTACAATTTTAAAGTAGATAATTAAGTTTTTAGTTGGAGTTTCAATATTAAACTCTCAAAAATTATTAGAATGAAGGAGAAGGCAATGGCAACCCACTCCAGTATTCTTGCTTGGAAAATCCCATGGACAGAGGAGCCTGCTAGGCTGCAGTCCATGGGGTCGCTAAGAGTCAGACACAACTGAGCGACTTCACTTTCACTTTTCACTTTCATGCACTGGAGAAAGAAATGGCAACCCACTCCAGTGTTCTTGCCTGGAGAATCCCAGGGACGGGGGAGCCTAGTGGGCTGCCATCTCTGGGGTCACACAGAGTTGGACACGACTGAAGCAACTTAGCAGCAACAGAGAAGTGGGAGGATACAGTAGATCTGAAAAGCACTTGAACCAATTCAACATAATTAAGATTTATACAATCTTCACCTAACAGCAGGATGCAAATTCTATTCAACTTCCCATAGACTATAAACTAGGAGACACTGGAACCTATCCAGGGATATAAAACAAGGTGCAAAAATGTCATGGTCCAAAGGTACTGAAATCATACAGTCTGTTCTCTGATCACTGTGGAATTATGCTACAGAGATTTCTTTCTTTTTTTATTATACATGTTTTGAGACTCCAAATGCAAGGAAACTGTCACAAAGGTTATTAACTCAGGGAGCTTACCTCCACAAAGTTTTCCAGAGGGCAGCCAGTGTGACACGATCATTCTGACAGCTATGACAAATTAAGCTTTATTTGCCCGAGAGCCCTCCCTGTTCCTTTAGCTGTGATCACTGAGTCCTCATGATCCTCGCTGAGGAAACGCACACCCGGCTGTCACTCAGAGCTCATAAATGGAGAGTCTCCGAGGATTCCTGCACAACCAACCCCTCTGAACACCAGCACCCTCGGGGAGGGTGCTCTGGAGAGGCAGCTGTTTCACATCTTGGCACGTGGGACTCCTTGACCCATCCTGATGTTACGTGATGGCCTCAGAGCCTCTTTAGCAGACCCAACGGTCAGCATTTGCTGTGGGCAGCATTTGCTGTGGGCAGCATTTGCCAATGGCAACTGACTCTACTGATCTCAGACCTTTTAGGACTTGTTTACATCATTTAAAAATTCAAAGGTATAAAACCTGGAACTAAGATGAGACTTTGCTCTGGTGTGCATGGAAATGGCTAAGGAAGGATCTTTTATATAATCTTTTAACTTTTTATTTTATACTGGAGTATAGTTGATTAACAAAGTTGTGATAGTTTAGGTGGAGAGTGAAAGGTTGTTGCTGACACATGAAAAGATGCCAGGATTCTTGGCCTCCAGGGGAGAAGAATTCAAACCAGGGCCAGAGAGGAGGCTTGATTGCTCAGAGCTTTGTGTAATAAAGTTTTATTGAAGTATAAAGGCGATAGAGAAAGCTTCTGACATAGGCATCAGAAGGGGGCAGAAAGAGTACCCCCTTGCTAGTGTTAGCAATGGAATTATATGCTCTCTAATTAGTTATTACAGTGAATCAAAAGAATGTCTGGAGGTTGTAAAGACCTCACTAGACCTACTCCCATAATTTACATTTTAAGATAACAGGATTAGCCAGATGGTTTTTTCCAGAGACTGTCCTCAAGCAGGATACATTATTGTTATATAATCCTAAGGAATGTAGAGGGGGGGAAAGTTTGTCCTTTCTTCCTCCTTGAGAATTCCAGACCCCTCTCTCCTTGGGAACCCCTGGACTTCTTACCAATCTGCCTAGGAACTGACTCTCTCAAGAGCAAAGGGGCTCAGCCATATGTATACCTGTATCCATTCTCCCCCAAACTCCCTCCCCTTCAGGTGGCACAGAGCACTGAGCAGAGTCCCTGTGCTGTGCAGTAGAACCTTGTTGGTTGCCCATTTCAAACAGAGCAGGTGTACATGTTGATCCCGAACACCCTAATTATCCCTTCCCTCATGGGGAAGGATGTTTTAATCTTCTGCTGTGTGCCCTGTACCTTACACGCCCTGTACCACCCCCTGCTCTGATATCACGACAAGCCAGAGAATTAGACATTTACCCCAAAGACCAGGAAACCGCGGTCCTGCTAAGACTACAGAAGTAAGCACCAGGCTCAGGACTGTCTACTCTGAAGCAAGTACCTTTGTTTCTGCTTTTCTAAGGAGCCATCCTGCTCCCTCAAAACAGAGTTCAGATTAAGGTGGCTAGATTTTTAAATGAATGTATTAATCTAATCCCTCCCAAGGAAATATCCTATGAAACGCTAATAGAACAGGGAAATGGGATGGTAACTAGAGAAGCAAACAGAATTAAGAGAGGTTTAGGATGGTGACAATAAAAGATACGTACACTAACAGGCAATCCCAAATGAGGGATGCACAGGGCTAAGATGTCCGAGAGGGCTGGAGTGGGTGGATAAAAGCCCAGGGAAGCAGCTCTCCTGAGACAGAAGCAGAGGACAGGGTAATGTGAATGAGCTGGTGGGGTGGGGCGGGGGGAATGTGGCACCGGAAGATGAGCACTGAACACCTGCAGAACTGCAGGCACGAGGCGGTTAGAGCATTTGCAAACCCTTGGCCTTGGCCCAGCTGCTGTTTCACGCTGGGCCCCGCAGGAAACAGGTGGTCATTTCCATTCACATCCTGGCAGGAAGGGAATTTCTGCGTCACATGTGGGCCTCAGAGTCTTCACCCAGAGCAGCGTTCTCCCGATGAGTCTGTAAGTGAGGGCTGATCTGCCTCTAAAAGTTTAAAGGGCTGGGTTTCAATAGCTACACTGTGGATGCAAGCACTTGTTCATTCGTTCATTTCATACAAATACCTACCGAGCCCAGGTGTGAAAGCTGCTATGGGAATCTGAAACCCAATCAGCCCAAACTTGCCCTCAAAGAAAGTCTGCTCTCATAGAAGACTTAAGACACAAGTTAGATAAATTAAGGAGGTAAAACAGGTTTTGGAGTTTACAGAGAAGTTAGATTAATTTCAGTTGGGAGTTAGGATGGTCCTTCCCAAGTCTTACTGGGCATAATAAAAATCGCCTGAGAAACTTCCCCAGCAAGGTCTCTTATGAAATTCTGTGATTCCTGTATATTTTTATGGCAGAAGACAGTGACTGCTTTGTGGTTATCATCCTTTAAGTCAGAGAATGTAGCCTTCGACTATAAATCTAAAAAAGATGTTAATCATACATATATTTTTAACCTTAGAAAAATCCAAGGAAAGTTCAAATGTCATGACTACAAAAGGTTTAAAGCTTGAATACTGCTACCCTATCAATGGAGAAGAGTTAAGAAGCTGCAGGCAAGTGTTTGTGATCAAATCCACAACCCCAAACTGGCCTCACCGTAGCACTAAGTAATGCTGCTGAACCGAGCTCCAAAGGAAGCTCCAGTCATCCAAAAACAAGCTTGGAAGGAGAAGAGTCCTGTCTGAAACAGGAAAAAAAGATCACACTCGGACATTCCATTTCCAAAGTTCCTTCCCTGGCGGAGATCCGTGCCCTTTGGAGCACTGTCAGGAAACCGCAGGGTCCGTGATGGGATAAGCAGACACCTGCTGTCCCCACATCCTCAGGACAGTTCTGGTCTCCCTGGGGCTCCAAGAGCACAGAAAGGGCCACAGAGCTAATTACCACCATTCAAGCATGAAGCCGAAATATCCCCCAAATGCCTCCCTCATAATAACCTAGGAGTTTTTAGATTAACACCCCTCATAGATATAATTTCCTGCCACTTCGGTCAGGACGCAGGAGGGTGACAAGGACCCTGAGACCACAAAAGAATCAGTAGGAGAGGACAATGGTGCTTTTCTTAATCACTAGTAATTATTGTTTTAATGTTAAAAGCAAACAAATGATAAATATCATTTTTGAAACACAGAAACAGCCCCCATGAGGTAAAGAATTTTAATTAATTGGGAAGGCCACTTTGAATTCATCAAAAAGCTGAACTGGCAATACAAATGGGTGTATTAACTACACGTTTTAAAAATCTTTGAGTATAATTGCTTTACGAAGTTGTTTCTGCTATACAACAATGTGAATCATACATTTTAAAAACAACAAAAAAAGACTTCATTTTTCAAATGTATATATAGAAACGAGCTAGGTTAAAAGGTGTTGGCAGCAGAAATCCTAGAAATCTGTTTTAATGAAGATGTAAAATTCTCACAATGAAACTGTGTAAATAAACTTCTCCAAAGTGCCATAAGAACAGATGCTGTTAAATAGACAATCTTTGATAGTATTCACTTACCCTGTAAACTTCTTTTCTATGTCGCGTTAAGACCATTATGTCTAAATGTTCATAAACTTGGGATCTGGGAAGCCTAACTGAACCAGATTTCTGCTAAACTTCTTCCCCTCAAAACTAATAATAATAAACATAATAGTGAACAACATAAACATTATAAAGACAGAGCAGTATAATAAGCCTATCACGTTTAGGAGCATCTACTATGTTGAAGGGCTTCCCTGGTGGCTCAGATGCTAAAGAATCTGCCTGCAGTGCAGGAGACCAGGGTTCAATCCCTGGGTCAGGAAGGTCCCCTGGAGAAGGAATGACAACCCACTCCAGTATTCTTGCCTGGGAAATCCCATGAACAGAGGAGCCTTGCAGGCTACAGCATGGGGTCGCAGAGTCACTTTTTTATTTTTATTTTTTAAACACTGTGAAAAGGCACTTTCACATATACCATTGACTAGCTGGATGCTCCTCAACTGCAGTGCTGGGCAAGAACCGTTCATCCCACTTTACAGATGAGGAAACTGAGTGGTTTCCCTTAGGTCTTACAACTGGCCACACNTGGGGTCGCAGAGTCACTTTTTTATTTTTATTTTTTAAACACTGTGAAATGGCACTTTCACATATACCATTGACTAGCTGGATGCTCCTCAACTGCAGTGCTGGGCAAGAACCGTTCATCCCACTTTACAGATGAGGAAACTGAGTGGTTTCCCTTAGGTCTTACAACTGGCCACAATGGCCCTGCTCTCTAGACTCCCAGGCAGCCCCCTCACTGTTCTTTTCACCATCTCATGCCTATTCCCCACCAATCAACCAGAAGTGATGCGAGGTAATGCAGCCTCTCTGGGTCAGTGGAAAAACTGTCCTGTCTGATGAGATGGTTGCTTGATTATTTTAAGAATTCAGATCTGGCCACACTGGCCCTGCTCTCTAGACTCCCAGGCAGCCCCCTCACTGTTCTTTTCACCATCTCACGCCTATTCCCCACCAATCAACCAGAAGTGATGCGAGGTAATGCAGCCTCTCCGGGTCAGTGGAAAAACTGTCCTGTCCGATGAGATGGTTGCTTGATTATTTTAAGAATTCAGGGCAGGAAAGGACTCAGACACTATAATATACACCCCTTAAATAATTTACTTTGACTTAAAACATTCATTCCTCAATCTTGTGATAAAGGGCAAAGGTCTTTCCCTGCGACTATGGATCTGCTTAACGGGAGGTCTGTGATCTTTCTAGCAAAAAAACCACACCCTGCAATGTCTGATTTCAAGTTCCTTTAAGGAGAGCCATACTACTGGAAAAGAGAAGAATCCTTCTATATTTTAACCACCACCATGCCCCCTCTTAATTTATACCAATGCAGCTCAACCACATCTAAAACACCAAGATTTTTTTTTTTAATAAGTTGTTTTTTGAGTCTTTCCAAAACACACAATGGAGTTTTCAGAAAAACAAGTTCTCTTCACACTCGNATCCTTCTATATTTTAACCACCACCATGCCCCCTCTTAATTTATACCAATGCAGCTCAACCACATCTAAAACACCAAGAATTTTTTTTTTAATATGTTGTTTTTTGAGTCTTTCCAAAACACACAATGGAGTTTTCAGAAAAACAAGTTCTATTCACACTGGAGATTGTGTCCATTAATATATTTCATTCAATGACATAATTACAAATAGCAAGAACTAGTGGTAACAACTTTGGGGGATAAAGCACAACTAAGCAGGAAGCAGAGAATTGGTCTGGAGGAAGCAGACGTGGTCGGGCACAGAGAAGGGGCGATCACAACCCCACCGAGGGCCACGGGGAGGCACAGAGGGCAGCGCCTCTGGCCAGCCGGCCCACTGGAGGCCAGTGAAGACATGGTCTGTCAGACGCACCTGTAAGCACCATGGGACACACACTAGGGATTCCATCAGAAAGCGGAGCAGTACTAGAGCAGGAGGAATGATGAGACCCAATAAACACGGGTCCAAAGAACCACGAACTTAGNGAGGCACAGAGGGCAGCGCCTCTGGCCAGCCGGCCCACTGGAGGCCAGTGAAGACATGGTCTGTCACATGCACCTGTAAGCACCATGGGACACACACTAGGCGATTCCATCAGAAAGCGGAACAGTACTAGAGCAGGAGGAATGATGAGATCCAATAAACACGGGTCCAAAGAACCACGACCTTTGCAAGTCCCAGGACCTCTCAGAGCCCCCTAACAAGTGGTTAAAAGGGTCTCTCTTGCAGCTGCTGCAAAAATTCAGTAAGAACAGATGGAAAGCATCCAGCCTCAGCCTTGGAACATAGAAATGCTCAATAAACAGGAGCTTCTTCTCTGCCTGTGTACTTTTCCCCCTCGGAGCCTGGCAACACGCTTCAAAGTGGAAAGCACTGCAGAGGGAGGGAGGGAGGGAGAGAGGGAGGGACAGACGGACAGACGGACAGACAGAAAGGAGGACAGCTGGGTGGACAGCTGGATTGGTGGCAGAACTTTAAAATCCCTTCGTTTTTGTAACTTCCTTGGCTCAAACGGGCCCAATAAATGAATCAAGAAGCTATATCCTGAAGCAGAGTTTTCCCCACTGGAAGATGAGGTCTAATTTTATCAACAACATGGACATGGATAAAAGGAAGAGAGGCAAGCAGAAGAGAGTTCAGAACGTACCAGTCGTGGATTCCATAAATTTTATGAGCACATTTCCATGAAAGATTGCCCTATTTCATTCTGGTTATTCCCATAAATGCTATATTTTGGATATTATTTAAAATGATCTTAAAATTTATTTCTCTATTGTTTGCTGGAATGTAGAAATTCAACTTGATTTTTGCATATTGATTTTGTATCTAGTAAACAGGTTAAATCTATTAATTTAAACAAATCATCTGCCTTCAAAAAGAAAATAAAAGAAAGTAACAGTCCCAGATGTTAAACAGAAGAACTGGCTCACAAGTGGACAGATCATTTCCCCCTCTTCCTTCCAATTGTAGTTATTGAGAATGAGGATACATAGAATGAGTGCGACTTTTTTCCAAAGGGCAGATTACAGTACAGACAACTAAATTCAGCGAAAAGATAAATTATTCACCTTTCGTTGTCAATAAACAGCAAGTCTGAAATGGAAAATAGTTCCAGAAGGACAATCATGTGGCTTGGTTTCAAGTACTTAGCATTGCATAAAATGCACAGTTAACTGGAAGGATGCTTAAGCTCTGAAATGAAACAGGTGCGGAACACATACTTTCCGTGGTGGAAGTGATATGAATGAAAATACAGGCAGAAGGGAAAGCCCTGAGCTCAACACATCTTAAGGTTGTTTTTTTTTAATGAATCAACTACTGCAAATAAGGCTTTCACCAACTCTGTAGACTTATTTTAAACAAAAGCTCAAAGTGCTAACAAGACATACCCAAAACACCTTGGGAGGGGACACTATTCTGGGGAGAAAAACATCTCAATTTTAAACAGTAGCCAAAGTCAGCTTACCCTTTTCCAACAGTTTCAGCTAATTCCCGTCTTCTTCCAACAACCCATTTGGGTCTCACTAAGCTTTAAAATAGCCAGTATTTTCTCAGCTAGGAACATACGCATTAACCCACCCAATCTGGAAGAATACGAGTCTCTTAAGGCAGCCTTACTTGTCTTCATTGTAACTTAAATAAAATATGAAAACAGTCAACAGCCTCTGTTTCTCTAAGCCTCAGTGTCCTCATCTGTGAAATGGGGATAGTAAAACCTATTTCAGACAGCTCACCCACCATCCAGTAGGAGGATATCTTGCCAAACCCTTCCAAATCTGGCAATACAGAACAAAAGCCTTAAAAATGCTTGTGCCCTGACTCAGTAATTCAACCTTAGGACTCTGACTGAGGGAAATAAGATATGCAGAAAGATGCACAGCAATGCTTGCTGTGGCATCACTTATAATACCGGATCCCTAGAAACAACAAAGATACAACCGACAGCCAGGAAATGGCTACAGACACAGTTATATGTTCACATGTGTTAATGTGTCTGTGGCCCAGAATTATCACAATATATATAATTTAAAAATTAAAACCTGTGCCCCAAACTTAGAGACTTTATATGTGATATATAAAGTATATTTAACACAGTTAAATTATACACATATGCACGTAGATACGTATATGCATATTTATGGAAAATATTAGAAGTACAACAAAATATTATGTTAGGTATTTCCAGATGGTGAAATTACAGGTTATTTTTATACATTTGTAAGAGGAAAACTGCTTCCTGTTTTTAAAATTCTGTACAAAGAATTTACTTTAAAAATCAAGAAGAACGTTACTAAGTTTGTGGGAGAGGGAAGGGGGAGGGGCAATACAGGGGTAGAAAATTCAGAAGTGCAACTATTTACATAGGCCACAGGGATATATTTATTGTATAACATGGCTATATAGGCAATATTTTATAATAACTATAAATAAAGTATAAGCTTAAAAAAAAATTTGTGAAGTGTGTGTGTGGGATGGAGAGAAAGTACTGAAAGAGAGATCCCACAGTGTATTTTCACGAAAACCAACTGGAAGGGCACCATTAGCAGCTGATGCTCGAGCACACAGAAAAAGGGCACAGAATATGATCTCCTGAGGCCCAGTTTGAGCCATATTAAGCCTGGGGTCATTGCCTTGAAGACCTAGGCACACAGGCATCACCCCTTTCCACATATGTACCATCATTTGTGTGCGTGTGTGGGCGGGAGCTCCCAAACCACAAGCCACATTGAAATGCATGAGTAGCACATTAATTCTGCAGTATTTTGGTTTCCCTGGCAACCTTATCTCTGCCTTCTTTGATCTCAGCTACAGATGAAATCATCTTTGTCCTCCAAAGTCCCTGAGACCTACTGCCAGCACCAGAGTGGCCGACGGTGGCAGAACGCTCACTCACTAAGAAGTTCTAATTAACAAATTTGTTCACAAATGGATACATTTGTTCTTAACACAACGGATCATAAAGAGCATAATCTTGATATATTCACCACTTGAGTTCCAAACTGTCTGATTTTCACATATTAACAAAAAATTTAATTTTAGCATCACATAAACATAATTAATCTTCTTCATAAGGGGAAGGAAAAAGGAAATTGCACTTAAGTCTCCAACTTTGTTAAACAGTACTGATGTCTCAACATTTACCTACTGGCTCCACCTGGTGTCCCTTGAGCAGCCAGACCTAATTTTAACAAGTGAAAGTCAAAATGAGGAAAACAAAAACCTGCCTTGCTGTGAGAATGGCTTTGACATCTGAACACTATGGGCAGAAACTTTTGGAGTGACCAGAAGATAATTTCAAAGAAGGGTATGAGGAAACTGAAGTTATCTATTTATGACCTGGTAACTATTCCATTCTGAAGGAGATCAGCCCTGGGATTTCTTTGGAAGGAATGATGCTAAAGCTGAAACTCCAGTACTTTGGCCACCTCATGCGAAGAGCTGACTCATTGGAAAAGACTCTGATGCTGGGAGGGACTGGGGGCAGAAGGAGAAGGGGACGACAGAGGATGAGACGGCTGGATGGCATCACGGACTCGATGGACATGAGTCTGAGTGAACTCCAGGGGTTGGTGATGGACAGGGAGGCCTGGCGTGCTGCAATTCATGGGGTTGTAAAGAGTCGGGCACAACTGAGCGACTAAACTGAACTGAACTGAAGCTTTCAATAGAAACAGTTGTCCATGTTCCCACACATACAAAACCCTAGCTTCCTTCTCCCTCAGCCCAGGTGGTAACACAATGACCTTTGCTCTTTTGGGTCAGAAAGGTCAATGAACCTCACTTGGTTTCAAAGAGACTGTGGTACCACCAGAAGCTGCTAAGGCAGCTAAAGGCAAATGAATCCCAATCAAGCCTGCTATATGTCTCCCCCTCTCTCCAGGGTTAACTTAGAAAAAGTAATGTTAAGTACTTTAAATACACTTAATGGACAGTGGAGGTTTTTTTAAATTACATTTAATTCATTTTTTAAAGGCAGTCCTGGGATATCTTGTTTCAGCTCCTTCAGGAAACCAGGAATTCATTTTCTCCTGTATTTTCTTTCCTTCCTCCCAAGGTAATATTACCAAGGCTGAGCTCACAAGCTTCAGTCCTTTAACCTAATGGATGGGTCGGTCACCTCATCTTTAGTCAATTACATATTAAACATAGTTTATGACCTGGAAAATGCATACTAAATATCACTGTCATCTAATCAGCATTTCTTTGTAAATAAATGGAATAAATAAACAGATACTAGAAAAATTTTTGAAGCTTCTAAACATATTTTCCTGGATCACAAAGAATAAGTACTAGAGTTTCTCAAGTTATCTTTAGATAAGACATCTCTTACACATTAGTTTATGACCTGGAAAATGCATACTAAATATCACTGTCATCTAATCAGCATTTCTTTGTAAATAAATGGAATAAATAAACAGATACTAGAAAAATTTTTGAAGCTTCTAAACATATTTTCCTGGATCACAAAGAATAAGTACTAGAGTTTCTCAAGTTATCTTTAGATAAGACATCTCTTACACATCCACTGATTTTTAAACGCGAGTTAAATCCATACTTTGATAATTCAGACAACCTGCAAGAAATCCAACAGCAAGATCCCTCAAAACTTAAAATACTACTGAGAAAAATGGTGTGCAGTATTTGGATGCCATAGAAATAAGATTTTCCAAATGTTCTAAAAGACTAAATGCCCCTGAGTTTTTAAACCTTTCAGACTGAAAAGAACTATTAGACAGCTATTATCCAGTACCTTAAAGGAAATTTTCACTTATTTTCACTAAATAAACATGTTATATTACCTACTGGATGACAGCTAATAGCTATTTTCTACATGGTTAAAAATAATCTGCTGCATTTCACAGACATTTTTAAAATAAAAGAACTTTACCTACATCTTCAAGAACTATCTCAAACTACAAATTCATACTATTTATGTACATGTTATGTAATTTCTGCTTGGATACAGCCAAGATTCTGGGACCTTTGTGTAACAATTTGCTTTGGGCTTTTATTAGACATCAAAGTTTTCATGTTTACCAGTTTTCATCCTTAGTAAAGCAAGCTCTAATAAGCAAAAATGTGTCGGGGT
>SJYX01006028.1:438783-457709 GCA_006410675.1 Oreotragus oreotragus
GCCACCTCATGCGAAGAGCTGACTCATTGGAAAAGACTCTGATGCTGGGAGGGACTGGGGGCAGAAGGAGAAGGGGACGACAGAGGATGAGATGGCTGGATGGCATCACGGACTCGATGGACATAAGTCTGAGTGAACTCCAGGGGTTGGTGATGGACAGGGAGGCCTGGCGTGCTGCAATTCATGGGGTTGTAAAGAGTCGGGCATGACTGAGCGACTAAACTGAACTGAAGCTTTCAATAGAAACAGTTGTCCATGTTCCCACACAGACAAAACCCTAGCTTCCTTCTCCCTCAGCCCAGGTGGTAACACAATGACCTTTTCTCTTTTGGGTCAGAAAGATCAATGAACCTCACTTGGTTTCAAAGAGACTGTGGTACCACCAGGAGCTGCTAAGGCAGCTAAGGCAAATGAATCCCAATCAAGCCTGCTATATGTCTCCCCCTCTCTCCAGGGTTAACTTAGAAAAAGTAATGTTAAGTACTTTAAATACACTTAATGGACAGTGGAGGTTTTTTAAAATTACATTTAATTCATTTTTTAAAGGCAGTCCTGGGATATCTTGTTTGAGCTCCTTCAGGAAACCAGGAATTCATTTTCTCCTGTATTTTCTTTCCTTCCTCCCAAGGTAATATTACCAAGGCTGAGCTCACAAGCTTCAGTCCTTTAACCTAATGGATGGGTCGGTCACCTCATCTTTAGTCAATTACATATTAAACAGTTTATGACCTGGAAAATGCATACTAAATATCGCTGTCATCTAATCAGCATTTCTTTGTAAATAAATGGAATAAATAAACAGATAATAGAAAAATTTTTGAAGCTTCTAAACATATTTTCCTGGATCACAAAGAATAACTAAGTACTAGAGTTTCTCAAGTTATCTTTAGATAAGACATCTCTTACACATCCACTGATTTTTAAACGCAAGTTAAATCCATACTTTGATAATTCAGACAGCCTGCAAGAAATCCAACAGCAAGATCCCTCAAAACTTAAGATACTACTGAGAAAAATGGTGTGCAGTATTAGGATGCCATAGAAATAAGATTTTCCAAATGTTCTAAAAGACTAAATGCCCCTGAGTTTTTAAACCTTTCAGACTGAAAAGAACTATTAGACAGCTATTACCCAGTACCTTAAAGGAAATTTTCACTTATTTTCACTAAATAAACATGTTATATTACCTACTGGATGACAGCTAATAGCTATTTTCTACATGGCTAAAAATAATCTGCTGCATTTCACAGACATTTTTAAAATAAAAGAACTTTACCTACATCTTCAAGAACTATCTCAAACTACAAATTCATACTATTTATGTACATGTTATGTAATTTCTGCTTGGATACAGCCAAGATTCTGGGACCTTTGTGTAACAATTTGCTTTGGGCTTTTATTAGACATCAAAGTTTTCATGTTTACCAGTTTTCATCCTTAGTAAAGCAAGCTCTAATAAGCAAAAATGTGTCGGGGTATGTGCATTTTGAAGTGTTCAGACTCCTTCTACCCTCATTACCATGTTTTTAACTAATTTCAAAAGTACTAGGAAATAATTTCTCACTTATTCCTAGTGTTGTAGCTGGTCAGAGGTAGAAAGTAGGACAATTCCAACTTTTTGAAATATAACTATGTAGTCACATCTAGGCTAAGGTCATGGGCATGGAAATCTAGAACTCCTCTCCCTAAAACCAGAGGATAAATGAGAGCTCCTGGAGTCACTCACAGCTCTCTGGTGTGACCCAATCCATCCCAAATGATGGGACATGACTCTAGAGACCTCCATCTTGGAAATAATTGTCTCCAGCTNATAACTATGTAGTCACATCTAGGCTAAGGTCATGGGCATGGAAATCTAGAACTCCTCTCCCTAAAACCAGAGGATAAATGAGAGCTCCTGGAGTCACTCACAGCTCTCTGGTGTGACCCAATCCATCCCAAATGATGGGACATGACTCTAGAGACCTCCATCTTGGAAATAATTGTCTCCAGCTCACCTTACGTTTCAGGAACAGGAAGGCAACCAGGTGGGCTACAGGACTGAAGCAGATTTCTTCCTTCAGGGCTAGAATCCTATTTAAGGTTGGCAAGGACCATCAGGTTCTTCATTAACATCTGAAATCAGGAGGGAGCAAGACTTGCCCCATCCCAGCATCTCAAAGCCTTTTACAAACAGGAACACCCTGAGGACAGAAGAACGCAGAGGAGTTCCCAGAGCCGCTGCAGAGATGCTGCCCTGCTGCGTGGGGGGTCGGGGAGAGATCCAGGGGAGAGGGTTTTATTGTTGACACCGTTTAGTTTGGGGTTTTGTTTGTTTTTAAGTATTTCAAAGCACCCACCATGGATGGGCTCATTAGGTCATCCTTAACAGTGACTTTTTGCCATTTCTGCAGTCGGGCCACGCCATGAAAAACTGCTTAAAAAACCTGACACACGCCAAGCAGCACCAGACAGAGACTGCACAGCCTCCCTGGACACTCACCTCGTCCTCCTCCTTGAGTTCCTCGGGCCCACAAAAGCGGCTCATTGAGCGGCTCAGCAAGGTGAGGAGACGAGCACCCATAGGCGTCCATCCATTTTCGGATAATACATTAACTCGGAAAGGTCTGGGGCCCTGGCACCAAAGCCGGTGGGAAGCTCAGTGGCATTTCCCAAGGATGTCCAGCAGCCACCCAACACCCTGGTGTCAGATTCATGAGGCAGGAAGCAGAAGCCACCCTCTGCACAAACTGCAGGTATGCCCAGAGATATTTCAATGCAAAGGCAGCGAGATTAAGTGAGACTCCAAGGCTGCAGGGCCTACCATGAAACAGATGTGAAAAAGCTGTGAATACACCGAGATGAAAAATGCCTAATTTATCCAACACCCGTGGGTTCCATGCCTGCATTCGCCAAGCCGTGGGGTGCATACAGCCAGCCCTCACGCAGCTTCTACAATATCCAGACTCTGTGAGAAGCCCCCCAAGTAAGAATGGATCATGATTTAATTACCTCCAAAAAGAAAAAGTGACACTT
Source organism: Oreotragus oreotragus (assembly GCA_006410675.1). Taxonomy (NCBI): domain Eukaryota; kingdom Metazoa; phylum Chordata; class Mammalia; order Artiodactyla; family Bovidae; genus Oreotragus; species Oreotragus oreotragus. The sequence goes on from SJYX01006028.1 coordinate 441,799, forward strand.
TCTATCTTCAGTGAGCTCATCTGTTGTCCTTCTTCCAAAACAGTCATGAAATAATAGTCCTAATAATATCCATTTCCATTCAGACAAAACCTTAAGTCAAGAGTTGGTAGATCACACCCCACAGGCCAAATCTGGCCCACTGCCTGTTTTAGTTAAATAAAGTTTTACTGAAACAGAGCCAGGCCCACCCAATTACCTATTTCCTTTGGCTGCTTTCGCTCAGCAATGGCAGAGTTGAGCAGCTGTGACAGAGATACTCTCAAAGTCTGAACTATTTACCTTGCAGCCTTTACAGAAAAAGTCTCCCGTAACTGGCACAAAGCATTTAAACCTCTAGGATATACATGTCATTATCAGCAGGAAGCAGCCCTCACCTAAACAATGCTCTGGTGTGGACAGAGGGCTGGGGGCCCTGCTTCTTACCAGCTTTTGAGACCACATGACGCTGGCAGGCCGCAGTTCCTCTGTCTATACAATTAGGGCTGCGATATCAGCTTTACAAGGCTATTGTGAGGCTCAGACATGAAGGCATATATAAAAAGCCCCTAGAACCAGGCCTGGTTCTTCAACATGCTCCAGCCATACTAATGACCCACACCAGGGCTCCCGGAGTTAAGAATTTAGTGCTAAACGTGAATCACCAAGAGCAACTCACTTCTATGAGTCATGAAGACTTTCTCACCGTGATCTCAAAAGGATTACGGACTCAGAGCACTATAATCCAAGGAAAGGGTGCAACGCTCTTTGCTGAGTCACAGAAAGTTAAAGCCTCTGGATTCTGTTCTTATGCTTGAAGGAAAATACTGTGAATTATTTGAGGGTGGACTCCTTCAATACAAAATGGAAAGCCACCCTCTGGATTCAAGACTCAGCCAGCAGCCCAGGGTCTATCTTCAAACACTGCGTGTGTAACCTTATTAACAGGGGCCAAGTGGAAGAGGGGATACCCAGAGGGTGACCAAAGCATGCTGCGGGCCTGCCAGAGCGGCAAGGAGGCAGCATTTTAAAGGGCAGTGAAATCAAGCTTCTGTTGCTTCACGCTGTGGGGTATGACTCCAGCCGGAGCACACGGCGACGACAGGGAACCGGGGCCAGCTGGGTGCCCAACACGACCGCATCACAACCCCATCCCGGGAACCTCTCCTCAACCCTCTCTCCTGCCCTCCCATTTCCATTCCATCTGACGTTTGCAGACCAAAGCCACGCACGCACACACAGCCTTCAACCACCTGAGACTGCCTCCAAACACTAACATGACACAGGGCAACTGAGGCTACAAAACACATCTCATGAGGTGGGAGGGCAGAGTCTAGGTACCAGTTTTAGAGTTGGGGAAACTGAGGCTCAGAAATTCAGTATGACCTGGCAGCGAAATCACATCTAACAGACTTGTTCACCACTCCATATTCATCTCACGGCTGCCCAGTTCATTGCTTAGGACCTAGATTCAAACTCCAGCTTTTCCATCTACTAGCCTTTGACTTTGGGCATGTCAATTTACTTCTCTCTGCCTAAGTTCATTCCTCTGTGAAATGGAAATAACATTAATCTAGCACACAGGGTCACCATAAGGCCTAAGTGAATTAATATACATAGACTCCCCAGGACCGCGCTTGCCACTAAGTACAATTCCATTAAATGCTGGCCACTGTTATTTGCTGAATCGAATCTATCCGACTTAAACCCAAATCTTTGGACTACTTCTGCCTTCTCATTCACAAATCACTCCCCAAACATGCCTATGGCAACTTTAAAAATTATGATCCAAGGGGACTTGCCTGGAGGTCCAGTGGTTAGGACATCACCTCTCAAAAGCAGGGGCTGTGGGTTCAATCCCTGGTTGCGGAGCTACGATCCCACATGCTTTGCGGCCAAAAAACCAAAATATAAACCAGTAGCAATATTTGTAATAAATTCAATAAAGACTTTAAAATGGTTCCCATAAAAAACTTTTTAAAAAATTAAAAATATAACATTATGAATTAAGAAAGGCCAACTCTCAGGTGGTATAAAAGCACCAGGCAACAGGAGCCTTTTTCCAAAGGACATCTGGCTTAAGCTAGTAATATGCCACAAAGCAAACTGATAGCAGCCATCGGTCACGCATGTAAGTCTAAAACGAGAACTTGAGCATGGCACGCCCGCTTGAAGAGCATTTGCCACACATGCATGTAGCACGCTCACAGAAGCAATACCGAACGGCTCTGCCTGCTTTGAGCTACTAAACAAGGTCCGCGCTGGCATTTTTCGGCCAGACATGCCTACAGTTGGGAACACGTCACATTAAAAGTATGTCTCTAGGGTTCTGCCCTCTAAATAAAGGCCCCTGATGATTCCTGACTGCAGAAGGGCTCATTTCTGAAACCACAGGCCAGATAAAGAACAACGTGAAAACCTTCAGAAGCAAAGCAGTCATTTTCAGCTGTTCTGGGACCCAAGTCCCCACTGGGTGGCACAGTCTCCACCGAAAGCCAGCAGGAAAAACCCCTCACTCAGGAAGAACTTGTAACATCACCGAGGAGCACGGGGACAGGAAAATCACTGGGCTTGGGTCACCCTGATCCCCAGATAGGGGACCAGTGATACCCTATTTCTGGGTTTCAGCTTTCTCGTCTCCAAGCTGCTGCACGTGCCATCCTAGAAGGATAGCTTCTTTTGTGCTTATCTCCCAGACTCTCCTTCCTCCTCGGGGACAGAGGGTGGGCCCTGCCTTATCCGTCAGGGGGAGCCCCATGCAGTTTCCTTTTCCCTGAAGAATCTTCACTCCTCAACTTCAAAACTCATCTAACCGCCAACTGCCTCTGAAACCCTTTCCTGCATATTCCACCCATTTCAACCACCCCTGGGGGTTCCTTCTCATCTTCCCTCCCTTTCTGTTTACCCAGTCATAAACTCTTTAATAACTGGATGAGACCCAGAGAATACCCATTCTAATTTCCTACCCACATTTTCAAATTTCTAGTGACCACATTAACATAAAAAGAGATGGGAAAAAAATAACTTTAATATATTTTATATAACCTAATATATCTACAATATTGTCATTTCACAATGAAACCAACATGCAAATTATTAAAGAGCTATTTTAATTCTTTTTATTTCCCATAATAAGTCTTTGAAATCCAATGTGTGATTTCCACTGGAAAGTACATCTCAATTGAGAGTAGTCACATTTCCAAGTGCTCAGCAGTCAGACGTGGCCAGTGGCTCTAGAAAGGGACAAGGCAGTTCTACATCATGGTCTGCTGGCATTCCTACAAGCGCAAGGGCTTCCCTGGAGGCTCAGATAGTAAAGAATCCACCTGCCATGTGGGAGACCTGGGTTCGATCCCTGGGTTGGGAAGATCCCTGGAGAAAGGCACAGGAACCCACCCAAGTATTCTTGCCTGGAGAATCCCATGGACAGAGGAGCCCGGCGGACTGTAGTCCACGGGGTCGCAAAGAGTCAGACATTACTGAAGCGACCTAACACTCAGGCACATCTGTAGTCTATACAAAATTTAAGACCAAAACTGTTTTAGAAGGCAGCACAGCTCTGCCTCCTCCGAATAAGCCCTAAATTTCTGAGATGTAGGAAATTCAAGTTTCACCAATTCAGTTCAATGTTTCCCTTCCCGCCCTTAACTGGAATATGAGGACTAGCATAAAGGAAAAAAAAAAAAAAAAAAAGATAATCACACGCACAACAAGCATTCCTCTTAAAAGTACAAAACAAGCAGTATTTCTCTTGTCTAGGGGCCTTTAAGACACACCTAGTTCCTCCTTCCATCTCCAATGGATACAGTGAGACAGTGAACCTTTGTATCTTTCAAAAATGGACAGGAAACTATAATAACTGTCATCAAAAGTGCTTCCAAACATCAATCCCCTGGGTTCTTCTGCTTTAATGAATAACCACTGAAAACATCCTGAAGTTCTGCCCTCGTGGGAAATACCTGTGAGGAGTTAACCTCTGCAGCCTCATTCACACCACAGCTTGGGCACAGTGAACTCTCTGCCTCACCTGGACCACCTGTATTCCAAGCTGTCTGTCCCTTTGGGGGCAACATTCAAAAGGGAGTGACTGGGGACTTCCCGTACAGTCCAGTCATTAGGACTCTGTGCTTCCCCTGCAGGAGACACGGGTGCGGTTCCTAGTCGGAGAGCTAAGATCCTGCAAGCCACGTGGCACAGCAAAAGAAGTGACTGATTTAAAGCTAAGACATATTCAGTTCTGTGCCCAGACACATGGGGGCTGGCCTTTATTTGGAATGCCCAGATGGGGCACAAGCACAGGGCAGATGTGAGTGGGGGAGGAGATGGGTAGGGACTCAGAAAGGTGGACCTGACGGGAAGTCCAGACCGGTTCCCCATGCCAACAAGGGGGTAAAAACTGGGGCTGGGGCGTCCAACACAGCAGTCCTCTGTGCAGTGACAACTGACAGAAAGGCTTTGGCTCAAAGTTATGCCAAGTATACTGTGTGGCTTAGTCCGCCATCTTGAAACAAAATGGCCAGCTAATAACTTTCCACAAGCTTTGTCTTTTATAAGTTTTTATTCATTATAACTATGTAGGTAGAACATCAGGGAAGAGAGATATGTGCTTTTTAAAAAAGTTTTATTGGAGTACAGTTGATTTCTAATGTGTTAATTTCGGGTGTGATTCAGCAAAGTGATTCTGTTATATATATATACATATGTTCACTCGTTTTCAAATTCTTTGCCCATCTAGATTATTACAGAATACTGAATAGAGTTCCCTGTGCTATACGCTAGGTCCTTGTTGACTGTCTATTATATATACATTAATGTGTGGATGCTAATCCCAAACTCCCAATTTATTCCCCATCCCAACCACATCTCCCGTTTGGTAAACATAGGTTTATTTTCAAAATCTGTGAGTCTGTAAATAAGTTCATTTGTATCCATTTTTAAAATTAGATTCCAAATATGAGTAATATATATGACATTTGTCTTTCTTTGTCTGACTTACTTTACTTGGTATGATAATCTTTAGGTCTACCCACAATACATGCTATCTTTAAAAAAGTACAGAACAGGCCTTCATAACATTACTATGCATAAAATTCTCCTTTTCCTCCTAGGACTCACAACACGTATGAGTTTCTGTGACAATGATGGGGAAATTCTACAGTCCACAGAACCACTAGAAGAGTTGCTAAATTGTGTCTGACTCTCCATAACCCCATGGACTGCAGCACGCCAGGCTTCCCTGTCCTTCCCTATCTCCCTCAGTTTGCTCAAACTCACGTCCATTGAGTCAGAGATGCCATCCAACCATTTCATCCTCTGCCGCCCCCTTCTCTTACCCTCAATCTTTCCCAGCATCAGAGTCTATTCCAATGAGTAGGCTCTTCACTACCCTGGAAGAATGGTGAAAACTTAAAAAAAATCTTAACTGATTCCCTCAGTGCCCATTGGGAGGCAGATGGAGGCTTTGGTTACCAAAAAAAAAAAAAAAAGTCCTCTTTCCTATCACAGATTCAGGCAAAGCAGCCATGTCTCAGGTTATTTACATTCCAAAGTTCCCAGTGCTGGGCGGATGCTTCTGGAAATATCTTACCACTCCCCCACGAGGGTAATGAGGTATATCACATCACTAACTGGCCAGCTAATAGCAGGCTCAACTCCAAAGAAAGAAAGGACTGGCCTGAGGCATTCCTGAGGACAGTTGCCAACAAAATCCTGAGGAAAAGAATCTTGGCCAGATGAATTATTAACCTATTTTTAAGCATTTGACCCTCTTCTCCCATCCAGTCTTCATTTAAAAGAAATGCATCGTTAGCAAAGATTCACTGTCTTGTGAAGCATAACAGAAGCAAAAGTTCCCACCTAGCCCTCCGTCTCTGCCATTTTCCATGGTGATAACAGCGTCTGTAAATGCAAGGCACATTTATAAATTATAGAGCAGAGATCAGGAGAAAAGGATAAATCAAAAGTATGACGAGTTTTAAGAAAAGCAAGAGTTTTCTTAAGTATAAACATTCAAAGGTTCACACTAAACCACATGAAGCATATTCCTATGCCAACAGCACCAAGAACCTTAACCCTAAACCCAGCTTGGTCACTACTAACAAGGTAACTGTAACCAGCTGGGAATCTACCTAGGTCTCAGATGCTGTCCTAACAGAGAGAGAGGTCATAATTCATACAATTACTCTGCGAGGAGAAACATGCAAACCACCTATTCGCAAAGCTGACGACTAATACGAACAGCCTTTACAGTTTACTTAACCTCTCATCAAAGAAGAAGCATCTTCTGCTCATTCTAGGAAAGAACAAGCTGAGGCTCAAATAACAGGCACAACTCATTTTACTGTGCTTTCCTATAGTGCACTTCAAGATATTGCTTTATACACACACACACACACACACACACACACACACTCTGAAGGTTTATAGCAATTTTGCATTAAGTCTATTATTTTTTGAGCAAGGTGCCATTTTTCCAACAAAAATTGCTCACTTTGTGCCTCTATCTCCTATTTTGGTAATTCTCACAGTATTTCAAACTTCTTCATTATTATATTTGATAGGGTGATCTGTGATCCATGATCTTTGATGTTACTATTGCAAAAAGATGAATCAAGGATGATCAGAGATGAATTCCACATCTGCCATAAAAATTATTTTTCTGCCTGTTCAGAACGGCTACTTCTGACATTGTTGGTGTTATTTAGTAGCTAAGTCGTGTCTGACTCTTTTGCAACCCTATGAACTGTAGCCTGCCAGGCTCCTCTGTCCATGGGATTTCCCAGGCCATTTCCTTCTCCAGGGGATCTTCTTGATCCAGGGATCAAACCCATGTCTCCTGCATTGGTGGGCAGATTCTTTACCACTGAGCCACTAGGGAAGCCCACTTCTGACATTAGGGCAACTTTAAATAAATAATAGCCAAATGGTATCAATTACCACACTGACTTAAAGCTCAGATTCTGTATAGCTAACAGTAGTCATTTATTAAAATTTCCCCATTAGTCTTAATCCATTTCAGTAACTTGAATCTCAGGAATGATCATAGATATGGCAGGCCTTTATTTGATAATATCAGGAAAGTTTCCCTTTAAATAAAGCAAAATACTTGGATCACAACACATGGATCACCACTCTAGGCTTATTCCAGAAAAGCTACCTAAAAATCACACGGAGCTACTCAGCTCATTTCTCAGGAGATTAAGGCTGAGAATTATGATTTGACTTCAGAAAAAAACAGCCAACACAGTTAAATCATACTGTTCCCACTGATTAAATTACGAAGTCCACAGAAATCCTTGGGAGGAAAGAGACCAAGCACAATTGTCACAGGATCCAAAGAGATCAGATAAAAGTAGCTGGTCATCACCTAGAGCCTCACCCTAAGCACACTGATGAGACCACACCAGAACCATTCTCCTCCCACCTTGGTGCCCTCCCTGCCCTGTTACAGATGCCCCTCCCAGCCTCAGATCCCATTTCCCCTGGGGCTCGTTTCCCAGGAGTATGTCCATCTAGACCAAGTCCCTGAAGGAGACTCACACATCTTCTAATCAGCAGCACCAAGCACCGTGCTTGGCACACTGCTCGCACTCAAATGCCTGCTGATGGATGGCAGGTGGGTAGGTGGATGAGTAGAGAACCCACTCAATCTAGCCTGAAAAATTAACGAAATGTTCAGAACAAACAGGGTGAACTAAGAGTACCTTGAAGACATTAGAGAAAGGAATGGGTATTTATATAAGAAACGGTTGAATCAACTGCAAGCAGTGAGAGCTGTCCTCAACATAGACATAAAGGAGAGTCCAAACAAAAATCACTATACGTAAGTAGAAATAAATTCACATATACACCACCAGCAGGAATAACGCCTCCTCCTGACTGTTAAAACCAGACCTTGTGACCATTTCCCAAGGGACTGAAACAACAAAAGCCACAGAAAATTAGAGACGGTCTCTATTTCCACAGACTCAAAGTCTCTGTCTGCCTCGCTGTTCCCTCTCAAATGTGGCAGGCGGGACGGCCACTCTAACCAGGCAGACCTCAAAAGCACACAGCTGTCCCGATGCCATCTTGCACTTCACGACAGTCTACCCATAGACATTTTCAGAACTCTGAAAAACGCTACTCTTCTCTGGGCTCAGCTATGGGGGATGAAAAGGCACCAGGCAGCCCTGAGTTGGGTTTCAAAAAAGCACAACCATTTGAGTGATTTAGAGTAGGTTGGGCCAATGGAAACATGAGCCTCAAACAGGAGCATTTAAACCCAAAAAGCCAACAGCGGAGGGGAGGGGGCAAGGAACGAACGCACAAGTTTATAATTAGAAGGCATATTTTGGTATTTAGAAAGAAGCACACACACACATATCCTTGAACGGGGGAGGCAAGATCAAGGCAATAAATCAGCAAATCCCCCACAACAGCAGGGATCACTGCCCTGCTCCTCTAAAAGAAAGGCATTTCCTGGGTCAGAGCTTAACCGGCTCCCACACGCCTGGACTGAGATGCCTCCCGCTACTGGCCAAAGTTGAGGCCAAGCCTTCAGACGGGGATCCACACAGTCCTTGGGACGCACACTTCTGTGAGACAAGTTGTCAGTGCATATGGCACCAGGGGCCCTGAAATTCTGAACACATTCAGAACCTCGTGCCAGTTCAGCCCTGGAAGCCGCCACATTCTTCCATGCCTCCCTTCCTCCTGGGCCCACCCCCTCCCCCCAGAAATCCTGGGTCTCGCCCCTGGGAAGGGGCTTCCTTCAGAGTCCCCTCCCCAGGGGGGTAAAGGGAAGAGGGATCAACACCCTAGAGGCATCGCTGAACTCATGCACACACAACTAATTTGGATCACAGTCTAGCCTCTGAGAAGTTTCACCTCAGCCCTGAGGCCATTTTCAATCTACAGAGAAAATGGGAGACTAGGAGGCACCCCGTCTGTGAACAGGAAAAACCAGAGCCAGCCACCAAGCAAGATGCCAGAGGGCAGGAGGATGAGCTTGGTCATTAGAACGCTCATCACTCAGAACCTTCACCCTCCGAGGAAAAAGAGTTCCTGTAAGGAAAACTCACCAACCCACCTAGACTGCTTTTTCCAAAACCAAGGGGGAACAGTGCAAAGTAAAAAGGCGGGGATGCTATCACCCATAAAACCTACCACCAAAAACAACTCGAAAATTAGACGTGTCAGTTTATTTCCCCCAGGTTTTTTTCTTGTTGTTGTTCTCTAAACAGATGGATATTTGCAAACAGTTCCTGCCTGCACAAGCTGGTTATTACAGTATCTAGACAAAGGGCAAGCTTCATGATGCCCAGTTCTCACCAAAGCGCTCGTTCTTAGAAACAGAAGCCACGATTGTCTCAGGCTAGTTCAAAAAGAACCATGCAGTTGGGAATATGCATGTGACCGTCACACAGGAAATGGTTAGGTAGTGGGATCCTAGCAAAGCCACTGAGGCAGGCATCGCTGAGCGAGAATACAAACCAGAGCCTCTCCCAGCCAGGTGCAAGCCTTCCTTCCTGGCCCAGCCTCACCCTTCACAGATGGAGCTGGGGGTCGTGGCAGGGTACGTGGGCATCAGCACGGACCCATGAAGGATTCTCTATTCATTGAAATCACCAAAGAGGGCTTAGTGATGAACCTGTTCACAGTTTGCACAACACACATTCAGAACTTGTTACACCTTTTTTTGCAAGTGTTGGCTTGCACATACACCTCCCAGCTTAGACTAAAGCAATCCCTAAGGTTTGGGGCTGTGTTTCACTCATCTTTGCATCCTCTGTGTCTAGCTGGTGCTCAGGAAATGTTTGCCGAGTCCGTGGGCAAACCCATGTATACAAGGAGTGAGTGGAAGGGGCGAGCGGTGAAACTTCGGTTTCCTTTTACATTAAAGAGAAAGGCACAGGCTTCATTCCAGTCTTGACTGTAGGTTCTATTCTTTAGTCTCAATGGGAAGGTCAGGGTTGCAGTTTTTGATCTACTTATCCTGTTTGCTAACACTGACAGTATTCCGGGGGTCCCTTCTGGGTGAGTTGGGTTCCAGGTTCACGGTGGGGAAGGGAGTAACCTCAATTCTGTTGCTACCGGGTTAACTTATCTACAGCACCTGGGAAGAAAACCAGGATCCAATGATGCCTAAGAAGGAACAGAAGCTGGTCTCCACACTTCCTTGGATCTAACACAAAAGGGACCCCCCCCAGGGGGGCAATTCCAGAAGGACCAAAATCAGTGGTGCTCAGCACTGTATTCCGGGATCAACTCCACAGCAAGTGCTCAATAAACACTTCTGAGTGAAAGATAAAGGTGCAGGGGACCCCAAGATACATAGAACTCCACCTTTGCCCCGAGGAAGCTTTCCCATCTAAGGCAACAGATCCTGATCCAGGCATCCATCACAGTTACCCGGAGATGGTGAGCCTTTCCAAAATACTCAGGAGCCACGCTCTCCCCTGGACCTCCTGAACCGCTTCTGAAGACAGGGTCTGGCAAGTTTTCAAAGAGCTACCCAGGTGATTCTGACACACGGTTAAGAACCTCCACTCCAGAGAGTAAAACTCAAGCTATTATTATATTTATAAATACTGGAGGGCAGGTACAGGGGAGGCACGGGTTATTTATTTTTTTTTTGCATTTGTAAGGACCAACACCTCCCTTCCTGCCTTCAGCTTTTCTAAACCTGACAAGTACCTGCCATGATACAGAGCACATAGAGATCAAGGGCATCTCCCCAAGGGTCCAAGTGATGGAGCTGTGACCCTGAGCCATTTCAGACCCCAGAGACACCAGCCCTCTTCAGCTAGATGAAGACACTGGATGCCAGGGCCCCTACCCAACACGCCTCCTGGGGCCGCTGTGGCAGGAGCTGACCACCTGGCCTCCAGGACCCAGGCTGTCGGTGCTGACCTGCACCCCGCAGTCTGCGAGCACGTCTCCTCCACCCACAGCCCCAGACTCCCCTAACTGCACTTGCAGTTCTTCCCAAGTCACTCGCTCAAACCTCACCACGTGAACAACGCATGTCTATCGAGAAAGTCACAGCCTCAGGTGCCCTCTGCTTCTAGAAGCCTCTCCAAAGAGAAGCCAACGACACTGGTCCCTGGAGTGAAGAAAACCCTAGCAACTGGTGCTGGCTGGTAGGTCCAGAGTCCCCTTCCCAAAGCCTCCGAGAGCAGGACCGGGGACTCAGGCGGCCAGTGGGAGCCTGAGCTCCCATGGGCACAACTGGCCCCAAGCCATCCATAGGCCCGAGCCGTGACTCCGGCAAGGTCAAGAGTAGGACTGGCCCGACTTCCCCTGTCCCCATGCTGCTTAATGCAGTGGACCCTGTGCATCCGTTTCCCTTTCTCGGCAGGGCCCATGTGGCCCCCGGTTCATCCACATTCAAGAGCTGCCTGCCTCCTCCTCCGAGACCCTCAGAGTATCACCTTTGCTCTCTTGCTCTGCCCAGTGCCATTTTGTAAAGAGCCTACTATGCATAAAGCACAGAAGATGGGAAGATACGTAAGATGCAGCCCCGTTCTCCAAGGGCACGGACAGAAAACAGAAAATCACGGCAGAAAATCAGGACAAAAGAGATAAGCCGGGGAACCGGGGCTGAGTGAGGGTCAGAGCGTGCCCAGTCTGTGTCCAAACCTAAGGACGAGTTGCTGACAGCCGAGTGGTGTTTGCAGAGCGGGAGCAAAACACAGAGGGAATCCTGTTGGTCTGTGGGAAGAAACGAGACACCTGAGTGCAACCAGTAGGTGCAGTGTAGGGGGAGATGGCAGGCAGGGGCTAGCGCTGCAGGGCCACCCTCTCTTGAATCCCCCAGGTGCCACCCACGCTTTTGCTAGGCTTTTCCCAGGGGTGGTTTCATGCCATAGAGCCGCAGACCTTATTTCGACCTGTCATCACGGGGCAACCAAGTTTATAGCTCTAATTAAAGTCGCCTGAGACCCGGGCGTGGCCCTTTCCTCCCAGCAAGGCCTGTCACTACATAAAGGCTTGTCGACCACAAGGGCCAGAGTCCAGGTTCTCCACGCAGCTTCCCACTGGCCTGTAATGTGGGAGCACCCAGGCACTCTAGCCTGCAGCTGACCATTTATGGTTACAAAACGTCTCTCTAATGGTTGGGAGCGTGGAGATCAGAGTGCAGGGCTAAGGAGAGATTAGAGGCCAGGCTCTGCAATTGAGCCCTTTGCCCTCCTCGGGCTTGGGAGAGGTCGATGGCCACTGGGTTGCAGCGTGCCTAAAAGCACCCATGGTCACAGCCCGCAGTAACACAGAATTACAGGCAACAAGGGCTCCTGCCTGTTCAGAGACTCGACCAGTCTGAAATCTGCACAATCTGCAGAAAGAGCACTTTCCAGAGAGCTTTTGCTTACACAAGTCATTAGTCACTGCAGCCTCCAGGCCTGCTTCCTTCTCTATGTTAACACCGCCACCACCATCACCACAAAGATCTGATTACTGCTGCCTGTCTGGCACTGTCCACGAGAACCCTAGGAAACAGATACTGTATTCCATTGATTCCAGAACAATCCTAGACTCAGTTCTGTGGCTAATCCTTTTTTGTCCCATACTTTTAACATCTCTGAAAGGCATGTCACAGTTTCATTGGCAGGATTTTTTCCTGAGTGGTACAAAAAAATTAAAGTTGCAGCTTAACTGAGGTTATCTTGGGGTTGAGGAAGTATCTGTTTTTATCCTATTCTTCCTGATACAGACAGTGAGAAGGGAGAGGGTAAATGACTCACCTTAATGCAAAGTTCTGTCACCAGGTAATTTGCTGGGTGTCTTGCAGCATGGAAGTCAATTGACTGTGCATATAGCCAAGATGCAGAGCTGCCTTTCAACACTAAAAACAAATATTAGCCCCACAAAATCTAAGGCATTTTTCTCTCTCCAGGATTCTTTAAAGATTCCTCTGCTCAATTCAATAATCTGCACACGAGTTAATTCTATTTTTCCCCTCTCAAGCTACTCAGGGAATATTGCCTTTCTCCCCTTTCCCAGCTCTACAGACCTTCGTTCATAAAATTTCATCCGAAGTTCATTCACTTACTCAGCCTCATCTTTGGGCCTCTGCTTACTTTGTCTCTATACTGCACCCTCCTCCAGGAAGCCTTCAGGGATTTCTTTCTGGCTACTCTCTCTACTTCTTGTCTCCGGCCTCCTTGTAGGGTCCTGTCTTTCCTGCTTGATGGATGGGGTGAGCTGAGGGAGAATGAAGGGAGTTACTCATTTCAGAATGAACCCAGCAGGCAGAGGGTTAGAAAACCAGTTGGTAGAGTTTGAACTTTAATTAGTAGCAAAGGGGAGCTATGGAGCATTTTCAAATAGGGAAGTGGAGTAATCAGATCTGAACTGCTGGAAAGAAAATCCACCAGCACATGGAGGTTAAGTAGGAGAGGAGGAAGAAGACTGGCTGGGATACCACTGGTGGACTTCAGGAGACAGAGATGGAAAAGAGGGTAAGAATAAGAACAGAGAGCAAGATTCCCACTTCAGGAGCAAGGAAATATTCCAGTGAACCACAGACAGAAATCAAGTCTTGAGAGCTCTATAAAAAGGAAAGAACAACTCAGGGAGCAGGCTGGGAGGGTGGGGGGGAAGACCCCCTCCATCTCCTTCCCTCTTAGAATTTGATTTTAGTTTGTACGTTGGAGGTGTGGACAGGACATCTGTGGGTCACTCCTTCTGGGAAATCTGGAATGTACTCATCACTGATGAGAACTTCAGTGGAACAGAACAGGGAGCCTCATTCACCCAGACTNGGGTGGGGGGGAAGACCGCCTCCATCTCCTTCCCTCTTAGAATTTGATTTTAGTTTGTACGTTGGAGGTGTGGACAGGACATCTGTGGGTCACTCCTTCTGGGAAATCTGGAATGTACTCATCACTGATGAGAACTTCAGTGGAACAGAACAGGGAGCCTCATTCACCCAGACTCTTCAGCCACCCTTAGATCCACCCGACAGATCCACTGAGAAAACGCATCTCTGTAGGTGGTACCGATTAACGTAACAGATTCTTAGGAGATGTCCAACACTTAGGACAGCAAACCCTCTTGGGGTGTGATATGGTAGAAAACATGCCACGGAGCCAAAAATCCCACATTCAAATATCAGTTCTTTGTTGGGGGTGGGGGGCGCAGGGAGAATGGGGAGTTGTTGTTTTGGGTACAGGTTATCAGCTTGGGGAAATGAAAAAGTTCTGGAGGTGATGCACAGCAATGTGAACCTACTTGATGCCACTGAACTGTACACTTAAAAATGGTGAAAGTGGTGGGAAGTCCCTGGCGGTCTAGTGGTTAGGGCTCTGTGCCTGCACTACACAGGTCACAGGTTCAATCCTTGGTCAGGAAATTAAAATCCCACATGCTGTATGGCACAGCCAAAAAAAAAAAAAAAAAAATGGTGAAAGTGGTTAATTTTATGTTATATATATTTTACTTCAATAAAAAATAATAATAGCCCTGCAAGGTGTTATTATCATTTCTCAAGAGAGAAAACTGAGGCTTAGAAAGGTTCTGTAATTACTACAAGGTTGCACAGATGCTAAGCTGCAGAGCTAAGATCCAAGGCTTTCACCCCCACTGGCTGACTCTACAAGATGGCGGCAGCACAGGGCAAACAGCCCAGCGGGTTCCCTCAGGCCGCTGAGGGGGCTGGAGGAGGGTGACGTGATGGTGTCTCTCCTCTCTGTGTTTTCTTGCAAGCATGATCAACTCCACAAGTCAGAGCTTGTCAGTATCGTTTTATTCTGGCTCTCAACCTACAAACGTCTGCATGGAGAATGACACTGTAGACAGGAGGTGTCCCCAGACCTCCTTGATCCAAAAGACACAACGTTAGGTTGCCACACCTCAGTTAAGAGCTACAGCAGGAATTTCATCCCGTCTCTTCTCCAGTCTCAACCTCCCCTTTCTCTTGCCTACCCCTACTGGGTCTGTAGACAGTCCTCATTTCCATGTGACCACAGCCAACTAAAAAATTCCTCCCCATCAGCCATTCTGTTTCAGCCAGTCTGTTTAGACCTAAAAGGTCAACTTAACATATATACTGACACTTGTTAATAGCATGCCAGATTTGGTTGTGGGGTGGGGGTGGAAATCAATACCTTTGATGTGACCAGAAAATAAAAATGTAAAGATGTCTAAAGCAGTTAAATTGAAATCCAGGTCTCAGTATATTCAATCAAACAGTCAAAACTGACCACCCTTTTGAATACAATTCCTTTACCCAGAACCCAAACTCCATTCTTAGCTTTATCTTCAGATCTCACATGCTCTGAGCTTTCACCCAGCAAATTCTACAGAGCTTATCAGCATGTGACTCACTTTGTTCCTATGACGTAAAAGAAAACACATTTTGGTACACATGGGCCCTTCCCCGTACAGCGACGGGCCTTCAAAAATGTCTTGAATGTACCAGGTTCCCAGTCTAAGCTGCTGAATGCACACAAGCCTCGTGGCTCAGACAGACATTTTTAGTCTATCTGGGTTTCAAACCTTGTTTCTGAGTGGGTTTACTGCCACTGGATTTCATTTTCAGTTCAGTTCAGTTCAGTCGCTCAGTCGGGTCCAACTCTTTGTGACCCCATGAATCACAGCACGCCAGGCCTCCCTGTCCATCACCAACTCCCGGAGTTCACTCAGACTCACGTCCATCGAGTCCGTGATGCCATCCAGCCATCTTATCCTCTGTCGTCCCCTTCTCCTCCGGCCCCCAGTCCCTCCCAGCATCAGAGTCTTTTCCAATGAGTCAGCTCTTCCCATGAGATGGCCAAAGTACTGGAGTTTCAGCTTTAGCATCATTCCTTCCAAAGAAATCCCAGGGCTGATCTCCTTCAGAATGGACTGGTTGGATCTCCTTGCAGTCCAAGGGACTCTCAAGAGTCTTCTCCAACACCACAGTTCAAAAGCATCAATTCTTCGGCGCTCAGCCTTCTTCACAGTCCAACTCT
>SJYX01006029.1:0-13803 GCA_006410675.1 Oreotragus oreotragus
TTTTTTTTTTCTCTTTCTCTTTCCTCTATGCCAAAGGGTACGCCATTAAGTCGGGCTGATTTAAGGGCCGTCAACATCAACCTCTGTGACATGTGCGTTATCCTGTCAGCCAATCAGAATAATATTGATGATACTTCGCTGCAGGACAAGGAATGCATCTTGGCGTCACTCAACATCAAATCTATGCAGTTTGATGACAGCATCGGGGTCTTGCAGGCTAATTCCCAAGGTAAGGACAGCCTGTAATACTTCTCTGCTGTGCCTACAGGGGACAGGGGCTGGCAAGAGGGATATCCTTCACTCAGTAATTCAAAGAGGCTCACATCAGCCTGCCTGGTAGTGAAACCTGCTGTGGCTGCCACAGCTTTCAAAGGGGCATCTCCTGCCTCTTCTTGCCAGCCCAGGAAGCGGGCTTGCGACCTGAACACCCACACTCACAATAGACTGCCTTCCCGAGAATAATCCAGCTTTAAAAACACCACCCCCTCAGCCTTCCCAAACAGTGGCTTCATGACCAAGGTCGCCAGCTAAATGTCAGAGCACTGAAACAATGCTGGCCAAACAGTTCCCAATGTTTCTGCCTGACACATATTTTTGCCATTGACCTGGGTTAAGCTTTGCTGTTGTTAGAGCTGCATGGGGATGTTAAGCTTTGCATTGTTATAGACTGATCAGGGGTTGGTGGTCTCTGGAGACTGAGGACTCTATGGACATTCAGAGTCATTTAGCAAGAGGTGACACTTGTCAGCCTGGGAAGCGTTCTCTGTAGGAGGCACGACGGCTTTAAATGACACATCTGCCATCTCTGCTCTGCCCCAGTCTTTCTTGTCATTTGTTCTGGGATCCTGGGCAGATGGTAACAAGTAAAGATGTTGTCTAGGAGTCTCAGAGAAGCAGCACTGCTGAAACCCTGCAACAAACAGCCTCACTCATCATGACCTTGACAGGATGGGATGGGAAGTATTTTCTGCCAAGTAATACCTCTGTGTGGGTTTGCCAGGAGCTGGACAATCACTCTCACACATAGTCTGCTGGATGGGTGGCACTGGGTGCCTGATGGGGACCTGAATGCCAGCACCCCAATAGTAAAGGTAGAGGATGCACAGCCCATGAGAACTATAGCCATTGGGCTGTGAAGCACCGTCTTCGTGGTATGATAAAGCTCCATCCTGCAGCCTAGGCCCAAGTGCCACGTTATCTTTTGTCAACTCAGCATCACCACTGCCTCCTTCTGAGGTCTCCTCAACATCACAGTGAAGCCAGGGACAATAGTTCCTAGAATCCCTTTACCTGCATGGTTCTGGGCTGGAGTCTACCAATGAGAGTGGACTCTAGGGCCTATCTAGAAGGTAGAAGAGAGAAAGAAGCCTTAATTCTTGGGAGGTAGTTACAGCCAGACCTTGAACAGATGCAAGGTTCAAAGCCACTCTCAGCGGAAACTTTGGCAACAACTGACTTTGCTGCTTGAAATGGAGACTGGGGTGCGAGTTTCCCTGAGGGTCCTGAGGTTCTGGTGAGGTTCAGGAGAACTTCCGCCTAGGCGTTGCAAGTGAAATGGATAATGCTGGCCTCTTTGACTGCTCCTCCAGCCCTTCTCTAGGCAGTGTCAGCCTCTAATTTTCATCTTACCTGTAGCAGAGTGGCTTCTATTCTTGACATACCCTGGTTGATACAGCCTGCAGCTTGGTTTTGGCCTCTCCACTCTACCCTCCTGTGCCTTGCCTCCCAATTTAAATCTTGGTCTCCATTTGCTCAGACATGCCTGCTGGACATGTGCCAAGGCCCTAAGAAAGAGGCTAAACTCTTTCCTGCCTCCTGCACGGCCTGCTCAGGGAGCTGAGATGACAAAGGTTGAGAGGAAACAGTGAGCTTGCCTTCTTGGAGAAAGGAGAGGCAAGCTAGGTTTTGGTTTCTGCCTTTAAGGAGTTGATCTTCACTCCTTAAAGTGTGTCTTCCAACCCATACCCCAGCATGGGCATCACACAGGGACCATGTAGAAATGCAGACTCTCATGCCCCCGAGACCTGCCTGGTCAGAATCTGCATCCTAACAGCATCCCCAGGTGACTGTGTGCAGTACTTTAAGGTACAATAAATGTTCACATTAACAGCATGGGGTCCAGTGAACACACGACCCAGCTCAATTAGATGCCCCTCTTCTCCTGGCAGAAACTAGCAGAGGAAATGGAAAAAAATAGAAACAGGGGAAGTGCTCCCTTCAGGTGGAGAAGGAACCAAATTGGGGGGCAGGTGGGCAGGAAGAGACTCCCTTTCCCCAGCATGCCAGTTTCCTCCCAATTCAGTACTCATGATTTTCAAGGTCCTAGTGTAGAATCTTGACATACACTATAGTCACATATGTATCTGACGTCAGTGTTCCTTCCAGCTCTCTTAAACCTTTTCCCAGACACTGAGATCCTATTTAATGGCCAAACTGGTTTTAAAAAAATGCTTTCCCTCTCTAAGATACTCACTCAATCTCAAAAGCCTTCTTTACTGTTTTTATCACAGCAATAAGCAAGAAAAATAGATTTTGGAAGGAGAGAAGGCAAAATAAGGGAACCATTTTTTTCTGCAATAAAGAGGGGCTCTTCTTTTGTGTAAACACACACACACACCCCAGAAGAGGCAGAGGATGTGCTTCATGGCTGGTGGTGAGAATCCTGGTTGGCACTGGAGTGGAGTGTACATCCCCTAGTAACCAGCAAGCATTTCATTCAACTCTTAAATGAAGGACTGTTGAAGCTGTAGCCTCACTGGGTCCATATTCCCCCTTGCTTTCTTATTCTACCTGCTCCTCTCTTGTTCTTGATCTTCTAACACTTCCCTGTGATGACACTCTGACCTTCTAAAAGCGGTGGCCCTGTGGTGGCTATCAACGTAGGAAGTCACTCCTCCTTGATGGGTGAGTATTGTAAATTCACCTCTGATTGCTCACTATACAGCCCACTTCTCGGGTTCATCCCAGTCCATGGGATCAAATGGACAAACTAAGATTCCAACTGCTCCCCCTCCCTGAGACCCCACTGACCCTCTAGAATGCCCCCTGGTCTCAGATACTTTTGTTACCTTTCATCTGGGCGTTTGGCGTGACCAAGTTCCAAGTGGATTGGAATTACCCTGGGTCCGGAAGATCCCCTAGAGGAAAAAATGGCAACCCACTCCAGTATTCTTGCCTGGGAAATCCCATGGACAGGGGAGCCTAGTGGGCTACAGTCCATGGGGTCACAGAGAGCTGGACACAACTGAGCTATTGAGGTTGATTGCCACTCCCCACTTTCATCACTCTTAATTTTGTAGTCCTTATGAGATCCATTCCTTTGTTTCACCTTGAGAGTTATGTTTCCATCTCTCCAGAACAAAGCAGGTCAGAACTGTGGACCCAGGACAGACGTGTGTCCTCTGGGGCCACAGTATTCATGCAGCCTTACGGCAAGTTGTTCTAACATGAAATGAAACAAGATGTGTCTTAACATTGAGGAGGCAGAGTCTTCCCTGGGATTTGTGTCCAGACACTTGACATTGCGTGTTACCTGCTCTCCTAGACTCACAAAAGCTGTTTTTCCTCTTCTCTTTTCACATTCCCTTTTGGTGTCACGGTTCTAGCCCACATGGTGTCAGGACTGGGCCAGCATAGGGATTCAGGACCAGATACTTTCTGAAAAGATCTGAAATGTGATGGCTGGTTGTCAGAAACAATTACAGAGAAAGGCGGCATACTCTATGCTGGATGGTATATCCAATGTGACAGTTGGGTCTATGAGATGCAGTTTTAATATACAGCAGGCAAGACTGCAGTGACAATTATATAAAGCAGGTGGAGCCGCTTCTTGCTGGTCAGCAAACATCAGCTCAGAACCACTTTACAGCTCTTTACCAGCAGCTAAGTGCCTTTATTTACAGAGCGCCTGTCACTTCCCTTTGGCTGGAGAGCTGGTGTATTATTTAGCACACATTTATCTGGGGAAAACACTTCAATTTAAATCAGCTGGTACAACAGTGGCTCTTGCCAGACTCTCTCCCTGTGGTTCTAAAAGATAGGAACTGAGTCTGATCTTTCAGTGGAGGGTGAGCAGAGGGAGGAAGGGTCTACTCTCAGAGAGCTGCTTGAGTCAGACCGTGAAAGGAAGGATCATGCGATTGAGTTTCCCATTATGTGTTTCTTGCTGCTAAAGTAGAGTTGATTTACAATGTTATATTAGTTTCAGGTGTACAACATAGTGATTCAATATTTTTATAGATTATGCACCATTTAAAGTTATTATAAAATATTGGCTTTATTCCTTGTACTCTACAATGTATCCTTATAGCTTATTTATTTTATGCATAGTAGTTTATGTCTAGGAGAAGGCACTGGCACTCCACTCCTGTACTCTTGCCTGGAGAATCCCATGGACGGAGGAGCCTGGTGGGCGGCAGTCCATGGGGTCGCTAAGAGTTGGACACAACTGAGCAACTTCACTTTCACTTTTCACTTTCTTGCATTGGAGAAGGAAATGGCAACCCACTCCAGTGTTCTTGTCTGGAGAATCCCAGGGACCGGGGAGCCTGGTAGGCTGCCGTCTATGGGGTCGCACAGAGTTGGACACGACTGAAGCGACTTAGCAGCAGCAGCAGCGGTTTATATCTGTTAATCCCTTATTCCTATCTTATCCTATTCTCTTTCCTCTCTTGACGGATAACCACTAGTTTGTTCTCTATATCTCTAAGTCTGTTTCTGTTTTGTTATATGCATTCACATGTTTTATTTTTTATATTCCACATGTAAGTGATAACATACTATTTTTGTCTTTGACTTATTTCACTAAGCCTGATACCTTCTAGGTCAATCCATGTTGTTGCAAATGGCAGAATTAAATATTTTTTATGGCTAATATTCGTGTGTATGTGTGTATGTGTGTGTCTATCTGTTCATCTTTTGGTGAATGCTTAGGTTCCTTCCATATCTTGACTCTTATAAATAATGCTGCTGTGAACAGTGGGATTCATGCATTTTTTTGAATTAGTGTTTGTTTGTTCGCTTTTGGATACATACCTAGGAGTGGCATTGCTATATTATGTGGCGGTTCTGTTTTCAGTTTTTTGCTATTATACATTTATATGTAGTTATGAAATGAGCATCTATAGTTTCTTCCCACTTAACCTTCTAGTAAGAGTAAGTTTTAAGGGAAAGAAAGAGGGCTAAGTGAGTGGCCACTATGTGTCAGGCACTATAGCTCCCAGAACACAAATGAGTACCATGCTGAACAGTGCAGGTCTCGAGTATAGGCTTATTGCCTTGCCAAGCGTTTGGATTTATACAAATAGGATGATTAAATGTATCTTTTAAAAAGATGATAGCAAAAATATGACCATGGTTTAGAGGTGGAAAGAGATGGTGGCATGAGCTACATGAGAAGACTGCTCCAGTGGACTAGAAGGGATCAGATGAGGTCCGACAGGACAGGTTAGTGATGTTAGTTGTGAAGATGAAAGAAATTGAGATAGATCTGAAATAGAGAAAACAGCCGTTGAAGACTGGCTGATAGGAAGGAAGGTTGAAGACTGGTTGATAGGAAGGAAGGTTGAAGACTGGTTGATGGGAAGGAAGTGTGAATGAGCAAGGATGAGGAATTGGGAATGCATTTCAAGGTTGGCCATTGAGTAAATGTAAAAGTGATTAAGCAAAGGACAAGGAAGAAGAAACAGGCTTGGGAGAGAAGGTAAACATTTTGTCTTGGTTCATTTGTGTTGAAATTTTCTGGATAATATCCAGCAAGAAATAAGATAATATAGTTATAAGGATAAAGTTAGGTTTGAAATTATAGACTTGGGTGTCATTGGTGATAGAGAGTGTATAGGCCTTGAGGATGGATATTTCTCAGGAGGACAGGCAGGGCAATTAAGAGAAAAGGGGTCAATATGGAACCTTGGGAAACATCAACATTGAAGGGACAAACAGAGGAAGAGAACCCAGTGAGAGGGCTGAGGACAAAGATTTAGGGGAATAGGAGTAGGTGGTATGAAGGTAAATGAGAAGAGAGTTGAATAAATTCCAGAGCCACCATCTCGTGTCCTTATTGTCTGTCCCCATGCGTGTTTTCTTGAGTAGACCCTGGGCTCTCTGAGAAACCAGGACTCTTCCGGATCTTGCTCATCTTCATGTCTCCAGTTTGTCCAAGCACAGGACCTGACACGGCGCTGGCATGCCAGAAGAATTTGCTGGGCTGAACTGATTTGAAAGGAAACAGTGATTAGCACTGTCAGATCCTGCAGAAAAGTCAAATAGACAAGGGCCTAAAATGACAGCAGTGCATTTGACCCTCAGGAAGTTCCCGATGATCTTAGCAAGAGCAGCTGCTCTAGCTTGTTACTGGTAGAAGCCATCATTCAGGCGGCTGAAGCCTTAATGGTAGGTAAGATTTGGAGACCCTTTATTACTCTTTCGAGTGGAGATAGGGAGAGAAATGGGATAGTTCAGAGGAGCTCAAAGAAAGGAATTCCTTTTTGTTTTTAGAAGAGGGAAAAATACACCATAGTTGTTGCTACATAAGACTAGGGTGAAGCCCCAAAGAGGGAGAGAGTTTGAAGCTATAGGACGGAGTTGTTAAATGATAAAGAGGAAATCAGAGAGAAACAGGAGAGATCAGGTGACCTTTAAAAGGGTAAGAATGACTCCTGTCCCTCTGAGTCAGAGGGCTGGATGGGGAAGATGAAGCTGGAGGAAGCTTCCGTCTGATGGCTCCTCCTTTCTTTATGAAGCAACCAGCTTGGCCTTCCTTGAGGAGTTAAGGAGCTGGACAGTTTGGACAGGGAGCTGATGGTAATCAAGGGTCAGCGCAGACATCATGGGAAACATATAAGGAGATGATTGGATTTAGAAGGGGCTTGGGGGCAGATAGGCCAAAAAAGAAGCAAGAAACAAATCCCTGTGAGGTCAAAGAACAGGATTGTGAAGTAAAGCAGTGGAGAGCCAAAGGGTGGGAGGTTTGAATAGAGAGAGGAATATGTGATGACCTCACAGAATGAAGTGTTCCTTGCAGAGCCAGAACAGAGCTTGGTGGTATTGCCCTGAAAACAGTTCTTCTCCACAAGGACTTTGAGCCCAAAGCAAAGATACCTTGGTCATCACCAGCACCATCGCTACCACCATCACCACCACCCTTGGTAACAACAGCCATAATAATGCTTATGCTTTATGAACATTTCCTGCCGTTCTGTGGTAGGTATTTTGTCAACCAAGACAGTAAGCATTTCTTAGAGCACCAGTTTCTAGCTTTCGCTGCACATTGTAATCACTTGAAAAATGTTAAAAAAAAAAAAAAAAATATATATATATATATATATCTGTGCCTGGGTTGCCCCTTAGCAATTGGGATTTAGCTGGTGGAAGGTTGCACAACCTGTGCATCAGGAGTTTCTGAAGCTTCCTGATGCTTCCCAGCTTCTGCTAGGGTTGAGAACCACTCCTCTCGTCAGTCCTCAAAGGAGATGCATGAAATAAGAAGGTTACCATTTTGATTGCAAAAAGGAAGAAACTGAGGCTTAGAGAAGCTAAGTAACAATTTTAACCTGAATCTCCTGCTTTCCTGGAAATCCTAACCTTTAAACCGCTTTGTTTCTTTAGAACAATTCTGTTGTCTTGACAGGGCTTCCCAGGTCGTTCAATGGTAAAGAATCCACCTGTTAATGCAGGTTTACATAGGAGATTCAGATATGACCCTGGGTGGGGAAGATCCCCTGGAGAAGGATATGGCAACCCACTCCAATACTTCCTGCCTGGAAAATCCCATGAGTAGAGGAGTCTTTCAGGCTAGAGTCCCTGGGATCGAAAAGAGTCAGACAACAGAGCAACTAAGCACGTATGCATGTTGTCTTGACCTGTTGGTCTACATTCTTCTTTTTGTATATTTTTGGGTGATCATTAGCTTTCCCAGTATTGAAAATCCTTAAGTGGAAAAAGAGGGAGAGGGAATGCAGTGGGCAATCAGGCTCTGTCTTCTGCCCAGCTGGCTATGTTTGTCATCTGGTTTCTGTCATATGTTTCAAAGTGACAAATAAAGGATATTAGTTGCCTAGTAGACAGACCTTCTTCTTGACCACAGCTTTTGAAAGGTGGCAGGGCTGAGATCTAGGACTACATCAGTAGTTACTATTAAATAGTAACATTAGTTACCTTGAAGCCAGCAGCATGCTTCTCCCAGTGTCTGGATCTCTTCAAGAAGATGGAGGGGGTGTATTTTCATGCCTAGGCTAAATTCGATTGTTGATGTTAGGGTTCTTCTCTTGTTCTTTTTCCTCTTATATGCTTTGCATTCGTCTGATTCCTGCTGTCTGTCCTAAAGTTGTCAATTCAGTCCCACAAACATTTATTAAGCATCTGTCATGTGCCCAGACTGTGCATGGCAGGCACTCTTGAGGAGTCAAGAGTCGTAATGCACATTCTCAGTCTTTGCAGCTTCCTAGCAAATGTATAACTCTTCTTCAGGATGCTGGTAGATTCCTGTGAGAGAATTCCCATCTATTGAGGCTAACAGTGGGGGCAAGAAGAGAAAGAGAGTGGGTTTGAGAGACACTCTGAGAAAAAGTGCACAGGGCTTCAGTAGTTGGAAACAAATAGAACTGGCTGTAGTCAGAGAACAGAATGTCAGTAAGGAGGACATTGGTACAGGGGGATGTGTTTGAGGGACAGCAGTCGGTACAGTTTGGCAGGAACATGATGTATGTATCAGGGAGCAGGGAGGCATGAGGCTGAAGAGTAGGTTGGGCATTGAGGAACTTTTTTATTTTACTTAAGAAACTATAAATAATTTTTTATGAGTCTGTGAGTTAGGAAGTTATAAGTAATTCAGTAGGCACTAGGGAGCTACAGAAGATTTCAAAGCAAGAGAGTGATGGGATCAGACCTGAGCTTTAGAGAGATTGACCTGGCAGCCGTATGAAGCACTGTTTTGCCTGGAAAGAAGAGGATGTGGAGATACTGTGTAGGAACAGTGGTTACCCAGGAGGAGATCAGGAACCTTGAATGAGAAAAAGAAGGGGAGAATCTCATGTGAGATGAGATGGTAAAATGGACTCCATGAATGAATGTGAGCTTCCTTCCTGGTGATGGAAGCCAGGGCGCATGCATAAGAAGAAGCTTATGGAACGGAGAGACTGGCTGCAGGAGGAAGCAGTAGGAAGCAGTGTTGGTCAGTTGGCTGTGTTGGGTTTCAGTTAGGATTCATTTCTGCATGGACTCAATGGAAAAGTCCAGGTGGGCCTGAAGGTGGGTGGAAATGACATCCTGAATCCAGGAGAGGGTCACACTTAGAGATCCACCCCCTTGCTCATGTTCTAGGAGTGGAGAAGAGCCTCAGGGGAGAGGATCCTGAAAGCAAGCTGAAATACAGAAATCTGAAGACCATTTTAGAAAGGACTGAGGGAACCATTGGCAGAAGCCAGAGAGTCACAAACTGAGCTGAGTTCTCAATGTCCTTGAGGAGGGAGGAGCATGTGTCTCAAACTAGGAACTATTTTCCTCTAAATAAATTTGTTTTTGTTTTATGCCTCCTTATAGCCACAAGTTAAAAAAAAATTATAATGGACTAACATAAGCACACCAGCAGGCACACAAGCTTGAGACACATGCACACGTACACACACACACACACCCCGCAGTTCCTCCAGCCCTCCATGACCCTCAGGCACAGTTACACTAAGTAATATCCATGTAGAAGCAGATACTCTCCTTTGTCTGAATTTCAGCAAAGGTTAAGAGCCTCAAGTAGCGAATGACATTTTTCTTTGGAAGTATGGCTGTAATCCTTGGAGAGCCAGCATTAATTGGGGGCACAGGGTACATCCTAAAGTCTGAGGTAGCTTTTACTGTTCCAGAGAAGAAAATGTGACTTCTGCTTTATATATGAGGGAGATCATATGAATTAAGATCTCTAAATTATATTAGACAACAGGAGTCCGGATTCAAAAGGGACCTTCCTAAACTGGAACTATGGGACAGAATCCACAGAATGGAATGGAATGGAATGAAGACCACTCAGCATTAAGTTTCAAATAATTACTCAAGACAGGCTGGGTAAACCTTGCTGATAGAGGTGCAGTTTGTTTGGAGCAGTGATTGTTTCATCCTGGCTGGTCTGAGAGGGAGTGTGTCAAGAGCTATGAAGATCTGAAGGAAGGCATTGACAGACAGGGAATGCTGCCAAGGGAACAACCAGAATGGGGAAATGCTTGACTACGTGTCACTTGCCCAGAGGTTAAGAGAATAAGGCTAAGAACTGAAAGGGTGATTTTAGCCTCTGCTCCATGGAACAAAACCAAGATTGATGGCTAATAATTAAGGAGCATCAGATTTTAACCTCGCAGAAGAAAGGCATGTGCAGCATAGAATAGGCTGCCTAAAAAGATGGTGAGAGTCCTATCACCACATGACCATTTGCCAAGGGCAAGTTCCTGGCATGATCTTTTTGACGGCAGGGAAATTGAATGAGATGAGTTCTGTGGTCCTTTATGACTGTGGGTCTCTGTTATTTTCTTGATTTTGATGATATAGAGCTCTGTGTTTTAGAAGGTCTTATTCCAGAAGGAGGCCTACACTCTTTGGCAGAATTAGAGTCATACCAGATCTCTTCATGGAAACTTTCATGCCCTTCCAGAATGGCCCTGTCTTTGTGTCTGAGATGGGGAGTGGCCTGCATCAGGGTGAGCAGCTGCACATCTGGCTTTTGCATTAATTTGACGGACCACCCCCATCTTCAACTCCCATGTCACCCCTGAACACCTGCTCTTTCCAGTTTTCTCCCTTCCTCCCCTCCCTCAAGCACCCCTCCCACCCTGCACACCAGGACTTCTCTCGCTTACAAGTGTACCTATACACATATCCCATACACATTCTCCCTCCCTGAAACCAGAGAAGCCTTTTTTTCAGCCTCCCATATAACATTTCATTACCACAATATTCTCTCTCAATTCTGAACTGGTGGTGGGGGAGAAGCTATTTCTCTTTATACCCACCAAACGAACAAAGCTCAGCGCTAAAATGTTTTNTCCCTGAAACCAGAGAAGCCTTTTTTTCAGCCTCCCATATAACATTTCATTACCACAATATTCTCTCTCAATTCTGAACTGGTGGTGGGGGAGAAGCTATTTCTCTTTATACCCACCAAACGAACAAAGCTCAGCGCTAAAATGTTTTTCTTCAGTTGTAACTGAAATGGCTGTTGGCTTCTGTCCCAAAAACCAGAAAGACAATTATACTTAACTGTTTAGAGATTTATAAATACTACACTGGAGTAGCCTCTAGGTAGTAACTTTAGATACCCAGCCCAATAATTTTCTTTTATTGGTTTGTGATTTAGATCTTATTTTGAGTCCTCTATAATAAGAGGAGTACATTTCATTAAAAGAGCTTACTAAACAATAAAGAAAATCTGGCTTAGGGCTCTGAGCGGGTCTCAAGTACAGAAAAGGGCCTGCCCCATCCCATTTCTTGCGTGGACATCATGAGATGGATCTCAGCACAGTGGGGCACATGTATTTCAGCAAAGCAGTCATTGCAGCCATTTTCTAAATGACTTCAACTTGGGAGAATTTTTCCTACACAGCGTATTTCACCACATGAGAGATGCTCTGAAGACTGCCATCTACTATTCTGGCAATTGATTGACAGTGAAGGAAACAAGGAAAAACCACCACCATCACAATCTGTAACAGGAGATCGAGGAAGGGGGGATACTTTCTGAACCTATGGAGGCTTTTAGACCCTCCGTAAAAGGAGGTCTAATTAGGGGAGTGGAAATGGGGAAGAGAAAGTCAGAATGGACAGCATCACTTATTCCTTTCAATGGCCTGCTTAGCAGAATTCGCTTCCTGACTCAAGCTGTGCCCAGCTTGGGACAATTGCAGTGAGAGGAAATTTGAGCTTCAGAGACAGAAAACAGATGTGGGGAGGTGTTGGGGTGTGGCTGAACTCATTGTCCCAGCATCAGGCTTGCATGAGCTGCTTAGCTACTCAAAACTCATGTGCCCAGTTAATGCTCTTTTTAAAAAAGCTACAATCCCCCCTTTTATCTTCAGATGAATCGTGTACCATGCACGTTCATAGACAATATCTCATTTAATCCCCCCAGTAACCTGCTCAAGCAGATGTGATTTCTTTCTATTTTATAGATGAGAAAACTGAGACTCAGGAAAATACAGCCACTTTGCCCAGAGTCTTTTTAGCTCAGATCCCCAAACTAACTGATTCCAAAGCCTGTGCTTTTTCTTACCACATCAGTTTGTTCTCGAAAGAGAACAAGTGTTATTCTGATGAAAGCAGGCCTGAATCTATCCATCTGCTTTTTGGGCTCATGGAAGCATCCCTGGGGACAAGCATTCAGGGAAAGGAAAGTGCTCAAGGCACACCAGACTTCCAAACTGCCTCTTGTGCTCAAGGGCTAACTTTGTTCTGAACGCTCTTGTCTCTGGACATCCTCATTTTGTGTGACCCTGACCCTCTCTACCCAGCAATCAGGGACACTAGGACCCTCTTGGTACCCAACTTTATTGCCATAACAACTGGACAGATGAGCAGAGTTCGGAGAAGAGTTCTTCTTACCTGACTCTGTGAACAATATAATTGTTACACTTATTTTCCTGTTAATATACATTTGATTTTGAAGCTGTCAGAAAGAAGGTGGAAAGTTTGAACCAGACATTGCTTTCTTTTGTTTAGAAATATATAAAATATTTCCAGGTTTTATCTACTTATCCCATTTTCCAGGTGGAATTTTCCATGGAAGGCAGAGAATGAACAGATTACTGTAGCTCTCAGAATCTAGGATTTCAGGGTGCGTGTTATGCTGAAAAATGGCCCAGATAAATTGTCCTATAGGAGGAAAGTGTGGTTGTGTAATCAGTTCAGTCACTCAGGCATGTCCGACTCTTTGTGACCCCATGGACTGCAGCATGCCAGGCTTCCCTATCTATCCATCACCAGCTCCTGGAGCCTGCTCAAACTCATGTCCATTGAGTCAGTGATGCCAACCAACCAGCTCATTCTCTCTCATCCACTTCTCCTGCCTTCAATCTTTCCCAGCATCAGGGTCTCTTCCAGTGAGTCAGTTCTTCACATCAGAATGCCAAAGTATTGGAGTTTCACTTCAGCATCAGTCCTTCCAATGAATATTCAAGATTGATTTCCTCTAGGATTGACTGGTTGGATCTCCTTGTAGTCCATGGGACTCCCAAGAGTCTTCTCCAACACTGCAGATCAAAAGCATCAGTTCTTCAGTGCTCAGCTTTCTTTGTGCTCCAATTTACACATCCATACATGACTAACAGAAAAACCATATCTTTGACTACACGGACTTTTGCTGGCAAAGTAATGACTCTGCTTTTCAATATGCTGTCAAGGTTAGTCATAACTTTTCTTCCAAGGAAAAAGCATCTTTTAATTTCATGGCTGCAATCACCATCTGCAGTGGTTTTGGAGCTCCCCAAAATAAAGTCTGTCACTATTTCCATTGTTTCCCCATCTATTTGCCATGAAGTGATGGGACTGTATGCCATGATCTTAGTTTTCTGAATGTTGAGTCTTAGGCCAACTTTTTCACTTTCTTCTTTCACTTTCATCAAGAGGCTCTTTAGTTCTTCACTTTCTGCCATAAGGATGGTATCATCTGCATATCTGAGGTTATTGATATTTCTCCTGGCAATCTTGATTCCAGCTTGTGTTTCATCCAGGCCAGCATTTTGCATGATGTACTCTGCATAGCAGTTAAACAAGTAGGGTAACAATATACAGCCTTGACGTATTCCTTTCCCAATTTGGAACCCATCCATT
>SJYX01006030.1:14888-28826 GCA_006410675.1 Oreotragus oreotragus
CATCCACAGCTGGGTATTGTTTTTGCTTTGGCTCCATCCCTTCATTCTTTCTGGAGTTATTTCTCCTCTGATCTCCAGTAGAATATTGGGCTCCTACTGACCTGGGGAGTTCTGCTTTCAGTATCCTATCATTTTGCCTTTTCATACTGTTCATGGGGTTCTCAAGGCAAGAATACTGAAGTGGTTTGCCATTCAGTGAAGTAAATCAGCCATATGTATGCATATATCCCCTCCCTTTTGGACCTCTCTTCCACTTCCCCCATCCGTACCATCTAGGTCATCACAGAACACCAAGCTGAGCTTCCTGTGCTTTATAGCGGGTTCCCACTAGCTATTCATTTTACACATGATCGTGTATATATGTCAGTCTCAATCTCCCAGTTTGTCCCACCCTCCCCTTTCCCTGCTGTGTCCACCTGTCCGTTGTCTATGGCTGCAGCTCTGTTCTTGCCTTGGAGATTGAGTCACCTGTACCATTTTTCTACATCTTACATTTATTTGTTAATGTACAATATTTGTTTTTTTCTTTCTGATTGCCTTCAGTCTGTATGATAGATTCTAGGTCCCTTTACGTCTCTACAAATGAGTCTATTTCATTCCTTTATTGGCTGAGTAGTATTCCACTGTATGTATGCACCACATCTTCCGTATCCATTCATCTGTCACTGGACATTTAGGTTGTTTCCATATCCTGGTTATTGCAGATAGTTCTGCAATGAACACTGGGGTACATGTGTCCTTTTGAATTATGGTTTTCTCAAGGTGTATGCCCAGTAGTGGGGTTGCTGGGTCATATGGTAGTTACGTGTTTCATTATTTAAGGAACTTCCATACTGCTTCCTGTAGTGGCTGTATCAGTTAACATTTCCACCAACAGTGTCTTTTTCATATTGAGGTAGTTTACCTCTATGCCTACTTTCTGGATAGTTTTTATTATAAATGAGTGTTGAATTTTGTCAAAAGCTTTTTCTGCATCTATTGAGATGATCATATGGTTTTCATTCTTTAATTTGTTAATATGATGTATCACATTGTATGATTTGCATATACTAAAGAATCCTTGCACTCCTGTGATAAATCCCACTCGATCATGGTGTAGGATCCTTTTAATGTGTTGTTGGATTCTGTTTGCTAGTATTTTGTTGAGGATTTTTGCCTCTGTATTCATCATGATACTGGTGTATCATTTTCTTTTCTGTGTGATGTATTTGTCTGGTTTTGGTATTAGGGTGATTACGGCCTCATAGAACAAATTTGGGAGTATTCCTCCTTCTTCCATTTTTGGGAAGAGTTTAAGAGGGGAAGGTGTTAGCTAAAGACTATATACAATAAACTCAGAGCAAACATCATTCTCAGTGGTGAAAAACTGAAAGCATTTCACCGAAGATCAGGAACAAGACTAGGATGTCTAATCTGGCCAGTCTTATTCAACATAGTTTTAGAAATCCTAGCCACAGCAATCAGAGAAGAAAAAGAAATAAAGGAATATAAATTGGAAAAGAAGAAATAGAACTGTCACTGTTTGCAGATGACATGATACTGTGTATAGAAGATGCTAGCGATGCCACAAGAAAACTGCTGCAGCTAATCAATGAATTCAGCAAAGTTGCAGGATACAAAATTAACGCACAGAAATTTCTTGCATTCCTATACACTAACAATGAAAGAGCAGAAAAAAAAATAAAGGAAACAGTTCCATTTACCATCACAACAAAAAGAATAAAATAATTAGGAATACACTATCTAAGGAGCCAAAAACTCTGTACTCAGTCTGTTTCTGTTGAGTAATTTTTCTCCTGGCCATGGGCCATGTTTTCTTGCTTCTCTGCCTGCCTGGTAACTTGTGCTTGAATATTCCATACTGTGAATTTTGCAGTGTTCTGTCATGAGGGATACTGTTTGTTGTTGTTGTNCTCTGTACTCAGTCTGTTTCTGTTGAGTAATTTTTCTCCTGGCCATGGGCCATGTTTTCTTGCTTCTCTGCCTGCCTGGTAACTTGTGCTTGAATATTCCATACTGTGAATTTTGCAGTGTTCTGTCATGAGGGATACTGTTTGTTGTTGTTGTCATCGTCTAGTTGCTAAGTCGTGTCCAACTCTTAGCCACCCCGTGGACTGTAGCCTGCCAGGTTCCTCTGTCCATGATATTTCCCAGACAAGAATACTGGGGTGGGTTGCCATTTTCTTCTCCAGGGAATCTTCCTGGTCCAGGGGTTGAATCTGTGTTTCCTGCATTGGCAAGTGGATTCTTTGCCACTGAGCCATGTGGGAAGCCCTGCTGGATGCCATTACATTATTTTAAAGCATGTTGTTCTGGTAGCAGTGACTTTCAGATCAATTTGATAATTTTGAGGTTTAATTTTAAAACTTATAGGGGTTTCAGAATAGCTCTTATTCTGGGGAAAATTCAGCCTTACTACTAGGCCTGGCCTTTGTGCATATGCTACTCAATCCCCCAGGCATTATTAGGAGGCCTGTGGGAACACAAACTATTCCCACCCTTACCTAAACACCAGTAATTGTTCTGTTTATTGGTTTGGGGGATTCCTTTCCTTGGTGCAAATACTCACAAGTACTGTAATAAAGCTTCAAGAGGATCCTTCTGCAGATGTCTGGAACTCTATAATACAATCCTTTTCTAAATTTTGTCCGCAAATTTCTAACTTTTCAACTGTCCTAGAACCCAATATCTGTTTCTTGAATTCAGCAATACTTCTAAATATTGTTGGGTTTTCCTGTCCTCTCTTGCATTGCTTTTTGGAAGTTGATTCCAGGCAGCAAGTTGGGATAATTATAGGGCTCATGTCATTTGCTTCCTTTCAGTTTCTCAGTCCTATGCTACCTGATTTCCAAGGTCTGAAAACTATTGTTTCAGATATTTTATCTGGTTTTCTAATTTTTATGGCCAGAGGGCAATTTTCATAGCATTTAATCTTTCATGGACAGAAGTACAAGTCATCCATTGAGTTCTTAATTTCAGTTATCATAGTTTTCAGTTCTAGAATTTCCATTTGCTTGTTTTTAATAGTTTCCAGTTTTCTGAAAAAAAAAAAAAAAAAACACCTCTATATTCTCATCGGATGTATTGAAGACATGAAATAATTGTATTGAAGACATGAAATAAATGTATTGAAGACATGAAACAATTATTTTAAAGTCCATGATTGATAATCCTAGTATCTGGAACATCTGTGGGACCGTCTTCAGTCTTATTTTGCTTCTTTTAATTTTTGGTTAATTATTGTCCTTTTAAATGCCTGCCTATATTTGGTTGACTGCCAGTTATCTGTGGTTTAAAAATAACGGAGATAATTTGAGACTTTGGATTCCTTCTCATGCAGAGAGGATTTACTCTTACTTTGGCAGGCAGTTCGTAAGGGACGGGGTGTAAGCCTTCAGGGACCAAGCTGAGATTCTGGGTGCTAGAGAGATCCCCTCTCCTTGACCAACTTTGAATGACAGTTGTTACTCCCCAGGCCCATGGAACCACCAACAGTCTCATTGAGCTTCTGGGCCTCTGCAGTAGCAGCATTTATTTCTGGCAAATATCTTGGGGAGAAAATGTGCTAGATGTTGAGTTCCCCTAACTGCACTGNTCAAGATGTCTCTGGTCTTCCTTAGTGCCTTGCCCAAGGTGTCTCCCAATGTGGCCGGCAGTTGGTGGGGGGGAGGAGGCATTTGAATCATTGCAGACTGGTTGCCAGGATTTTCCTTTGGAGGGATCCATTGTCTACACAGCTTATGTCCTACAATAAGTCTTCCTACACTGGGGTGTACTGCTCATGATTGAGCATCTACAAAGTTTTTAATTTGGGCTTCTGGGTAGTGGCCAGCCAGATAGGCTGTTCATAACAATACATAGGCTGTCAAAGCCTGGAGTGAAGGAGTCCAATAGATACAAAGAGGGACCTTTGGAGAAATTGAAGTTGGATGTTATAGGAGATGGCACAGGGTTCAAGGGTGTAGGCTGGGAGACAAAGAAATTCTCATAGTAAATTTTGGGCATTGGGTAAAGTAAGAGTCTAAATAGCAGAGGAACCCAAAATACTTTGTCCTGTATGTCTGGCAGCTAAGACAGACTTGGGGATCATCTGACAATTTTGTCTGACATGGACAGCACTGAGTTTGGCAGAGCAGGGACACAGTTTAGGAATGATGTCCAAGAAATCCTCCCCTAAAAGGGCATGGAGATATAAAGTGAGAAAGATACCTTGTCGTGAAAGTAAAGTGTCGTGAAAGAAAAGTATAGTGGAGGGTTCCACACTGGACAGTGAGAGAGCTAGAGAAACCTCATGGGCTCTTTCACGACGGGAAGTCACACTTTCACCAGCTGTCACTCAAGTGATTATTATTTGAATCTTTGTGACCTGGGCAATACCCTTGCCACCCCCAATTTTGGGGGGAAGACAGCGCAGTGGGAGAACAGAGTTTAGGCCCTGTGGGTATTGAAAATAGAGCAGAGCAGAGAGCGAGAGAAAAAGAGGGCAAGAGCGACAGTCAGGGGCCTCAAGCTGCAGTTGGGCAAGGCCTGAAGTTTACCTCGAGTTCCTGAGTTTTGGCACCAAATATGATCTTGGGGTTTCCCTGGTAACTCAGACAGTAAAGAATCCGCTTGCAATGTGGGAGGCCTGAGTTCAATCCCTGGGTTGGGAAGATTCCCTGGAGGAGAGCATGGCAACCCACTGGAGAAGAGCCTGGAGAATCCCCATGGACAGAAGAGCCTGGCGGGCTACAGTGCATGGAGTCACAAAAACTCAGACACGTCTGACCAACTAAGCACGGCACTGCGTGATGGGTGGCTTCAGCTGTAATGCCTTGAAGCAGGGTTTTTGTTCCCCACCAGAGATTGAGGTTGGGCTGCAGCAGTGAGAGTGCAGAATGCTAACTCCTAGACTCCACCCAGTGACAAGGCTCTGGCCCTTCAGAGCAGTGGGAGAACAGAGTTTAGGCCCTGTGGGTATTGAAAATAGAGCAGAGCAGAGAGCGAGAGAAAAAGAGGGCAAGAGCGACAGTCAGGGGCCTCAAGCTGCAGTTGGGCAAGGCCTGAAGTTTACCTCGAGTTCCTGAGTTTTGGCACCAAATATGATCTTGGGGTTTCCCTGGTAACTCAGACAGTAAAGAATCCGCTTGCAATGTGGGAGGCCTGAGTTCAATCCCTGGGTTGGGAAGATTCCCTGGAGGAGAGCATGGCAACCCACTGGAGAAGAGCCTGGAGAATCCCCATGGACAGAAGAGCCTGGCGGGCTACAGTGCATGGAGTCACAAAAACTCAGACACGTCTGACCAACTAAGCACAGCACTGCGTGATGGGTGGCTTCAGCTGTAATGCCTTGAAGCAGGGTTTTTGTTCCCCACCAGAGATTGAGGTTGGGCTGCAGCAGTGAGAGTGCAGAATGCTAACTCCTAGACTCCACCCAGTGACAAGGCTCTGGCCCTTCAGCTTTGCAGAAATGAATTCCCACAAAGACAGAAAACAGTGAAACAAGTAAAGTGTTTATTAAGAGGAAAAAGAGTACATGTAGATGACACACAGGCAGGCTCAGAGAGTTGAACCTTCATGGCGGTTTAAATTACTTTTATGGGGGGATTTTTTCTGGGTTTCCTTTGACGAATCATCTTGCTTTGCCTGGTTCTGAGTCTGTATTTGGTATATCTCAGGATCCTCCCATGAGTGCATGCACATCTCTTAGCAAAGATGGATTCCAGCAAAGAGGACTATGGGTATGTTGGCATCACCTGCTACAGGGTGGTGCCCGTTCCCTTTTTGACCTTCAAGGAGCTGTATAGTCAGGAAGGTCTCCTTGTGTTCAAGAATGAAAAGTACATAGTCCCTTATCTTTTATTCTGGGCAGGGCTCAGCCTCTCCTACCTTCATCTTAGAGTGCAAATTCTAGCTGCTCAGCCTGGGGCCCATCTATTTCCTGCCTCAATATTACAGATGAGGAAACTGAGGCACAGAGAAGGGCCCTGTGCTGTGCTGTGCTTAGTTGCTCGTCGTGTCCAACTCTTTGTGACCCCCTTGAAGTGAAGCACACCAGGCTTCCCTGTCCTTCACCATCTCCTGGAGCTTGTTCAAACTCATGTCCATTGAATTGGTGATGCCATCCAACCATCTCATCCTCTGTTGTCCCCTCCTCCTTCTGCCTTCAATCTTTCCCAGCATCAGGGTTTTTCTAATGAGTCGGCTTTTTGCAACAGGTGGACGAAGTATTGGAGCTTCAGCATCAGTCCTTTCAAAGAATATTCAAGACTTATTTTCTTTAGGATTGACTAGTTTGATCTCCCTCCTGTCCAAGGGACTCTCAAGAGTCTTCTCCAACACCACAATTCAAAAGCATCCATTTTTTGGCACTCAGCCTTCTTTATGGTCCAACTCTCACATCTGTACGTGACTACTGGGAAAACTATAGCTTTGACTATACGGACCTTTGTTGGCAAAGTGATGCCTCTGCTTTTTAATACATTGTCTAGGTCTGTCATAGTTTTTCTTCCAAGGAAAAGTGTCATGCTTGTAGACACCACCTGCAGTGATTTTTGAGCCCAAGAAAATAAAGTCTGTCATTGTGTCCATTGTTTTCCCATCTATTTGCCATGAAGTAATGGGACCTGATGCCATGATCTTAGCTTTTTAAACGTTGAATTTCAAGCCAGCTTTTTCACTCTCCTCTTTTACCTTCATCAAAAGGCTCTTTAAGTCCTCTTTGTTTTCTACCATAAAGCTGGTGTCATCTGCATAGCTGAGGTTATTGATATAAAGAATCAAGAAGCTGGCAACTTGCAAATGCCAATGAGTACAGATAACAGAAGCCCCACACACCTGCACCCAGAGCCAGTTCTGTCAAGCCAAAAGAATTGGAAAAGGACAACCTAGCAAGACAGAAAACTTTTAGACCATAACTTTAAGATCTTAAAGAACCAAATAGAAATCTTAAAACTAGAAAATGCAAATTAAAAACTCTATTCAAATATCACAGAAAATACTGCAGCTCTACTGCCATCCCCATCCTTAAAGAGTTACTGGGGAAGCTAGATGCCCACCCTCACCCACCTGACTGTAGCGAGACAGCCCCTCCCACTCACCAGCATGGTGTTAGAGAAGGCTGAATGAGGAGCTAGGGCTTTTATCCCTATCTGATGCTAATGAATCCCTCCTCTACTCTGTCAGTGGAGACTAAGTAGGGAATCTGAATTTCCACCCCAACTGGGCAGTACCAAGATGGTATCCTCCTTTTCTTACCAGTGCAGTGACAGAGGAGCCTGTTGAAACAAAGAATTTAACTAT
Source organism: Oreotragus oreotragus (assembly GCA_006410675.1). Classification (NCBI taxonomy): domain Eukaryota; kingdom Metazoa; phylum Chordata; class Mammalia; order Artiodactyla; family Bovidae; genus Oreotragus; species Oreotragus oreotragus. The sequence continues at coordinate 22,170 of SJYX01006030.1, forward strand.
GAAACAGTCTCATAGCATAATAATTATTATGTCCAGAATATAATAGAAAATTATCAGATAAACCAAGAAGCAGGAAAATCTCAACTTGACTGAGAAAAGAGAGCAGAAGCCAACATCAGTAGGACACATGTTGGAATTATACAGCAAGGGTTTTAAAGCACCTATAATGAAAATGCTTCAATGAGCAGATATGAGCATGTTTGAAACAAATGGAAAAAAAATAGAAAATCTCAGAAAAGAAATAGAAAATATAAAAAAACTAAAATTAATATTTTAGAACTAAAATATACAAACGAAAAACTCAGTGAATGGGCACAACAGAAAATAGAGAGGAAAGTACAGAGTGAAGAATCAATGAAATTGAAGGGAGAATGATGGAAATTATTCAACTGAACCAGAGAAAGAAAACAGATTTTCTAAAAGTGAGCCCCCAATTCCTCTGTGTCAAGATTGTCCTGTAATACAAATCTTACATGTGTTATTGGAGCCTCAGAAGGAGAGGAGAAAGAAGGTGGGACTGAAAAGTTCTGAAAGAAATTATGGCTGAACATATCCAAACTTAGCAGATGACATAAACCTACAGATTCTAGAAGCTGAACAAACTCCAACTAGGATAAACCCAATGGAATCCATGCAAAACATCACAAAGTTCTGAAAATGAAATACCAAGAAATTTTTTTAATTTAAGAAAAAATTTTAAGCTTTTTATTTTGTATTGAGGTATTACTGATTAACAGTGTTGTGATAGTTTCAGGTGAACAGCAAAGATACTCAGCCATACATATACATGTAAATTTCTCCCCCAGACTCCCTTCCCATCCTGGGTGCCGCATAACATTGAGCAGAGCTCCACGTGCTGTACAGTAGGTCTTTGCTGGCTATCCATCTTAAATATAGCAGCGTGTGCAAGTCCATCCCAAACTCCCCAACTATCCCTTACCCCTATCCTTCCCCCGGCAACCATAGGTTCTTTCTCAAAGTCTGTGAGCCTCTATCTATTTTGTAAGTAAGTTCATCTGTATCATTTCTTTTGGATTCCACATATAAGGAATGTCATACAATATTTCTCCTTCTCTATTTGACTTACTTCACTCAGTATGACAGTCTCTAGGTTTATCCCTATTGCTGCAAATGGCACGGTTTCATTCTTTTCAATGACTGACTAATATTCCATTGTTTATGTGTACCACATCATCTTTATCCATTCCTCTGTTGATGGACATTTAGGTTGCTTCCATGTCTATGCTATTGTAAACAGTGCTGCAATGAACATTGGGGTGCATACATCTTTTTGGATCATGTTTTTCTCTGGATATATGCCCAGGAGTGAGATTATAGGGCCGTATGGTAGCTCTATTTTTAGTTTCTTAAGAAACTTCCATTCTATTCTCTATAGTGGCTGTACCAATTTACATTCCCACCAACAGTGTAGGAGGGTTCCCGCCTCTCCACACTCTCACCAGCACTTACAGTTCATGTATTTTTTGATGATAGCCATTCTGGCTGTAGTTTTGATTTGCATTTCTCTAATAATTAGTAATGTTAAACACATTTTAATGTGCCTCTTGGCCACTGTATGTTTTCTTAGGAGAAATGTCTATTTAGGTCTTCTGATCATTTGTTGATTGGATTGTTTGTTTTGGTGCTGTTAAGCAACTTGAGCTGCTTGTAAAAGCTGAAGACTAATCCCTTGGTCACATCATTTGCAAATATCTTCTTCCAATTTATGGGTTGTCTTATCACTTTGTTTATTGTTTCCTTTGCTGTACAAGTTTTTTAGTTTAAGTGAGTCCCATGTGTTTATTTTTTTTTTTTTAATTTTCATTATTTTAGGAGATGGACTGAAATGTTAGAGAGTGTTCTGCCTATATTTTCCTCTAGGTGTTTTAAAGCATCTGATGTCATATTTAGGAAGGACCAAGAAATGACATATTACCTATGGAGAAAGCCATTCAAATGCCCATATTTCTCATTAGAAACCATCCAGTCAGAAACAAGTGGCACAACATACTTCAAATATAGAAAGAAAAGAACTATGAATGCAGAATTCTATATCCAGTAAAAATATCCCTCAGGAATAAGGGGGAAATCAAGACACTTTTAGAGGAAGAAAAGCTAAAATTTGTCATCAGCAGACATACCGCAAAAGATGTTCTTGAGACCAAAATGATAAAAGAAGGATTTCTGGAATGTCAGTGAGGAAGACAGAAAGCCAGTAGGGGTAAAAGTATGGATAAACCCAATAGACTTTTCTTCTCTTCTTGAATACTCTAAAGCACATTGACAGGGTTGGGGGCGGGTGGCAAGCAAGAAGGAAGATTTCTCTTCTGGCCCTCACTTTCTTGATGGCAGTCTGGCAGTTTGGATGGCACACCCTCTGCTTTCTCCTCTGATTTTATTCCACAGGGCACAGGAGAAAGAGCCCTGCACGATATGACCTGGTTATAGTCCCAGTTCCATTACTGACTAGCTGTGTGATCTTGAACAAGTTAATTCCCCGAGGCTTCTCTGTAAAATGGGTATAAATCTACTGCATCTAGTTTTCAAAAAGAATTAAATAATTTTGTATTTAAAAGTACTTTATAAACTGAAATGTACAGCATTAATACATTCCTTTTCAGAGGATAGGCCCCTAACTTAGTCTAGGGTTGTAGAGAGAAGAAATAATAACTGAGATGAATCATGAAGGAGGTGAAAAGAAGAGGGGAGATAGGACAAGAGAGGAACATGAACAAGGAAAAGGAGGGCTAGACAGATCTGGAACAAAACCAATCATAGTATGCACAGTCAGATTAAAGAATTGAGGGAGGTGGGTGGGGAAGACATGATGTTAACAGTACAGGCAGGCAAGGTCGTAAAGCACTTTGCGTGTCACCCTAAGGAGCGTGGACTTCTCAATGATGTGGTAAATGAGATGTTTAAAGTGGGAGTGGAATGATCAGATTCGTGGTATGGAAATCTCCTTGCGGGGTGGCGGGGGGCGGGGGGTGGTTGGTGGGCAATGTAGAAGGTGTAGAAGCGGTCACACTAGCCTGAGAGACCACTCAGGAAGCAGGAGCAGAAACCCAGGCCAGGAAAGCAAAGAACCCAACTTAGGGTGGCCATAACCCAGGTGGAGAAGACCATCAGTTCAGTTCAGCCGCTCAGTCGTGTCTGGCTCTTTGCGACCCCACAGACCGCAGCAGGCCAGGCCTCCCTGTCCATCACCAACTCCCGGAGTTCACCCAAACTCACGTCCGTTGAGTCGGTGATGCCATCTAACCATCTCATCCTCTGTCGTCCTTTTCTCCTCCTACCTTCAATCTTTCCCAGCATCAGGGTCTTCTCAAATGAGTCAGTTCTTCAAATCAGGTGGCCAAAGTATTGGAGTTTCAGCTTCAGCATCAGTCCTTCCAATTCATGGGGTCGCAAAGAGTCGGACACGACTGAGCAACTGAACTGAACTGAAGCTCCAGAACCTGTGATTATGTTAGCTTACATGGCAAAAGAGACTTTCCAGGTATGGCGGAGTTGAGGCTCTTGAGGTGAAATTTTCCTGGATTATCCAAGTGGGCTCAGTGTAATTCCAAAGGTCCTTACAATATGGAGAGTCAAGAAAAGTCAAAGAAGCAACGTGATGACAGAGGCAGAGATTGGAGTGATTCTTTCCTCTAGAAGCGGGAAAAGGCAAGGAAATAGATTTCCCCCCAGAATGAACCAGGCCTGCTGACCCCTTGATGTTTAGCCCTGAGAAATTGATTTCACACTTTTGAACTTGAGCTATAAGACAGTAAAAGTGAGTCATTTAAGTCACTGAAAAAAAGTGAAAGTGTTAGTCGCTCAGTTGTGTCTGACTCTTGACAACCCCATGGATTGTAGCCCGACAGTCCCCTCTGTCCATGGAATTCTCTAGGCAAGAATCCTGTGGGATTGAGTGCACATCTGCAATGGCAGGCGGATTCTTCACTGCTGAGCTACCAGAGAAGTCCCATTAAGTCACTAATTTTGTGTTATTAGGTTGATGCAAACAGAACTGCAGTTTCAGACTGTGAATTTTTAATCATTATAACTAGTCTCAAACACTCATTAAATAGGAACCATTACAATCAACACATTTTTGCCAATGAAAAATAAGTTTGTTTATTCCTGCAGCATAAAAACCTGTGCTTCAGGATTCAGCGAGCTTTTGGAAAGCACTTTCTGCCTCCTGCTAGTTGTGGAAGCATTTTCCTTGCAAAAACTTGTCGAGATGTTTGAAGAAGTGGTAGTCGGTTGACAACAGGTCAGGTGAATATGGCAAAAATGCGTAGCCCAATTGACTCAACTTTTGAAGCATTGGTTGTGCGATGTGTGGTTGAGCATTGTGGTGCAGAAGCATTGCGTCCCTTGTGTTGACCGGTGCTGGCTGCAGGCATTGTAGTTTTCCCTGTGACTCGTTGAATTGCTGAGCACACTTCTCAGATGTAATGGTTTCGCTGGGATTCAGAAAGCTTTAGTGGATCAGATGGGCAGCAGAGCCCCAAACAGTGACCATGACCTTTTTTGGTGCAAATCTGGCTTTGGGAAGTGCTTTGGAGCTTCTTTCCAGTCCAGCCATTGAGCGGATCATCACCAGTTGTATAAAGTGCACTTTTCGTTGTACATCACAATCCAATCGAGAAATGGCTCTTTGTTGTTGCATAGAATAAGAGAAGGCACTTCAAAATGACAGTGTTTTTGGTTTGCAGTCAGCTCGTGAGGCACCCGCTTACTGAGATTTTTCACCTTTCCGGTTTGCTTCAGATGCTGACTGACCATAAGACGGTTAACACTGAGTTCTTTGTAAGAGGATCAGCTTTGATGGTCCTCTCAGTTTGTTGTCAGCTACTTCCCGTGGCTGGCCACTGTGTTCCTCATTTGCAAGGCTCTTGTTTCCTTTGCGAAACTTCTTGAACCACCTCTGCACTGTATATTCATTAGCAGTTCCTGGGCCAGATGCATTGTTTATGTTGTGTTATCTCCACTCCTTCACAATCCATTTTGAACTCGAAGAAAATCTCTCAAACTTGCTTTTTGTCTGACATCATTTCCCTAATTTAAAATAAATACAAAATAAATAGCAAGTAATGTCATTAGCAAAAATACATAAAGTGAGAAATGGGCATTAAAAATGATGTATAACACAACCACATTTATTTAAGAATGCATTCTAATATCAAATGGCAATGTTCAACAGTGCAAAGCCACATTTACTTTTGCACCAACCTATTAATTTTGTTACCAGCAACAGGAGACAGTACAGGGTCACAGCTAGAGCTGAACTGTGCACCACACCATCTTCCCAGTGGTTTGCTGAAGGGACAATGGCCCACTTTTCTTAGGTCATAGCTCCATATTTGATTTATTTGAAAAGATCAATGCAAAGCCTGCTGAATTCAGTCAACAGCTGACATCTAAAAGGTCAAAATCTGTCCCACTCCACAGTTTCATACTTGTCATGATATCATTTTTAATCCAGGAATACCTTTGAAAGTTGCTTTCATACCTATGATTGATCATGAGTCAGGCCTGGGACCTGAGACCCTTTGATGCATGCTGCAATGCTTGCCCCTGGGCACACCTATCCTTGAGCTAGAAAATACAAAGAAATTATATGAGAGTAAAAATAATGGTGCATGCGCAGTTGGGACAAATTCTAGACCAAAAGACAAAAATCCCAACTGCCATTTCTGAAGAGCTGGGAGCAAAAACTGGGTGTCGGGAGCAAAACAGGGTGCTGGGCATGCCCCAAGCACTCAACACCACAAAGGGGTGAGCAAATCACCTAAGCCACCCCTCCAGCCTGACCCCTACCCTCACCCCATACAAGGAATGAGCTTGCCCACCCTGCCCTGCCCCTGCTCTGGGGAGCAAGGGAGAGGACCTATTTCTTGTTTTTGCTCCCTCCTGTAGCTGGCACAGGAACCCCAGTAAAGCCTTGCCTGAATTTCTTGCCAGTTTCCTAAGAGGGCATAATTTCCCTGATCCTAGGTGAGAGGAAGTGCTACTACAAGTTACCCCACAGGCACTAGTGACTCTTCTTGGGGTAAAGAGTATTGAGGGACATAGGGAGGTGGAGGCTGAGATTGGTCCGAGAGACGGGGAATAGTACATGACTGCAGAGAAGTGAGTGGCTCTGGAGAAGTAGAAATACTGTCAGGAGTTGGGGCAGCCTGGTGATCCCCTCTGAGAGATGGGAGATCACAGAAGGGGATCATATGAAATGTCAGGAAAACTTCTGGTTCCCCATGTTTTGGATTACAAGAGCTATATAGGGGAGGGTTTTGATAAAGAACCTTGAAAGCCTGAATATAGGAAACTTCAGTCCACTTCCCCATCCTGTAGCAATAAAGATCCAATTGCAGAATGGTATTATAATTTAGAGACCTTTTTTCAGGCTATTTTTCTCCATTTCCCAACATACAACTTAAGTTTTTCCTTTCTAAGCCCTTCTATTTAAAAAAAATTTCCAGTTCTTAAAGATACACTTCAGAGATGTTTCCTCTGGCTTGAAGAGGGATCCTCCCATGTCGGGTAACTTGAAACTGAGAGCAAGAAAGTTCTACAAATGGAATCTGGGGTTCCAGAAACATTTACCAGGAGGCTTTAACCTGAAGGGGTTCAGGGTCTCCCCCAAATTCCTTTCAAACCTGATGGGGT
>SJYX01006030.1:31818-48181 GCA_006410675.1 Oreotragus oreotragus
ATGATCCAATGAATGTCAGCAATTCAATCTCTGGTTCCTCTGCCTTTTCTAAAACCAGCTTGAACTTCTGGAAGTTCACGGTTCACGTACTGCTGAAGCCTGGCTTGGAGAATTTTGAACGTTACCTTACTAGTGTGTGAGACGAGTGCAATTGTGTGGTAGCTTGAGCATTCTTTGGCATTGCCTTTCTTTGGGATTGGAATGAAAACTGACCTTTTCCAGTCCTGTGGCCACTGCTGAGTTTTCCAAATTTGCTGGCATATTGAGTGTAGCACTTTCACAGCATCATCTTTTAAGATTTGAAATAGCTCAACTGGACTTCCATCACCTCCAATAGTAATCCAAGTAGTTCTAAGGAGGTGGAGTCCATAGGACAGAATGCCAGTGAGCAGGGAGGTAAAGGAAGGATGGAGGATGACTCCTGGTTTCTGATTTGAACTTACAGTTCAAAAGAGGTTCTTTAACTCAGTTAGAAGGAAAAGCCGGGGAAGGCAATGGCACCCCACCCCAGTACTCTTGCCTGGAAAATCCAATGGACGGAGGAGCCTGGTGGGCTGCAGTCCATGGGGTCGCTTCACTTGAAAGTGAAGTCCAAGGAGCGACTTCTCTTTCACTTTTCTCTTTCATGCATTGGAGAAGGAAATGGCAACCCACTCCAGTATTCTTGCCTGGAGAATCCCAGGGATGGGGGAGCCTCATGGGCTGCCGTCTATGGGGTCACACAGAGTCAGACACGACTGAAGTGACTTAGCAGCAGCAGCAGCAGCAGCAGAAGGAAAAGCAATTTGAGGGAAAGAGAGAATCCAGTTTTAGAATGTTGAGTTAGAGGTACCTGTGGGACAAGCAAGTAGAAGGGGCTAATAAACTGTTGGAACATAGGAGGGAGATGTGGGATGTATGTAAACAGAAGACACTCTTAGAGTGTTATTAAGATCACAGTCTCATAGCTTATATGTGGATGTGCTATATCCAGAGGCTTTTAAACTCACCACCTTCATTCCTCAAAATTTGTTAAAAGGAAACCAAACAGGGAACCCCTTTAAAAACACACATATTAAAGGGTCTTTACATAGATTAAATCTTTATCATTCATGGTTAAGCTTGAAAACACTCAGATTCATAATGGTCTTTTCTAAGAACACTGCTGCTTGGGTTCTTTTCCAGGATGGAGGATCTGTAGCATGTGTAGTGTTGCCGTCAAGAATTTCCATCCACATTCAACCTACATCTCTTTTGTCTGGGTAAGCCCATTGCTTTTGGTTCTTATTCTCACTGGAAATAATTTCTTACTGTTAGCTTACACAGTAAAACCTGTGATTGAACATTTCCAAACATATGGATGAAAATTTTTAAACGCATTTGTCAATATGTTTCCAAATCTCAACTACAATTAACATTCTGCGTTAATTTCTCATGCCCCTCCTTCCCATTGCCCACTCCTTGCCTGCCATAATGGATTTGTTTGCATTTCTGGAAGGCCCAAGGCCTTATTTTTACTAACTGCTTCTTTATAATGACTGGAAGTAAACTGACATGCAACTTAACATCAAGAGCAAAAATAGATCACTTCCTTTCTCTTGTGTCATAGTTTATTCATCTGTAAAACAAGAAGGTTGAATTTGATTGGAATTAGATGACAAGAATGGAGCCCCTGGATTCCCAGGGGGCTCTCAGTGATGTAAACAAGAATAAGTAAGTTAATAAAATGGAACTTTCGCCCACAAAAAGGCTACAGAAGGAATAAACATTTACTAAGGACACATGTACTTAGGTTTATGTTTCCTTGAAGTTGCATAATGAAGCAAGTATTTCCACTTTCAAATGAATAGCTAGCACACAGAGAGGGAGATACCTTTCCTAAGGCAGAACTGGCATTTTACAAAACTAAATAAAATGAAAACTCAGGTTTCTTTGCTTTTAAATGGAATTATATCAACTTAATAATTTAGCCAGGATTACCCAGTTAACTGGAGAAGGAAATGGCAACCCACTCCAATATTCCCAGTGCTGGAAATCCTATGGACAGAGAGCCTGGCAGACTCTTGGCATTCCATGAGGTGGCAAAGAGTCGGACATGACTCAGTGATCAAACAACAACCAGTTACAGAGGGGAAAAAGGAAAAAGAAGTGGACTTTTGTTTTACAGATAAGACTCATAGGGAAGGCATACAATTATGTATATCTTTCTCAATAAGGTTAGAAATCTATGGAATAGTTGTTTTCTAAAGCAAGGACCTGCTGCTGCTGCTGCTGCTGCTGCTNGAATAAACTATAGAAATTCAGCCGTAAGAGAATATCCAAGACATGGGTATGAAGTAAAATGGTTCTTTGTACCTTTATCTAGTATAAGGGCTTGGGTTGAAAGGTACAGTTCAGCAATTACTATGAGGTCTCTATGAAGAGACCCAGTTAGAAGGATCAAAGGAAATAAGCAAATAGTAAGCTAAATGTTTAATTTAGTGGAAGACACAGAGCATGAGAATTTGTTTAAAGATGTGGGACACACATTCTTTTTCTTTCGTTTCTTTTTTTTGGTCATTAATCAATGACAATTTTACCCCGGATGCTGAAATGGCACTTGGAAGAAGGCCAGTGTGGGAGGGGCAGAGTTCATATATTTCCATCCCTGACAGGGTGTGGATTGAAACTTACCTGGCCAGCTGTCAGGAGCAACTCTGAAGGCAAGAAGGTAAATGCTAGCTTTACTTGATGTTTCTTGTGATGAACATCACACTGGGATTTTACATTAAACGACCGGAACCCAAAGCTGACTTGATTGAAATCAAAGGCTGTATAATTTTATTTTTATTAAATCAAATATCTTTTAAAACAGAGCAATTTGTTTTAAGATCGGTTGAATTTTTGGTAAATGTGGCAATACCTGTATCTTTAACAAGTATTTCTTGTGTAAGAATTGTTTATCATTGCCTTAATTATAACCAGGCTTTATGTTTATTCCGGTAGAATGGTATCACCTATGTGAACTTAGAAGTTCATTCTTGGGTTCTTAATAGCTTTGTGGAAATTATAAAAATTATAAGTCATGGAATAATTTGGGGATATAAATTTTTTCTTTCTATTCTATATAGGTAAGAATAATTTCACTCAGTGTTTTGGGTTGTTAGAAAATCTGTTTAATCTAAGCTTTAAAATTTTCACTTTAAAGGAAATAATATTTTAATAAGTGAGTAATTTCTAATATAGTAGGAAATTAAAAGTTGATTCTATTGTATAATATCTATTGATTACAGCTGCCTGCAGAATGTATACAGTTAATGAGAAATAATTGTCATCTAATATTTCAAGCATTATAATTGCTTGCAATGGAAAAGAAGTAAATGATAGCTAATAAATCTATAAAAATTTAGCAAGTGCTCATATATGCCATCATTCTTTATGATGGGATACAAAGATGAATAAAAAACATGGAAGCTACCCTCAAGATGATTATGCTTTGGAAGCAAAGACGAGTGCTCAGGGTGTGGCCAGTTGCTGACGGTGCTGACCATGTGTCTGACTCTTTGTGACCCTATGGCCTGGAGGACCCCAGGCTCCTCTGTCCGTGGGATTCTCCAGGCAAGAATACTGGAGTGGGTTGCCATTTCCTTCTCCAGGGGCTCTCCCTGACCAAGGGGTGGAACCCAGGGGTCTTTACTCAGTGATAAAGAACTTCACTGCAGGCGAGTGATAAGGAAAACAAATATACAAATGTGTGTGCTTCATGCGAACAGGTACAAAATGTTTCATATATACACATGGCTGCAAGATTAGAAAGCACACGGAAAGTAAAGGCAATCGATTTGTCAGTATTGTGAGAGCAAAATTCAAATTTATTGAACTTGTTTGGCCCTGGGAACCGTACTCAATATCTTGTAATAACCTATAATAAAAAAAGAATCTAAGGGTCTGCTGCATTGCAGGCAGATTCTTTACCATCTGAGCCACCAGGGATGCCCCTGAATAAGTGGATACATGTATGTATGTAACTGCATCATTTTGCTGAACTTCTGAAACTAACAGAACATTTAAAATCACCTATGTTTCAATAAAAATTAAACAAAAATAAAAAACAAACAACCCCCAAATTTATTGTGCAGATGGAAGTACCTCGTTACTGACATTCTGCCATTTGTAAAACAAATTTGAGTTTGAGAATCAAAGCTCTTCTACTTCGTCAGAGGTTAAGTAACAAGTCACTTATCTGGGAAGTATTATAGGGAAAAATGTGATACTTTGTTATTGTTGTCAAAGTGATCTCTTTTTTTCCCCTGAATTAAAATTGCTTAGTAGCACCAGTGGTGGCTGGCTTCCCTGGTGGCTCAGCAGTAAAGAATCTGGCTGCAAATGCGGGAGACATGGATTGGATCCCTAGGTCAGGAAGATCCCTTGGAGGAGGCCATGACAACCCACTCCAGTATTCTTGCCTGGAGAATCCCAGGGACAGAGGAGCCTGGTGGGCTACAGTCCACGGGGTCACATAGAGTCGGACACGACTGAAGCAACTTAGCAAGCAAGCATATGTATATATATATGTATATGTCTACCTGACTCACTTTGCTGTACACCTGTAANCTCCAGTATTCTTGCCTGGAGAATCCCAGGGACAGAGGAGCCTGGTGGGCTACAGTCCACGGGGTCACATAGAGTCGGACACGACTGAAGCAACTTAGCAAGCAAGCATATGTATATATATATGTATATGTCTACCTGACTCACTTTGCTGTACACCTGTAACAAACGCAACATTGCAAATCAACTAAATTCCAGTGAAAAAATTATTTTAAAAAAATGGCCACACCAAGTGACCAGCACACAGCCTATGGCGGGAAGATGCCTCCAGCAGGTATATGTTTTGCTGATGTCTCTGAGTGGGGACCTGGGCTGTAGAAAAGGGCCACCCAGCATGGCACCCATCAGGGCTGTTCTGAACTGACCTATCTGCCCTTGGGCAACTCAGGCATTAGTTTGTCTGTCCTTCCAAGACTCTTGTGATCTACCCAGGATTTCTCCTCTAGATTGAATATTTGCTGGAAAATCTTTTCCACATTGCATTGAAATCTGTGTGAATGCATCATAAATGTAGATTGGAATTACAAGACTGCAAACCTTTATATCTCAAATCCAGACTGACTTACATAATTTCATATTTGAGTCCAGTAACACCTCCTGCCAGCCATGTTGGTGGTGTTTAGTCACTAAATCATGTTCGACTCTTTGTGACCCCATGGACTGTAACCCACCAGGCTCCCCTGTCCATGGGATTCTCCAGGTAAGGACACTGGAGTGGGGTGCCATGCCCTCCTCCAGAGGATCTTCCTGACCCAGGGGCCGAACCCAGGTCTCCTGCACTGGCAGGTGGGTCCTTTACCACTAGAGCGCCGGGAAAGCCCCACATGTACTTGTATCTACTCTTTTTTTAGACTCTCCCCATATAGTCATTATAGAGTGTTCACTTTTGCTCTGGAGCAAGAATGTCATCTGTGACCTCAGGCAGCGAGATGCAGGAGGGAAGAGGGAGGCTTTGAACTTGGGCTGAACTGACTGGTTTGAACACCAGCTGCATCACTTAATGGCTAGATGTACAATGAAGATACTTTCTAGACTTACGAGATGTTTTGAGAACTACAGACAACGTTTATGAATGCTGGTCACAGTGAAGGCTCAAATTAAGTGGTAGCTATTATTACAAAGTCATCATGGGTGAAGGTAGTACTAATTTCTTGAGCTGAAGAGATTTTTGCGAGACCTTTCTCTCCTAAAGAGTTGTTTCAAGTCTAAAGATAATGATGACTGAGGTAAATTATGTACAAGTTTTTCAAGTTGTAGTTTATTAAGTGGCAGCTTACATCAGCAATCAGCCTTTAGATTTAGACCTAGCCAAACAGAAGCTTCTTGTGTAGTGGATCTTTTCTAGATTAGATATAAAGTACTTCCTGTTAATGTTTGGGGAACACGTCCTGTTTGTATCTGGAGCCAGATTTCATTGTGATAAGTTACTCTTGAAGTTTGAATATAATCTTAGCCCTTGTTTTAAACACAAACTTGCAATGCCTAAATATTAATTGCCATGTTTAGTAATATATTTACAGCATATTTTAAAATTATATATAACTTTAAAAAGTTATATATGTATATACACTGCTGCTGCTGCTAAGTCACTTCAGTCGTGTCCGACTCTGTGTGACCCCATAGACGTCAGCCCAACTCCTCCATCCATGGGATTTAATAAGGGCAAGCTTACATAAATGTGGTTATTTCTTTAATCTGGAATCCCTCCCACCGTCTCTTATCTCCCTCCTCTCACTAACTCACATTCATCTTTAGCTTACACCTAAAATATCATTTCCTTAGAGACTCTCATCTCCCTGAACAAGGTTAGTTTCCTGAGAACATGGGGAGCATCTTTGCCCTTGGTCATACTTTATACTCTTGACATTTCTAACTTCTAGGTTTGAAGCTTCATGTAAGGACAAACAACCACACTGATTTCATTTGCAGCTCAAATCTAGAGGCCAGCCCAGTGTCTGAGTCATACTAGGCATTCAATAATTAGCATTGCTCAGTGAATAAAGTGGTGGTAGACTAAACATTAGAGAAATAGATAATCTTTAAGATTTCTTCCTCCAGATTTCAGGAGAAACATTTTTTTCCACCAAAAAGAAACAAAAGATTGACCAAGCTTCCATAATTTCTCGTCTTTAACTCCATATAGTGGTGGGAGACGATTAGCAACACTTAGGAACTACTTTATATTTCCTTAGTTAATGTCACACTATTACCCATAATTGCGTAATTTAACTATCCACTTTTGAAGCTGTCATCTAGAGTAGTAATAAATAAGTCTCCTGTGACTGAGGAGAACAACTTGGATCTGGTGTGGAGAGGGGATTTCTTCCAAGCTTGCCTCTGGCAGCTGAACAACTTTCTCCCAGGAACAGGGTCTGAAATATGATATTTTCCAAGATAAATGTGCTCTAACCAATTGGCTCTGTGCTTTGAGGCTGTTCTGGTTGGTGTGTGCAAAAAGCCTGAGCACTATCTATTGGGAAGATTTTTATATGATCTTTGCTCCTTTTTTCTTTGCATGCTAATAAAACTTAAATTTAATTCAACAGTGAACATTTGCTGTGTGCAAGAAACTGTGCTGAATCCTATACAGATGTGAAAAGCAAGACTCCTGTCCTCAAGAAGTTTACAGTCCCCTATTTCTTGCTGCTGTTGTTGTTCATTTGCTAAGTCATGCCTGACTCTTGCGACCACACGAACTGCATCACTTCAGGCTTCCCTGTCCTTCACTGTCTCCCAGGATTTGCTCAAATTCACATCTTTGGTGATGCTATCTAATGATCTCACCCTTTGCTGCTCCCTTCTTCTGCCTTCAATCTTACCTAGCATCAGGGTCTTTTCCAATGAGTCAGTTCTTGGCATCAGGTGGCCAAAGTGTTAGATTTCCAGCATTTCTTATTTCAGCACTATTAGTCATAGTTTACATTAAGTTCATATTTTGGACAAATGATTCCTACTCTTTAGGAGGGCCTAATGGAATCTTGAATTGGGTAACAGAAAGGGGTGATGGTGAGGTCATTAGAAAGGATAGATTCAATATGTGCATATTAATTTGATTATTCTAACTACAGAAAGTGTGTGTGTGCTAAGTTGCTTCAGTCACGTCTGATTCTGTGCAACCCTGTGAATTGCAGCCCACCAGGCTCCTCTGTCCATGGGATTTTCTAGGCAAGAATACTGAAGTGGGTTGCTGTGCCCTCTTCCATGGGACCTTCCCAACCCAGGGATCAAACCCATGTCTTTTATATCTACCTGCATTAAGTGGGTTATTTTACCACTAGCACCACCTGGAAAGCTCAACTACAGAAAGTAAAGCACAACAAAACTATCCTTCTGAGGGTATATGCATGAGATTGAAGGATCAATAAGTATCAGTTATGTGGAGTTAATATTAGAGAGGTGATAATAGACTCAAATATTAGCACAGTTCAGTTCAATCGCTCAGTCGTGTCCAACTCTTTGCGACCCCATGATCGCAGCACGCCAGGCCTCCCTGTTCATCACCAANCAAAGTATTGGAGTTTCAGCTTTAGCATCAGTCCTTCCAATGAATATTCAGGACTGATTTTCTTTAGGACGGACTGGTTGGATCTTCTTGCAGTCCAAGGGACTCTAAAGAGTCTTCTTCAACACGACAGTTCAAAAGCATCAGTTATTTGGTGCTCAGCTTTCTTTATAGTCCAACTCTCACATCCCTACATGACTACTGGAAAAGTCATAGCTTTGACTAGATGGACCTTTGCTGACAAAATAATGTCTCTGCTTTTTAATATGCTGTCTAGATTGGTCATAACTTTTCTTCCAAGGAGCAAGTGTCTCTTAATTTCATGGCTGAAGTTGCCATCTGAGGTGATTTTGGAGCCCCTCCAAATAAAGTCTGTCACTGTTTTTATTGTTTCCCAATCTATTTGCCATGAAGTGATGGGACCGGATGCCATGATCTTCGTCTTCTGAATATTGAATTTTAAGGCTACTTTTTCACTCTCCTCCTTCAATTTCATCAAGAGGCTCTTTAGTTCTTCTTCGCTTTCTGCCATAAGGGTGGTGTCATCCGCGTATCTGAGGTGACTGATATTTCTCCCGGCAGTCTTGACTCCAGCCTGTGCTTCCTCCAGCCCGGCGTTTCTCATGATGTGCTCTGCGTAGAAGTTAAGTAAGCAGGGTGGCGGCATGCAGCCTTGACGTGCCCCTTCCCAGTTTGGAGCCTGTCTGTTGCCCATGTCTAGCTCTAACTGCTGCCTCCTGACCTGCATCCAGGTCTGTAGCAGTGATAGGTTTGCAGTCACCTCTAAGGAAAAAGAACCTGAAAGATAACTCACTTACACAGCTGAATCGCTGTGCGATACACCCGAAATCAATACAACGTGGCAGACAGCTGCACTTCAGTTTGAAGAATCAAGAGAATTAAAGTAAGATCTGTGCTATGTGTATGTATGGACAGAGTGTTAGCTGGTCAACCGTCTCTGACTCTTTGTGACCCCAAGGACTGTAGCCCGCCAGGCTTTTCTGTCCATGAGGTTTCCCAGGGAAGAATACTGGAGTGGGTTGCCGTTTCCTTCTCCAGCAGATCTTCCCGACCCAGGGACTGAGTCTGAGTCTCCTGCATTGGCAGTGGATTCCTTACCACTGAGCCACCAGGGAAGCCTGTTCTGCAATACAGTATGGATTTCTCAAAGGCAGACACTGTCTTGTTCAATTTATCTTTTCATACTCAGTGACTAAGCCACTGGGAGAACTTCATAAATGCTTGTTTATCAAAAAATTAGATTATGGTCAGATTTAGCCAGTTTCTAATTTTAAAATTAAAAAAAAACCCTCAGAAGATGATTGCCATATGTCATTTAATGAAGTTATTCAGTGTTCATGTTTTCCATATTTTAGAGTTTTGTATAAAGCCAGGTGGCTCACAGGGTAAAAGTGTCCACCTGCAATGTGGAAGACCCAGGTTCGATCCCTGGGTTGGGAAGATCCCCTGGAGAAGGGAGAGGGGACCCACTCCAGTATTCTGTCCTGGAGAATTCCATGGACTGTGTAAGTCCATGGGGTCTCAAAGAGTCGGACAGACTGAGTGACTGTCACTTCACTTTCACGTGAAGCCAGAAGGACTCTCCCTATTATAGATGCTCACACAGAGCCATCAGTATTCACTGCGGCTCTCAGGGCACTCTTCTCTTAGTGCCCTTTCGTCTCTGCCTTGGGAGGGGAGGTGGTGTGAAGCTATGCTGTCTGCTGTGGAGGCTTAGAACTGGCTGTTCAGTCGCTCAGTCATGTCCAACTCTTTGTGACCCCGTGGACTGCAGCATGCCAGGGTTTCCTGGCATGTCCATTGAGTCAGTGTTGACATCCAACCATCTCATCCTCTGTCGTCCCCTTCTCCTCTTGCCTTCAATCTTTCCCAGCATGACGGTCTTTGCTAATGGGTCAGTTCTTTGTATCAGGTGGCCAAAGTACTGGAGCTTCAGCTTCAGCATCAGTCCTTCCCATGAATATTCAGGACTGATTTCCTTTAGGTTGACTCTTTTGATCTCCTAACAGTCCAAGGGACTCTCGAGAGTCTTTTTCAGTACAGTTTGAAAGCATCAACTCTTTGGCACTCAGCCTTCTTTATGGTCCAACTCTCCCATCTGTACATGACTACTGCAAAAACCAGAGCTTCGACTAGATGGTCCTTTGTTGGCAAAGTAATGTCTCTGCTTTTTAATATGCTGTCTAGGTTGGTCACAGTTTTTCTTGCTATCACAGCTAACTTGGTTAATGCTCAGGGAAAGAAAGAACAGGATAGTAGCTGGAGCCACGTTATGGAACTCATGCAAAGTTCACAAAACTGCGTGCAGATTCCCTGTTCCTTTCTTTTTAGACATTTATTTGTTTATCTGGCTGCACTGTGTCCTGGTGGTGTCATGTGAGACCTTTCCCTGCAGCACATGGACCCCTTCGTGGCCTGTGGGCTCCGTAGTTGCACAACAGCTCAGGTGCTCTGTGGCATGGGGGGTCTTAGTGCACAGCATTGCCAGGCAGGTTCTTAGCCACTGGGCCACCAGGGAAATCCAAACTCTCTCTGCCCATNGAGCCACGTTATGGAACTCATGCAAAGTTCACAAAACTGCGTGCAGATTCCCTGTTCCTTTCTTTTTAGACATTTATTTGTTTATCTGGCTGCACTGTGTCCTGGTGGTGTCATGTGAGACCTTTCCCTGCAGCACATGGACCCCTTCGTGGCCTGTGGGCTCCGTAGTTGCACAACAGCTCAGGTGCTCTGTGGCATGGGGGGTCTTAGTGCACAGCATTGCCAGGCAGGTTCTTAGCCACTGGGCCACCAGGGAAATCCAGATTCCTTGTTCTTTACGCACAAATGGGCAGAGAGAGTTTGGTGGTGGTGGCGGGGGGGCTGGGGTGGGGCTGCTCTGCAGCTCACAGAGTAAAGATAATTCCAGAATGAGAAATGAGGGCCCAAAGCAGTACATTCAGCGAGAGCAGGCACAGGCAGGGGGAGGGCTCAGCCTCATCTTTTCTCGGCCGGTGTGTCATTGTGTTCGGGTTCCCTCACCTCTGCTGGCCTCATTTATTTTTCAATCTGGGGAAGAAGGGAGTGGCCGGTACGAACAACCCTGCTCTTTTTAAAGCAGGCAAGACTCTAATTGTTGAGGCCTGTGGGTTGTCATGCCAGAAAGCAACACCCTTTCACTCTGGGCCACATCCACACCAGGGAACAAGGTGATGCTGTGCAAACAGCTGGGAGCCAAGGGCTGGGTTGGGATCATTCAGTCTTTTAATCCAAGTCCATTTTTCTCTTCAATATTGTCTGTCTCAAATCTTCTTTTAAGAGCAGGGAATAAATAGCCAGAATGTCCATGACCTTCCCCTCCCTTGATACCAAACTTTTTTTTGGCTAGGTCATGTGGCATTTGGGATCTTAGTTGCCTGATCAGGGGTTGAAACTACGCCATCTGTGTTGTGAGTGCAGAGTCTTAACCACTGGACCTCTGGGAAAGTTCCCACTCCAAAGATTTTGATCAAATATCAACACTGGTTGTACAGCCAAGGCTTTAAAAAAACATAAGGCTATTTTTTTATCCAAAATTTTATGATTTACAAAATCCTGTGAAATCCCCTCAACTCATATTTAAAAATTTATTTGATTTCTCTACTTTCTTAGTCAAGTCGACTTGTCACTACCTGCTGCTGCTGCTAAGTCACTTCAGTCGTGTCCGACTCTGTGTGACCCCACAGACGGCAGCCCACCAGGCTCCCCCATCCCTGGGATTCTCCAGGCAAGAACACTGGAGTGGGTTGCCATTTCCTTCTCCAATGCATGAAAGAGAAGAGTGAAAGTGAAGTCGCTCAGTCTGTCCGACTGTTAGCGACCCCATGGACTGTAGCCCTCCAGGCTACTCCGTCCATTGGATTTTCCAGGCAAGAGTACTGGGGTGGGGTGCCAGCTGTGCTTATAGGCAGAATGTGTTGGAGGTAAAGATATTTTTCAACACACCAAGTTTAGCTTTCTGAGGTGTGAGACATTATTGAATTTCCAGACGCACTAGNTGGACTGTAGCCCTCCAGGCTACTCCGTCCATTGGATTTTCCAGGCAAGAGTACTGGGGTGGGGTGCCAGCTGTGCTTATAGGCAGAATGTGTTGGAGGTAAAGATATTTTTCAACACACCAAGTTTAGCTTTCTGAGGTGTGAGACATTATTGAATTTCCAGACGCACTAGGAACATATGTTTCTTGGAAACCTTACCGGAACCCAGTATTAATAGCACAAAATGAGAAACACACTTATGGACAAATTTGGCAGAAAAAAATGTGATGTTAGAAATGGACCCAAAGCTAAAGCAAGAGGAGAAAGTGCCCTCATGCAGTGGACAAGTGTGTGGTCGGCAGGCGCGACATCAAAGGGCAGCTTAGCAGAAATAGTGAATATAGTAGAGGGAGCACTTGGATAAATCCAGGGGAGCTTTTAAAAACCGACTGATTTACTTGGGCTGTGCTGGGCCTTCGTTGCTGCACGCGGGCAGTCTCTGCCTGCGGTGCGAGGAGGCAGCTTCCTGTGTGGGGCACAGGCTGGCGGGGCAGAGGCGCAGTCATTGCCTCTCGGGCCCAGCTTCTCGAGGCACGGTGGGTCTTCTCGGAGCAGGGACCGAACCCGTGTCCCTGGCACTGGCAGCAGAATTCTTAACCACTGGACCACCGGAGAAGCCTACAAGTGGGATTTAAATCCTCAGTTTCGTCATCTCTAAAAAGGGAGTGATAGTATCTAACTTCGGAGAAGGCAATGGCAGCCCACTCCAGCACTCTTGCCTGGAAAATCCCATGGACGGAGGAGCCAGGTGGGCTGCAGTCCGTGGGGTCGCTAAGAGTTGGACACGACTGAGCGACTTCCCTTTCACTTTTCACTTTCATGCATTGGAGAAGGAAATGGCAACCCACCCCAGTGTTCTTGCCTGGAGAGTCCCAGGGAGCGGGGAGCCTGGTGGGCTGCTGTCTATGGAGTCGCACAGAGTCGGACACGACNCAGGATGTCTGGCTCTAGGTGAGTGATCACACCATTGTGATTATCTGGGTCATGGAGATCTTTTTTGTAGTTCTTCTGTGTATTCTTGCCACTCTTCTTAATATCTTCTATTTCTATTAGGCCCCTACCATTTCTGTCCTTTATTGAGCCCATTTTTGCATGAAATATTCCCTTGGTATCTCTAAATTTCTTGAAGAGAGTCTTTCCCATTCTACTATTTTCCTCTATTTCTTTGTATTGATCGCTGAGGAAGACTTTCTTATCTCTCCTTGCTATTCTTTGGAACTCTGCATTTAAATGGGTATATCTTTCCTTTTCTTTTTTTACTTTTCACTTCCCTTCATTTCACAGCTATCATAAGGCCTCCTCAGACAGCCATTTTGCTTTTTTGCATTTCTTTTTTTGGGGCCCTCAAAAATAAAGTGCCACTCTTTCCCCATCTATTTGCCATGAAGGGATGGGACCAGATGCCATGATCTTAGTTTTCCTAATGTTGAGCTTTAAGCCAACTTTTTCACTCTCCTCTTTTNTTTTTTGCATTTCTTTTTTTGGGGCCCTCAAAAATAAAGTGCCACTCTTTCCCCATCTATTTGCCATGAAGGGATGGGACCAGATGCCATGATCTTAGTTTTCCTAATGTTGAGCTTTAAGCCAACTTTTTCACTCTCCTCTTTTACTTTCATCAAGAGGCTCTTTAGCTCTCTTTGCTTTCTTCCATAGGGTGGTGTCATCTGCATATCTGAGGTTACTGATATTTCTCCCTGTGATCTTGATTCCGGCTTGTGCTTCATAAGGAAACAAAATTACAACTTGAAAAACTGCCAAGCCAGAACATTCATTCAACTCAATAATGGAATATTTGAGATAAACTAACAGGGCAAGTCTTCAATAAGTGCAACAACTTACCATTCAAGAATGACTGTCCACTTATCTCCCTTAACAGTAAATAGATTCAGAGCAGTGGCTAAGGTGTATTACTGAGGATATCATAATTGGAGATGGTGCCTGGAATAAACTGTTTTAATATTAACTAAAAAATGATTTTTATATAGTACAGGTTTTCTGTAACAGGATGATTAAATACAATTTAATTTTTGACTAGAAAGTACAATCACAATAACTATAGAGTACATCTTTTCAGCAACTAAAATACAGTATTTATAGCTAGTCGTGAGATGTGAAAATGAAGTAACTAATCTCTAGGTTATTGGGTTTTCTAAGGAAAATATTGTCAGTTGTGAGTACCATCCAATCTTGGAATCTTTTCATGGATCCAAGAGCCTCACTAGCTCTATAGTGCAGATGTTTAAACACTCAACTCCCTATCCCTCATCTTTTCCTTTCATCTGATTGGCTTTGCTTGTGTCAAGTGCCCATCCATTGGCTGGGGAAGCAGAAGATGTCTAAATTAAGACTGCCACGAAGAAAATTACACACAAGGTAAAGTAACTCCACCCACCCCCACCCACCTCCCAAAGCAAGGAGACAATGGATGCTACCGGCCATAGCAATCAAACTCCTTAGCATGAATATGTGACCCATCATGATAAGGCACTGCCTAACTGTTCCACGTACTCTCCTGTCCCCTATCTCCTCATACCCAGTAGTCAATATGCCTCATCTTCTTTGCCATCTATATACTTTTGTACTACCATTCCTGACACTTAGCTGGTAGTCTCCAGTTACATTTTCAGGACCCCATTAGTCATCAGCTCTTTTAAAAATATATATTATTTAGAGCCATCAGTTCTTTAGAAATTCTTCTGTGACAACTCCCTTCCCTCCATTCCAGGTTGGATGCCTTCTCACCTGTTCCATATCACACATAGTATCATGATATGTTCAAACTGTCTGTATTCTTTTCTTTCTCCCCCTTGACTGTGGAATCCCTAAAGGCAGGGATTACTTGACTAATACTTATGCTTAATGGAGCAGCACGTATTCAATAAGCATTAAAGTTTATTGAATGCAAAAAGTCAGTCTCATTACTTACTGCTGCTGCTGCTGCCAAGTGGCTTCAGTCGTGTCCAACTCTGTGCAACCCCATAGACAGCAGCCTACCAGGCTCCCCCATCCCTGGGATTCTCCAGGCAAGAACACTGGAGGGGGTTGCCATTTCCTTCTCCTAGGCATGAAAGTGAAAAGTGAAAGTGAAGTCGCTCAGTCGTGTCCGACTCTTAGCGACCCCATGGACTGCAGCTTACCAGGCTCCTCCTTCCATGGGATTTTCCAGGCAAGAGTACTGGAGTGGGTTGCTAATAAACTCTAATATGGGCACTCTTCTCCCCTGGACAGTGTTGAGAAGTACCAAGTTCAACTTTTTCAGTTCTCTTTTTAGCTTCGACTGTTTATCAAAAGCATTTGTTTTTACAACATTACTATATTGGTGTTTTGACATAACTGTAGTTTTACCCTGGTATATTACCTGATGCCTGCTTCCTGCGCTTATAGGGGAGTGGCCTTATTCTCATTTTGTTTGATTCTAGTCAGCTTTAGACGGAGTAGAGTGGTCCTTCTTGACTTAGTATGTGAAATTATATTCCTTAGGCCCATGTGCTTGTAAAATACTGTGTAGCAGCTCAGTAGTATATCTATATCATTTGGTATATCTATGGCTTGTCACTATTATCTTTCAGTGTTCATGTGCATGAGAGGGCTAGTAATGCCTACCCACCTTGCAGGATTGTTGCGCATTTAAGAGGAAAATATATGTAAAGCATTTAGCACAGAGTCAGCCACAGAGTTTATATTTGCCTAGTAAGTTGTTCAGCACACCTAGGGGAAGGAATTATTTCTATTGAGTTGTGTGGTACAGGACCACTTGCAAGTGTTTATAAAAAGAGGTTATAGTTGTTCATCCAAAGACATTCTTCCTTTCTTTTTTGGAAGGGAATTTTATTGAGGACAGAAATATGCTTAGAGTACCAGGCAAGGCCATTTTACTAAGTTCAAATCTGTAAGATGTAGATAGAAGTTCTTGGGTGGGGCTTCTGGAAAGATCCTTCCTAAAAGAGATTTTTTAAAAATCTGACAAATACTCAAGTCTGAATAGTAGTTTCTTTGTCAAGTAAAATTGGTGTTTCATTTTCCAAAACAGTGACTAGTTAAGCTCACAACTCAAACTGTATTTGTTTAGAACAAATGGCAATGCCGTATCATATCATTCAACCTAATAGTCCAAATGCCTTTTCAGACAATCATCATAGACTTTTAAAGATACGTATATGTCAAGGGTCGACTTTTGATAGAGTTAATAATTGTTACTGTGAAACTGTTTTATTTT
>SJYX01006030.1:52894-73524 GCA_006410675.1 Oreotragus oreotragus
ACTGAACTGAACTGAACTGAACTGAACTGAGGTAGCCAGTAAGACTGGGGCTGGACTAGGATGACAACGGAAGAAAAAAAGGTGGCCAAACCCCATACTCTGTCAGCCCTCGTCCCAAGTACTCCTTTCCCTTTTTTCTCCTGCTGGTGTAGTCCGGGAAGAGCAGGGGGAGTCAAAACTGGACTTCGGCTACCCTCAGTCCCGCAGAACTGACCCCAAATCCACCCAACAACGTCAGCTGGGCAGGCAGTTAGCACCCCGCAAACCCCTCAGCCCACTTTGAAAGCTCCCAGAGCCACCAGCCGCGTCACGGGCCATCTCAAGCTGCCATTGGTCAGCGCGCGTCACGTGCAGCAGCGCGCGGCGGCGATTGGTGCAGTGCGAGGCAGCGGGGACGCGCCGGGGATCGCGGAGGGAGCTTTGCCTCAGCTCTTAGTGCTCAGCGGCAGTGAATGGACCGCTAGGCGGGCGGCCTGGTCAGTCAGGTAGGACTGTGAGGGCCGGTAGTATTGCTTGCCCTGCTGGGCAGCGGCGGGGCCTCGGGACCCCTCGGCGAAGCACGGCCTGTGGGGTTCAGTTGGGGCTGCTGGGGCGGAGGTCAGCTGGCGGACGTGGGGCAAGTGGGGCGGGGAAGGCAGTAAAGCCGACCCGCCCGCCGTTACGAGGACTACGGATGAGAAGCCGCGGGAGAGGCGCGCGATCTACTGTTAACTTAGCTGCGCCGGCGATTCCAGCTGCGTGTTACACGTCTGAATCCTCACGCGGTGAGTGCTGGCGGGCACCTCAGTGAGGGGGACTGGCCTGGGTTTCGGGGCTGCAGGGCCCGGTTGCGAGGGGCCTCTCTCAGCCCCGCCCAGGACCCGACATCCTTCTGTAGGAGATCCTGATGTTTAAATATCAGTAACTAATTAAAAGTAAATGAGTAAACGGAGGGGGAGGGCGGATGGGCTGGTTCCAGACCATCGGTTTGTGGCCAATGTAGACCAGATCCTGCTCCTAATTTGTGGTGTGACCTTGACCAAGTTACCTCTCTCGAGGATGGACATTCTCAACGTGGATGAGAGTGCTCATATTTTTGAGAGGAAAAAGATCTCAGACAATACAGTGGCTTATGGCTTTCCAAAGGGCCACAAAACTTAAGTACTCTCTGTCTCAGACTGGGGAATTAGAAGAGAAAATGCTTAGAAAGCCTCCTGGGAGGAAAGGGGGTAAATGAGAAAAAGGTGAGAAATCCTGCTTTAAGGGAAGAGATAAAGAGACGTTCTTGTGATAGTTATATACATTAGAGGATTAAAGCAAACGAGTTGGAAGAACTTGAAAGGTCGTCTATTAGAAAAGTTTTGTGACCCCTCACACGTGCATACACATAATTTTACTTGGTCTCCAAAACAGACTGTCATTCCACCTTCTAATGAGAAAATTGAGGATCCAAGGGTTTGGGTGACATGCTGCAGTCAGAGCTATTTAATGAAGAACTGGAATTTAAACCCAAGCCTCTGTGGCTCCAAACCCATTCATCATGTTGCCTCTCAGCCTCTGTTCCATTTATGTCCCAACCAAGAATTCTACTTTGTGACAAAATATGAATATTCCCAGCCCCCCACACCCAAGAAATTCAAATGAATTCAGTATCTGGGACCTAGCCTGGTAATCTGCATTTTAACTGTTACTAGGTGATTCCATTTTGGTGATCCAGGGACCATTTGGAGAACAACTACTCTATAAATTTCCCACCCAGCCCCCACATCCTTTTGGGGTGTACCCTAGGGATTCAAAAGAGCAGAGATTACATCCTCTCTTCCAAAGAGGTGGCCAACCAAGCTTTGGGAGAAGCCAAGGTTTATGAGCTAACACCTTGCACAGCTCTAAGTTTGAGAAAGTGCTGGCAATTTTGGTTTTCTTTCTTTCTCCCTCTTCCTTCCTTCCTTCCTTTCTCCTCCCGGCTTTCTTCCCTCTTTTTTTTGTACACCTTCCTTTGTTGCTACTCTGATATTTCTGAGAAAATGGCTCAAGGCATTTATTTTAAAGTCCATATTAAAATTTAAAACACCATGAAAAAAGTTTAAAAACTATATCTTGCCTGGAGAATCCCAGGGATGGGGGAGCCTCATGGGCTGCCGTCTATGGGGTCACACAGAGTTGGACACGACTGAAGTGACATAGCAGCAGCAGCAGCAATTTGGTTATATATTTCATGTTCTAAAAGATGTAAGTTGAATAATCAAAACATTTCTTTGCAATTATTAACTGTCATTTAATGCACTTTGCTGCTAAAAAGGTTTTATTTTTCTAGTTCTTATGGAGGCAATATGGGATAGAGGAAATAAAGTGAGTTTTGTTTTAAGGAAGACCTGGTGCTCCAACCCCAATTCCAACACTTTCAAACAGTGATCAATCTGATCACAGTAAATTGAGCCAATTGGATTTTTATAGAAGCTGTGAATTTTGCATTGTAACTAGTTACAGTGATGAAAAATTGAAACTCTCTACTTACACTTGCATGAAAAAAATAACTTTATTAATAGGGATTCTGCTTTAACATTTTCTCAGTTTGTTAATGATTATGTTTTCTTCTTCTTCTTCTTTTTTTTTTTGTCTTGTTTAAAACCTAACATTTGTTCTCCTGGGTAGTAAACGTTTATGATTTTAATCCATAACTTTTTGAGTGGCAGATTCTACTGCAAAACCATTAACTGGCCTTACCCTAGCTGCTGTGAAAGAATACTGCCTCTCTTTGTTCTTCCTCTTGGATGTGAATAGGTATTAGTCTTCGGCTCATACTTTCCTGTCTGGGTGCTGCTGTGTTCATAGTGTGAGGAGTTGGCCATTGCAGGTGAAGAATGGTTTAGAGAAGGCCTACACAGAGTACTTGAGGGAAACAAAGGCTTATCTTTTTTGATCTTGGAGTTGTTTTTATTCACTACAGTTCAAGCAGCACCATTTTTTCTGCACACTTGATCTAATAATTTGTGGCGCTCTTCCCTTCAAAAGGAAGGTTGTCTGACCCTATAAATGAACTCAGGACTTTATTTCATCAAAAATGTTTGAATACTTGTGCTAGACATTATAAGAGTTTAAATGGATCAGTTATTATAGATTCTTAGATTCCTGTATGTTTAAGAAGGGCCATATGATCTTAGCTACTCATGGAAACATTTTGTCATTTAGAATCATACTGTTTTCAAAGTCAATCCTAATATGTTACTTCTATAGCCTTATAAAGACTAATTTAATTTAGCTCTAGGTGGAAAATGTTCTAGAGGATTTATATTTTCTCTGTTTAAAAAAATCTTCTGATTTAGGGTTTAAATTGTCCAGTAGTTTAATTAGTGNTCTTAGCTACTCATGGAAACATTTTGTCATTTAGAATCATACTGTTTTCAAAGTCAATCCTAATATGTTACTTCTATAGCCTTATAAAGACTAATTTAATTTAGCTCTAGGTGGAAAATGTTCTAGAGGATTTATATTTTCTCTGTTTAAAAAAATCTTCTGATTTAGGGTTTAAATTGTCCAGTAGTTTAATTAGTGTTGTTTCTATGTTTTTATTTTATTCTAGACACAATACTGTTTCCCAGGAAGCTTGCATATAATATGTATTGACTTTTAAAAATAATGTTTTCTAGAAATAAATAAAGGTAGGTAAATATATAGTCAATATCAAACTTAGAAAGTACTGATAATCAGAAAATAAAATACACTCTGTTAATATTTTGACATATGTTCTTCTGGTCTTTATGTACCTGTTCTGTTTATGTATTTCTTAATAAAAATGAGATCATACTCTGCATTCTATTTTATACCTTATATTTTTAATCTAGTGGCATATGACAAATAAATATGCTTTTTACGTACGTAATTTCAGTTCTTTGTGAGCAAATGTTTTGTTGCTAAAATAGGAACCACAAGAATCTATTTATTAAATTAGTCTACAGAAACCCAGTCTACCAACCCAGAAACAGAATTACTTCTCTGCCCCCTTTTGACCTCAATTCTGTACCTCTTACTCCCTACTGCCCATTTCCCCACCCCTAGGAGGGTTCTGTTGGGGAAGTCTCTGAAGGAAGTTTTATCTAGTCAGTTATACATTGTTAACACTTAAGTTCTCTTCTTTTCCAGTCTTTTCAGTAAATCCTTCAGAATTTTTATATTTTATTTTATTTGCTGGAGACAAACATCACGAGTGGAGTTGGAAGGATTTGGAGTAATACAGGAAAATAAAATCATATGCTGGAATTCTTTCTCAGACTTATAGGGAAAGGAGAGATAACAATAAAAATACTCCCTGGGTATATGCTTTCATTCTTTCTCCCAGACAATGATGTTTTTAAAGGTCAGGAACTATTTATCCTTGTATTCCTCATGCCTCTCATAGTTCTTGGCACCTAGCAGCAACTCAGGTATTTATTATATTGACTCATGAGTCCCTAACTATCCTGGCTTCTTCCCCCCTTAACATATACTAGTTTATATGTCTCTTTTCAGTATGTTCCTGTATACTCTGTTTTCATACTTTGAAAAAAAATATATATTTGCACAAAGACACAATTTTTATATGATTAAAATTTGGAAAAATATCAAAGATCTAATTTTATTATTATTGAGGATGTCAAAGTTTTCCATCATCATACAGTTATAACTAAAAACTGCATTATTTATTTTGTTGTTCAGATTGTTTCAGCATTTGCCATTGTGAGCTGTTTTAGTTGGCTTCTGAATCGCTTTGACATAGCCCTAGCAGTTTGTGTTTTGAGCACTTTCCTACTTTCTGGGCCAGGATCATCTTGTATATTCTCTACTCTGCTTCTAAAATTAGCCATTTCTCTTTTTGTTTATCTTTGTTGTTTTTTACTTTTTTATTTTCCATATAGCTTTTTATAAGATATTGAATATAATTCCCTGTGCTGTACAGTAGGACCTTGATGTTTATCTGTTCTATTAATATATAATAGTTTGCATCTGTTAATCCCAAACTCCCAATTCATTCCTCCCCATCCCGCTTCCCCTTGACAACCACAAGTCTTTTCTCTGTGTCTGTGACTATTTTGTAAATAAGTTCATTTGTGTCATATTTTAGATTCCACGTATATCATATGGTATCTGTCTTTTTCTGACTTCACTTAGTATGACAATCTCCAGGTTTATCCATGTTGCTGCAAATGACATTATTTCATTCTTTTTTATGTAAATTAGAAACCAGGACTTGCTCTAATCTGCTCATCACTGAAGCACACTTATTCACCCAGGCCAGGGAGGGGTACAGTGACCACAGCCGGGCTGTGCACGAAGTGCCTGTGGCAGTGGAGACTGCTGCTGCTACTGCTAAGTCACTTCAGTCGTGTCCGACTCTGTGCGACCCCATAGACGGTAGCCCACTAGGCTCCCCCGTCCCTGGGATTCTCCAGGCAAGAACACTGGAGTGGGTTGCCATTTCCTTCTCCAGTGCATGAAAGTGAAAAGTGAAA
Organism: Oreotragus oreotragus; assembly: GCA_006410675.1. Taxonomy (NCBI): domain Eukaryota; kingdom Metazoa; phylum Chordata; class Mammalia; order Artiodactyla; family Bovidae; genus Oreotragus; species Oreotragus oreotragus. Next base: position 58,360 of record SJYX01006030.1, read on the forward strand.
GTGAAGTCGCTCAGTCGTGTCCGACACTTTGCAACCCCATGGACTGCAGCCTACCAGGCTCCTGGCAGTGGAGACTGACAGGCATTTATACTGGGGCAGGCTCACTCTCCCAGGATCACTGGGAGTCCCTCCCAGTGCCTGCAGAGGCTGAAGCAGATGGCTGAGGAAGGCTCTGCCCCTTCTGTGCCACTCAACAATGATGCCTTGCTTCTGTGATGTCCCAGGTTTTTTGTGTAAACTTTCCTAAACTTTCCTGGTTGTGGGGCCCTTAGTCCTGTTACTTCAGGCTGCCTTTTCACAGCCTGAGTCCACTCTCTGAACCCCACTTTCTAGCACTCAGTGCCCGCTACACCAGGAGACACACAACTCATACTGGAGTGCTCAGGGCTGAGGCACAGACCATGCCTGCATTTCTTACTTAGTTCTGCCTTCCACAGAAAGGGCCATCTCCTCTGATTCCCCAAAGTTCCCTTTCTGCCCCAGCTGATCTCCCCACATATTCTGAATGTGGGGACCTGTCCTCACCTTCAGCCTCCCGCCAGGATTGCAGGCCCCTTTTTTGATTCCTTTTCTTTTTTTCTTTCTTTGGTCCTACCTGGTTGTTAGGGGATTTTTCTTATCCTTTTAGGTGTCCAGAGTCTTCCACTAATGTTCAGAAGGTGCTCTGTGAGAATTGTTCCATTTGTAGGTGTATTCTTGATGTAATTGTGAGGAGAGACAAGTTCTGGGTCCTCCTGCCATCTTGACTTCTCCCTTAAAATTTTTTTCGTTAATGAATTTGCTTTTAGTATTGTACTTAAAAACTCATTACCAAACTCAAAGTCATGCTGATTTTTCCCCTAAGTTTTCTTATAGAAATTTTTTAGTTTTACATTTTACATTTGGGTCTGTGATCCTCCTCAAGTTAATTTTTGTGTAAGATGTGAAGTTCAGTTTGTTGTATATGGACTTCCCATGTGTAGCATGATTTATTGAAAAGACTCTTCTTTCTCCACTGAATTGCCTTTGCACCTTTGTCAAAAATTGACAGTATTTGTGTAGGTCTGTTTCCATACTCTCTATTCTGTTTCATCTATTCTTGCCCCCTGCCCCGCCCCCATGTTCATTACTGTAACGGTGAGTCTTGAAATTGAATAATATAAATTCTTAAGCTTTTGCTTTTCTTTCCCAGAATTGAATTAGTTATTCTAGTACCTCTACTTTTCCACAAATTGTTGACATGAGTTTATATATTTCTATTAAAAAAAAAAAAAACCTGGCTAGAATTTCAATAGGGATTACATTAGGTCACAGAAAATTGACATCCTTACTGACTAGTTGACTTTTATGTGTTGGCTGGAGTTCCAGAAAAACATCTATTTCTGCTTTATTGACTATGCCAAAGCCTTTGACTGTGTGGATCACAATAAACTGTGGAAGATTCTGAAAGAGATGGGAATACCAGACCACCTGACCTGCCTCTTAAGAAACCTATATGCAGGTCAGGAAGCAACAGTTAGAACTGGACATGGAAGAACAGACTGGTTCCAAATAGGAAAAGGAGTATGTCAAAGGAGTATACAGGGTGACTGTATATTGTCACCCTGCTTATTTAACTTATATGCAGAGTACATCATGAGGAACGCTGGGCTGGAGAAAGCACAAGCTGGAGTCAAGATTGCTAGGAGAAATATCAATAACCTCAGATATGCAGATGACCACCCTTATGGCAGAAAGGGAAGAGGAACTAAAAAGCCTCTTGATGAAAGTGAAAGAGGAGTGTGGAAAAGTTGGCTTAAAGTTCAACATTCAGAAAACGAAGATCATGACATCTGGTCCAATCACTGCATGGGAAATAGATGGGGAAACAGAGCAAACAGTGTTAGAGTTTATTTTTTTGGGCTCCAAAATCACTGCAGATGGTGACTGCAGCCATGAAATTAAAAGACCCTTACTCCTTGGAAGAAAAGTTATGACCAACCTAGATAGCATATTGAAAAGCAGAGACATTACTTTGCCAGCAAAGGTCCATCTAGTCAAGGCTATGATTTTTCCATTGGTCATGTATGGATGTGAGAGTTGGACTGTGAAGAAAGCTGAGTGCCAAAGAATTGATGCTTTTGAACTGTGGTGTTGGAGAAGACTCTTGAGAGTCCCTTGGACTGCAAGGAGATCCAACCAGTCCATTCTGAAGGAGATGAGCCCTGGGATTTCTTTGGAAGGAATGATGCTGAAGCTGAAACTCCAGTACTTTGGCCACCTCATGCGAAGGGTTGACTCATTGGAAAAGACTCTGATGCTGGGAGGGATTGGAGGCAGGAGAAGGGGACGTCAGAGGATGAGATGGCTGGATGGCATCACTGACTCGATGGACGTGAGTCTGAGTGAACTCCGGGAGATGGTGATGGACAGAGAGGCCTGGTGTGCTGCGATTCATGGGGTTGCAAAGAGTCGGACACGACTGAGCGACTGACCTGAACTGTGTGCCTTTTGACTTTGCTAAACTCATTATGAATAAAAGTTATTTGGTAGATTCTTTGGGGTCTTCTGAATACAGTTATACTGTCTATGGTTAAAGAAGTTTTACATGTTTCTTGCTTTCTAGCCTGAATACCCTTCATTTCTTTTTTTTATTTAAATACACTAGCTAGGACTTTCGGTATGTGGTTGAATTAGAAATGATGAGAGAGGACATCCTTGCCCTGTTACTGATCTTAGGGGAAATACTTAACATCTTATGCTCAAAATTATTCAAGCTAGGCTTCAGTAGTATGTGAACCAAGAACTTCCAGATGTACAAGCTGGATTTCAAAGAGGTAGAGGAACCAGAGATCGAATTGCCAACATTCATTGGATAATGGAGAAAGCAAGAGAATTCCAGAAAAACATCCGTTTATGCTTCATTGATTATGCTAAAGCCTTTGTGGACCACAACAAACTGGAAAATTCTTAAAGATTTGGGAATACCACACCACCTTACCTGTCTCCTGAAAAACTTGTATGCACGTAAAGAAGCAGGTTAGAACAGAACATGAAACTACTGACTGGTTCAGAACTGGGAAAGGAGTATGACAAGGCTGTTATTGTCACTCTGCTTATTTAATTTACATGCGCAGTACATCATACAGAATGTGGGCTGGCTGAGTCACAAGCTGGAATCAAGATTGCCGAGAGAAATATCAACATCCTTGGATGTGCAGATGATACCACTCTAATGGCAGAAAATGAAGAGGAACTAAAGAGCTGCTTGATGAGGGTGAAAGAGGAGAGTGAAAAAACTGGCTTAAAACTGAATATTCAAAAAACTAAGATTTTTTAAATAACTTCATGGCAAACAGGAGGGAAAAATGTGGAAACTTTGACAGATTTTATTTTCTTGCTCTCCAAAATCATTGCGGACAGTGACTGCAGCCACAAAATTAAAGCTTGCTCCTTGGAAGAAAAGCTCTGACAAACCTAGACACCATATTTCAAAGCAGAGGAATACTTTGCTGACACAGGTCTGTATAGTCAAAGCTATGGTTTTTCCAGTGCTCACATACAATTGTGAAAGTTGGACCATGAAAAATGCTGAGTGCTGAAGAATTGATGCTTTTGAATTGTGGTGCTGGAGAAGACTCTTGAGGGTACCTTCGACTGCAAGGAGATCAAACCAGTCAATCCTAAAGGAAATCAGCACTGAATATTCATTGGAAGGACTGATGTTGAAGCTGAAGCTCCAATATTTTGGCCGACTGATTCGAAGAGCTGACTCATTGGAAAAGAGCCTGAGGCTGAGAATGATTGAAGGTAGAAGGGGAAGGGAGCAGCAGAGGATGAGATGATTAAATAGCTTTACTGACTCAGCGGACATGAATTTGAACAAACTCCGGGAGATAAATATTGGACAGTGGAGCCTGGCATGCTGAAGTCTTGGCGTGCTAAAGTCACAAAGAGTTGGACACAACTTAAGGACTGAACAACAACAACAAAGAGAGGATATCCTTGCCTTGTTCCTGATCTTAGGGGGAAAGCTTAGCATCTTGCTGTTGAGAATGATGTTAGCTGTGATTTTAAAAAAATAATCTGTATTAGGTTAGTGAAGTTCTCTTCTAATTTTGAGAGTTTTTATCATTAATTGATGTTAAATTGTTTCTGCTCATGTATTATATGATCACATGATTTTTCTTGTTCTGTGTGTTAATATGATGTCCCATGGACAGAGGAGCCTAGCGGGCTACAGTCCTTGGAGTCACAAAAGTGTAGGAGATGACTTAGCAACTAAACAACAACAACCACTTTAAGTGTACAGTTCACTAAGTATATTCATGTTGTGTAAATTAAGTTGTACTTTTCATTTTTATTTAGTTCAAAATATTTTCAAATTTATCTTGAGACTTCTAACCCATGTATAAAGTACATTGTTTAATTTCCAAATATTTCGAAATGTCTAGCTGTCATCTAATATTGATTTCTAGTTTTATTTTGGTATGCTCCGAGAACATATTTTATAAGGTTTGTATTCTTTTATATTTATTAAATTGTGCTTTATGTACCAGAATGTTGGTGAATGTTCCGTGTGTACTTCTGTTGTTGGATGGAATGTTCTATAAATATCAGTTGGGTCAAGTTGATTGATGGTACTGTTCAGGTCATGTATATTGTTACTGATTTTCTGCCTAACTGATTTATCAATTCCTTGGAAACAGATGTTGAAACTTCCAGTTTTAAATACAGTCATCCTGCTTATTCACAGTGAATTGGTTCCAGGATCCCCCGCCCTACCTTGGATTCCAAAAATCCATGGATGCTCAAGTCCCTTATATAAACTGATGTAATGTCTGTGTATAACCTATGCATGTCCTCCCGTATACTTTAAAGCATCTCTGGATTACTTATAAACCCTATATAATTACTTATAGATATGATGTAATTGCTATGTATGTGCATGCGTGCGTACTGAGTTACTTCAGTCATTTCTGACTCTGTGTGACCCTGTGGACTGCAGCTTGCCAGACTCCTCTATCCATGGAATTCTCCAGGCAAGAATATTGGAGTGGGTTGCTTCCAGAGAATCTTCTCAACCCAGGGATTGAACTTGCGTCTCTTAATGTCTACATGCATTGACAGGCAGGTTCTTTACCATTAGTGCCACCTGGGAAGCCCAAATGGTATACAAATGATTGTAAATACAAGCTAAAGATTATATAAATAGTTGCAGGTATGTAGCAGATTCTTAAGTTCTGCTTTTTGGAGCTTTCTGGAGTTCTTCTCCCAAATATTTTCCATCTGTGGTTGGTTGAATCTATAAATAGGATTAAGCTTCATTTGTGTGTGTGTGCATACTCAATCATGTCTCTTCAGATTTTCTGTTTTTTAATTACCTTTTTGTTGAGGTAACATTGGCTACAACATTATATAAGCTTCATGTGAACAATAATATATTTTTTACTATGTACATTACAGCTTACCACCCATCTGTCACCATATAGTTGATCCCCTTTATCTATTTCACTCTCCCCCTGATCATCCCTTCCTCTCTGGTGACCACTATGTTCTCTATATCTATCTGTTTGGTTTCGTTTATTCAGATTTTTTATTATATTTCACATGAGTGAAATTACATGGTATTTATCTTTCTTCATCTGTCTTATTTCATTTAGTGTAATACTCTTAAGGTACATCCATGTTGAAAGATGATACTGAGCAGTATCATCTTGATACTGAGTAGTATTCTATTATTTTTGTGATTGAATGGCACCCCACTCCAGTACTCTTGCCTGGAGAATCCCATGAATGGAGGAGCCTGGTGGGCTGCAGTCCATGGGGTCGCTGAGTGGAACATGACTGAGCAACTTCACTTTCACTTTTCACTTTCATGCATTGGAGAAGGAAATGGCAACCCACTCCAGTGTTCTTGCCTGGAGAATCCCAGGGACGGGGGAGCCTGGTGGGTTGCTGTCTCTGGGGTCGCACAGAGTCGGACACGACTGAAGCGTCTTAGCAGCAGTGTGTATTCTTGTATATACATGTCTATCTATCTATCTAGGTGATGTATCACAGTGATTGGTTTGAGGATGTTGAATCAGCTTGCTTTGATAGATCATGGTTTGGTTTGAGGATGTTGAACCATCCTTGCTTCTGTAGATCATGGCTGTGTGATCTTTAAATGTATTCAGCTTGCTAATATTTTGTTGAGAGTTTTTGCTTATCAGATATTGGCTATAATTTTCTTTTTTTGTTTGTGTTGTCTTCATTTGGTTTTGGTTTTAGAGTGATGTTGGCTTTATGAAATTACTTTGCATTCCCTGTTTTTCAGTTTTTTTGAAGAGTTTGGTAAAGATAGATATTAATCATCTTTGAATGTTAGAATTTACATGTGAAGCCTCTGGTCCTGGGCTTTTGTTTTGGGGGAGGTTTTTATGTTTCCATTTTACTGTCTGTCTTTATGATTCAGTTTTGGAAGGTTATAATGATTCTAAAAATTTGTCTATGTTTACAATTAGTTGTTACATAGCTGTTCATGATATTTTTTTATAATTCTTTGTATTTTTGTGGTATCTGGTCTGCTCTATTTCCAGTGCTTTCTAATACATTGTTTATGTCATATATTGAGTTATTCAGCTCCAGAATTTGTTTGGTTCTTTTTTAGGGTTTCAGCCTCTTTGGTAAACTATTATTCAGTTCATTAATTTTTATCTTGAGCTAACTGAACCATTGAGCCTTTCTGAGTTTTCTTGTAGCTTGTTGAGTTTCTTCATGACAGCTCTTTTGAATTCTCTATAATACTCCATAGTTTTAATTTTGTTTTGAATGAAATTGTCATTTTCTTTTTGTGATCGTGTTACTGTAGTTCTTCATGATGCCTCATGAGTTGTCCCTCTGGTAGTGTATTTGAAATAGAGAATACTTTTCAACTGATTCTGATAACTCAAAAGTAATTAGAGGATTTTCTTTTCTCTTCCAACAGGTGGCGCTATAGCACAAGTTTTGTTTTCTCTTATCTGAGCTGCCTCTGGTTATATTTAGGAAGTAGCACTTTGCACCCTCCTCCACCTGATGGGCAGAAAGCAAAGATGAACTAAAGAAGAGCTTCTGGATGAAGGTGAAAGAGGAGAGTGAAAAGGCTGGCTTAAAACTTAACATTCAAAAAACTAAAGTTATGGCATCCGGTCCCTTCACTTCATGGCAAACAGATGGGGAAAAAATGGAAACAGTGGAAGATTTTATCTTGTTGGGCTCCGCAATCACTGCAGATGGTGGGGCTTAATTGCTCTGTGACATGTGGGGTCTCCCCAGACAAGGGATTGACCCTGTGTCACCTGCACCTCCCCAGACCAGTGATTGACCCTGTGTCAGGCAGATTCTTTACCGCCTGAGCCATCAGGGAAGCCCTGTCCTTTACTTTTCAGCCTGTTTGTGTCATTGAATCTAACATGTCTTTTGTAGATTGTATATATTAGTAGTTTTGTTTTTTAGGGGGAGGATGAAATCTACTTTATGCTTTTTTGTTTTATGGTTTTGGGTCCATATTTTTAAGACTAGTTTTTTAAGATCAGTTTTAAATTCACAAAAAAATTGAGAGGAAGTTACAGGGATTTCCCAGATATCCCCTGCTCCAACAGATACATCACCCATTACTAACATTGCTTACCAGAATAATACATTTCTTATAATCTATGAACCTATATTAATATACCATAGTCAACCAAAGTATCATTTACCTTAGGGTTCATTCTTTTTTTTTTAAATTAATTTTTAATTGAAGGGTAATTGCTTTACAGAATTGTGTTGGTTTCTGCCAGACATCAACATGTATTGGCCATAGGTATACATCTGTCCCCTCCCTCTTAAACCTCCCTGCATCTCTCTCCCCATCCCACCTCTCTCGGTTTTTACAGAGCTCCAGTTTGAGTTCCTTGAGTCATACAGCAAATTCCCATTGGCTATCTATTTTACATATGGTAATGTAAGTTTCCATGTTACTCTGTTGATATGTTGATGTTGGCAATTTTATCTCCGGTTCCTCTGCCTTTTCTAAATCTAGCTTGTATATCTTCAGACAGACTGAGCGACTTCACTTTCACTTTTCTCTTTCATGCATTGGAGAAGGAAATGGCAACCCACTCCAGTATTCTTGCCTGGAGAATCCCAGGGATTGGGGAGCCTGGTGGGCTGCCGTCTATGGGGTAACAGAGTCGGACACGACTGAAGTGACTTAGCAGCAGCAGCAGCAGCATCAGCTTGTATATCTGGAAGTTCTTGATTCACATACTGTTGAAGCCTAGCTTGAAATATTTTGAGCATTACTTTGCTAGCATGTGAAATGAATGCAGTTGTGTGCTAGTTTGAACATTCTTTGGCATTGCCCTTCTTTGGGACTGGAATGAAAACTGACCTTTTCCAGTCCTGTGGCCACTGCTCAGTTTTCCAAATTTGCTGGCACATTGAGTGCAGCACTTTAAAAACATCATCATTTAGGATTTGAAATCTTTATAGATGCCCTATGATGTCAAGCATTTCAGCCTGAAGGATTCCTCTAGTATTTCTCATAGGGCAGATATGCTAGCAACAAATTCTCTTGCTGTTTTTTGGTCTTTGTTTTTAAATCTGGAGATGCCTTAATTTCTCCTTTATTTTTAAAGGAGAATTTAGCTGGTTATATAATTCTTGGTTGACCATAAATTTCTTTTAGCACTTTGGAGATGATCATCTCACTGTCTTTCATCTTTTCTGATAAGATGTAACTATCTGGTAACTCTCTTCATGGTCATATTTTAGGCTACAACTTCCTCCCCTCAGTTTTATTTGCCTCTACTTCTGTCTGCTTTCTTTCTTCCCAGATCCACTGAAACCTCTTACTTCTTGCTCCGTGAGCTTATTCTTTTTAAAATTTCTTCTCACCAGGATCTTAGGAGGAAGGGGAAGCTAGTGTGTGAATTCAATCCACTACTTAAACCAGATGTTCTCTGTATCTTGCTATAGAAGGTCTGATCTAAGCCTGTGATTTCCCAGGAGCTACACACCTGCCCTTGTTTTCAGTTATCTCTTATTCTTTTTAAAATTTCTTCTCACCAGGATCTTAGGAGGAAGGGGAAGCTAGTGTGTGAATTCAATCCACTACTTAAACCAGATGTTCTCTGTATCTTGCTATAGAAGGTCTGATCTAAGCCTGTGATTTCCCAGGAGTTACACACCTGCCCTTGTTTTCAGTTATCCAAGCTTGTCACTCAAGTGTTTCAAATATGTTTCACAGAATAGTATTTTCTTTGAGAAGTAGTTCAGGAATGTAAAAGATGTAAAATCTTGTTATCCTTCCCAGTCTGTAAATAAATGGGGATAGTAAGGTGAATAGTAAATTCTGCATCATCTAGTATTTTAAGTTTTTCATGTGGAATTAGCTGCAGTTTATTTTAAAAATTCTAAACAGTGTCACAGTATGTGTATTTAAAGGTGGATGTAATTATATGACCACAGTGTTTATATACTTACTAAAAAGAATATTCAGATATTAAACATCTTTTGGTTAGGAATCCAAATTATGGTCTGCAAAATGATGTGGTATGCTGTTTTTTACTGAAAATGACTGATGAGGAGAATCTTTCTTGCTGATAACCACCTGCATAGCAATGCCATGATTCCAGGTAATGCGTTTGGTTTAAAATATAATTTTGATAGGAACATTAATGCCCAGGTCTCACCTAGGAACATGAGGCTTTTTCTACATCTGATTGATGATGTAGAACTTCTTAACATATTTCAGGAGGTTGTGAAGATTGGGTCAGAAAAAAAGAAAGTTTTATTTTTCTGGCAGCTAAATAGAACCCAGGAGATGCACTTTCACAATCATTTATAGAATATGTGCTGCTAGGTAAATGCAGATTGCCTGCCTAATGCATTGGTTCTCAAAGCATCAGGGTCACTGAAAACTAGTTAACAAGGCAGATTCTCAGCTCCACCCAGACCTACTGAGTGGAAATTCTCGAGGTGGGGCTGACCAGTCTGGATTTTTAGGAAAGCCCTCCAATTGATTCTGATGAGTGTTAAATTAGGATTTGTTGACTTTTTTTTTTTTTTTTAATGAATTTAAAAGTATCTGTGGTAGTGGCACTCATGTGAAGATGGTTGAAACCTGTAGGAATAACCAGTCAGATGTGGTTGTTTGTTGGAAAAGAGTATGGAAACCTTGCTTATAAAAACCAGTTTCACCTATTGTTAACATCTTACCCGTTTTATCATAATATGTTTTGTAAACAGTCTGAACCAAACAGCATATTTCTTCAAATGATGAAATACTGAGAATGATACTGTAGTGTTGTTTTTCTCTGATCTGTGATTAGTCTCCTGAGAGCTGGGGACCTTCCCTAAGGTGTGTTTAAGGTGTGAGATCACAGAAGCAAGTGTGGTTCATAGCAAACTGCCAGACATAACGTATATTCAAAGCAGTTGTAAGTTATTTCCCTGAGGACTTACCTAGTTAGAAAGGCTGGAGGGATTTGAAAAAAATAAAAGGTGTGTGTTAAATGTTGCTGGCCTGTTCTCCAGAGGTGATTTGAGTAGAAAGGGGTTTTTATATAGTTCTAGGGGTTTTTGTTGTTGTTTTGTTGAGGATGCAGACTCAGAGGTGGGATTCACAGTTGAGGACTTAGAGTTTAAAAGAAACTTGGTTTTATTTTGTTTTAAGGAGTCATAAGGAGTCATAAGGAGTGCATTAATTCTTTTAAGGACAAAGTACTACATACTGTGGTATTAAGAATCTGTTTTTTTATAGCATCTGAGCCACTAGATAAGTCTTGTCAGCGCTTCATGATGAGGGGATGTGAATAGGATGTGTAATTAGCATTAGGGAAAGCATCCTAAAGGAGAGAAAATTTGGGCTGAGGGTTGAATTTATTGTCATTGTGCATATTTGACTAAAAAAAAAAAACTAGCTGCACTTCTTAGGGAATTAGGAGAAACACAAATTTTTCAGGTTGAAAAGATGTTGGCGATGTCACTGTGATCAGGAAGTTAAGATAGAGAGAATGCCATTTCTTGCATTTGTGTAGTGGTGCTATTGCTTATTTGATAGGCTCTTAGCAACAATCTTGAGATAAGCATGATTACTCTTCCTCCTTTACAGATGAAAAAGCTGAGGTTCAGAGAGATTAAATGATGGTGGTGTGGTATATATTGGTTGACCATAAAGTTCATTTGGGCTTTTCTGTAAGATATTGTGAACAATATAGTTTGATCTATATAGAACGATATAGAGGGTCCATATAATCAAAGCTATGGTTTTTCTAGTAGTCATGCACAGATGTGAGAGTTGGACCATAAAAAAGACTGAGTGTCGAAGAATTTATGTTTTTGAACTGTGGTGTTGGAGAAGACTCTTGAGAGTCTGTTGGACTGCAAGGAGATCAAACCAGTCAATCCTAAAGGAAATCAGTCCTGAATANAGAGGGTCCATATAATCAAAGCTATGGTTTTTCTAGTAGTCATGCACAGATGTGAGAGTTGGACCATAAAAAAGACTGAGTGTCGAAGAATTTATGTTTTTGAACTGTGGTGTTGGAGAAGACTCTTGAGAGTCTGTTGGACTGCAAGGAGATCAAACCAGTCAATCCTAAAGGAAATCAGTCCTGAATATTCATTGGAAGGATTGATGTTGAAGCTGAAGCTCCAGTACTTTGACTACCTGCTGTAAAGAGCCGACTCACTGGAAAAGACCCTGATGGAAAGGTTGAAGGCAAGAGGATAGGGCGGTGGCAGAGGACAAGATGGTTAGATAGTATCACCGACTCAGTGAACATGAATTTGAGCAAGCTGTGGGAGATAGTGAAGGATGGGATGCTACATCCCATGGGGTCTCAAAAAGTCGGACGTGACTTAGCAACTGAATAGCAAACAACACTGCAAATGATTGAACTCTTTGGCCAACCCAATATTTATTCAACAAATTTTTGAGCATCTACTACATAACAGGCCCTTTTCTGGGCTTTTAAGACACAGTAGTTGACAAAGCAGACAAAAATCTATGACTTCTTTGTGTAGAGAAAGGCAGATGGTAAATGGGATAAATAAGTAAATTATGTAATGTGCTTAGATATATTTTCTTTACAAGTCCTAAGGAGAAAAATGGAACAGGGAAAGAGAGCTGGTTTAAAATGTGAATAGGGTGACTAGAAGGGTTTTGAAGAGGATAGTGACATGATCCATCTGAAGTTAACAAGATCATTCTGGATTCTGTGTTGAAAACAGACTGTATTATCAATCAAGTATGGAATTAGATCTGTGTACTGGGTCTCAAGTAATCTTTACAACTCCTAGAGAGCAGATAGTGAGTCTCAGAGCTGTTCGTAAGTGTGCTTAAGATCACAAAGCCAGTAAGTGCCAACAACTCTATTGAAAATATGTTTAGATTTTGTAACATTATGTTTAGACTAGCTGCATTTCTGTTTCTGTTGGGAGAGGGGAAACTAAAATATGTAAAAGGGCTGTGTTGTTGATACTTGTCTTTGGTATAGCAGTGAATGAAGATTTGGAAGAAGAATTGACAGATTGTCTGCACGGAGCAAGACAAATTTGGAAATACTACTGTGGAAAGGAGCTCTGAAGAGTTTCTTGAAAGGGAAGCAATTATAAAGGGTGCAGAATCCAGTGTAGCTAAGTTCCAGTGCATAGTGTAGCAGACTAAGGTCTGTTTTATTGTTGAAAAGCTGTATGTATAGTGGAGCTGAACTGTGTAAATTGAAATCCCAGCTTAAATCCCAGTTCAGATAATAGCTATGACTTCAGACAAATTGTTTGACTTGACTTGACTTTGCCTTTTCCTAATCTGTAAAATAGAGATAATGTACAGACTAAACATGTCTTGCCGTATAATCCAACAATCATGCTCCTTGATGTTTACCCAAAGGAGCTGAAAAACATTTGTCCACACAAAAACCTGTACACAGATGTTTATAGCCACTATATTCATAAGTACCAAAACTCAGAAACAACCAAGTTGTTCTTCAGTAGGTGAGTGAATAAAGTATGGTACATTTAGAGAATGGAGTATTATTCAGCACTAAAAAGAAATGCACTTTCAAGCTATGAAGACATGGAAGATGTTAATTGTATATTAGTAAGTGAAAGCTAATCTGAAAAGGCTACATAATGTATGATTTCAACTATATTGCATTCTGGAAAAGCCAAAGTATGGAGACAGTGAACAGATTAATTATCAATCATGCTCCTTGATGTTTACCCAAAGGAGCTGAAAAACATTTGTCCACACAAAAACCTGTACACAGATGTTTATAGCCACTATATTCATAAGTACCAAAACTCAGAAACAACCAAGTTGTTCTTCAGTAGGTGAGTGAATAAAGTATGGTACATTTAGAGAATGGAGTATTATTCAGCACTAAAAAGAAATGCACTTTCAAGCTATGAAGACATGGAAGATGTTAATTGTATATTAGTAAGTGAAAGCTAATCTGAAAAGGCTACATAATGTATGATTTCAACTATATTGCATTCTGGAAAAGCCAAAGTATGGAGACAGTGAACAGATTAATTATTACTGGGATGGGGTATAGAGCATAACTAAATGGAGCATAGAGGATTTTTAGGGCAGACACAGTACTGTATATGATACTATAATGGTGGATACATATGATTCTTTGCGACCACATAGACTGTAGCCCACAGGCTTCTCTGTCCATGGAATTCTCCAGGCAAGAATACTGGAATGGGTTGCTGTTTCCTACTCCAGAGGCTCTTCCCAACCTAGGGATCGAACCCAGGTTCCTGGTGTCTCTTGCACTGGCAGGTAGGTTCTTTACCACTAGCACCACCTGGGAAACCTATGCATGTCATACATTTGTCCAGTTCCATAGAGTGTCCAATGCCAAGAGTGAATCCTAAGGTAAACTATTGACTCTGGGTGATTATGACGTATCAGTGTAGGTTCTTCTATTATAACACATGTACCACTTTGGTGGGAGGATGCTGATAATTAGAGGCTGGGCATGTGGGAAATAGGGCGAGGATTTAGGGGAAAATCTCTGTACCTTCTACTTGCTATGTATCTAAAATTGCTCTAAAAATAAAATAATTTTTTAAAATGGAAATAATGGTGATACTCATCTAATAATGTTGTCATGGATATTATGAGTTGAGATATATAAAGCATTTGGAACAGGGCTTGGCATTAAGTAAGCGTATGTGTTATTATATTATTCATGAACATAAAAACATATAGATTGCATAGGTTCACTCATAGACTTAGGCTTGCATCCATTTTTCCCCATACAAACTTAAATTTTTTAGCCACAGAAGCTTTTATCATGATTGCTGTGTAGAATCTAATCATAAGTGTGACAGAAAGCCTCTTACCAGAATGAGCTGGAGTGTAAGTTGATGATAGAAATTGTTAGACCACATTTAATAAATCATTTTGAGGATGGGCCAAAGAATCTGCATTTTCCACAAGCACTCAAGGTGATTCTGATGCATGTTGGAGTGCTAGTGCTTTGAGAGTCTAGGAAGAATATATCATACTTCTAATATCTCAGGCAGTTATTAATACAATCCCCATAAATTCTCTCCCAAAAATACATGTATAAATTTTGGCAGATCACTATGTATCTGGAAGATGGAAGAGAAAGTAGTGATGGGAATATCAGACCACCTGACCTGTCTCTTGAGAAACCTATATGCAGATCAGGAAGCAACAGTTAGAACTGAACATGAAACAACAGACTGGTTCCAAATGGGAAAAGAAGTACATCAAGGCTGTATATTGTTACCCTGCTTGTTTAACTTATGTGCAGAGTACATCATGAGAAATGCTGGGCTGGAAGAATCACAAGCTGGAATCAAGATTGCTGGGAGAAGTATCAATAACCTCAGATATGCAGATAACACCACCCTTATGGCAGAAAGTGAAGAGGAACTAAAAAGCCTCTTGATGAAAGTGAAAGTGGAGAGTGAAAAAGTTGGCTTAAAGCTCAACATTTAGCAAATGAAGATCATGGCATCTGGTCCCATCACTTCATGGCAAATAGATGGGGAAACAGTGTCAGACTTTATATTTTTGGGCTCCAACATCATTGCAGATGGTGATTGCAGCCATGAAATTGAAAGGCGCTTACTCCTTGGAAGGAAAGTTATGACCAACTTAGATAGCATATTAAAAAGCAGAGACATTACTTTGCCAACAAAGGTCCATCTAGT
>SJYX01006030.1:84198-133885 GCA_006410675.1 Oreotragus oreotragus
GACTCTTTTGTTGACCATGATGGCTACTCCATTTCTTCTGAGGGATTCCTGCCCGCAGTAGTAGATATAATGGTCATCTGAGTTAAATTCACCCATTCCAGTCCATTTTAGTTCGCTGATTCCTAGAATGTCGACGTTCACCCTTGCCATCTCTTGTTTGACCACTTCCAATTTGCCTTGATTCATGGACCTGACATTCCAGGTTCCTATGCAATATTGTTCTTTACAGCATCGGATCTTGCTTCTATCACCAGTCACATGCACAACTGGGTATTGTTTTTGCTTTGGCTCCATCCCTTCATTCTTTCTGTAGTTATTTTTCCACTGATCTCCAGTAGCATATTGGGCACCTAACGACCTGGGGAGATTCTCTTTTGGTATCCTATCATTTTGCCTTTTCATACTGTTCATGGGGTTCTCAAGGCAAGAATACTGAAGTGGCTTGCCATTCCCTTCTCCATTGGACCATTTAACTTATATGCAGAGTACATCATGAGAAATGCTGGGCTGGAAGAAGCACAAGCTGGAATCAAGATTCCTGGGAGAAATATCAATAACCTCAGATATGCAGATAATACCACCCTTATGGCAGAAAGTGAAGAAGAACTAAAAAGCCTCTTGATGAAAGTGAAAAAGGAGAGTAAAAAAGTTGGCTTAAAACTCAACATTCAGAAAACTAAGATCATGGCATCCAGCCCCATCACTTCATGGCAAATAGATGGGGACACAGTGGAAACAGTGAGAGACTTTATTTTGAGGGGCTCCAAAATCCCTGCAGATAGTGATTGCAGCCCTGAAATTAAAAGATGCTTGCTCCTTGGAAGAAAAGTTATGCGCAACCTAGACAACATAAAGCAGAGACATTACTTTGCTAACAAAAGTCCGTCTAGTCAAGGCTATGGTTTTTCCAGTAGCCATGTGTGGATATGAGAGTTGGCTTTAAAGAAAGCTGAGTGACAAAGAATTGATGCTTTTGAACTGTGGTGTTCGAGAAGACTCTGCAAGGATATTCAACCAGTCCATCCTAATGGACTGAATATTCATTGGAAGGACTGATGTTGAAGCTGAAACTCCAGTACTTTGGCCACCTGATGTGAAGAACTGACTCATTTGAAAAGACCCTGATGCTGGGAAGGATTGAGGGCAGTACGAGAAGGGGAAGACAGAGGATGAGATGGCTGTATGGCATCACTGACTCACTGGACATGAGTTTGCGTAAGCTCTGGGAGTTGGTGATGGACAGGGAGGCCTGGTGTTCAGCAGTCCATGGGGTCACAGAGTCGGACACGACTGAGCGACTGAACTGAACTGATTCTGATTGGTGTTAGATGATGCCTCGTTGTAATTTTGCTTTACATTTCTCTAATAGCCATTTTGAGCATCTTTTCTGTGTTTATTGGCCCTCTGTATCTCTTCTTTGGAGAAATACCTGTTTTGGTCTTCTGCCCATTTTTTGTTTGGGTTGTTTATTTTTCTGATATTAAGCTGTCATGAGCTGCTTATATGTTTTAGAAATTAATCCTTTATCAGTTGCTTCATTTGCAGTTATTTTCCCATTCTACATGTTGTCTTTTCATCATTTTTGTAGTTTTCGCCTTCTGAGTGAGTGCTTGATTATTTAGAAGTGTTTTGTTTAGCCTCCATTTGTTTGTGTTTTTTACAGCTTTTTTCTCATAATTGATATTTAATCTTACAGTCTTATGTAAGTGTTGTTACCATTTATGTGTGGATTTAAAGTCCCCTAGTATTTCTGTGATACTGTAAATTTCTTCCTTTATGTATATTCATATTTGCTTTATGTATTTCGGTACTCCTATGTTGAGTACATACATTTACAATTTATAAATCTTCTTCTTGGTTTGTTCCTTGGATCATTGTGTTCTTTGTTGTAACATATAAGTATTGCTACTCCAGCTTTCTTTTGATTTCCATTTTCCTGAAATAACTTTTCCTGTCCTGTTTCAGTCTGTATTGTCTCTAGATCTCAAGTGAGTCTCTTATAGGCATCATATTTATGGAACTTGTTTTTGTTTTCACTCAGGGACTCTGTATCTTCTGCTTGGAGCATTCAGTCAGTTTACATTTAACTTTTAAATTAAAAGTTAGCTTTTAGGTTTTGCTTGTCTATAAAGCTCTTGATCTCTCCATCAAATCTGAACAAGAGCCTTGCTGAGCATTCTTGGTTGTAGGTTTTTCCCTTTCATCACATTAAGTATTTCCTGCTACTCCTTTTTGGCCTGCAGAATTTCTGCTAAAAAATCAGCTGATAAACTTATGAGAGTACCTTTGTATATAACTTGCTGCTTTTTCCTTGCTACTTTTAATATTCTGTCTTTAACTTTTGTCATTTTGATTGCAATATGTTTATGTCTTGCTTGGTGTTTTCCTCTGGAATAATCCTGGTGGGACTCTGCACTTCTAGACTTGAGTGAGTGTTTTCCTTTCCCAGGTTAGGAAAGTTTTCAGTGATTATATCTTCAGGTATTGTCTCAGGCCTTTTCTCTCTCTGTCTTCTTCTGGGACCTCTATAATGCAAATATCATTGCACTTGATGTTGTCCCAGAGA
This sequence comes from Oreotragus oreotragus, assembly GCA_006410675.1. NCBI lineage: Eukaryota > Metazoa > Chordata > Mammalia > Artiodactyla > Bovidae > Oreotragus > Oreotragus oreotragus. Next base: position 86,765 of record SJYX01006030.1, read on the forward strand.
TCTCTTTAACTGTCCTCTTTTTCTTTTTATTCTTTTTTCTGTTAAGAGTCAGTGATTTCCACCATTTGTCTTCTACCTTGCTGATCCATTCCTCTGTATTGTTTAGTCTGCTATTAAGTTCTTTTAGTGTACATTTCAACTACTACATTCTTTAACTGTGTTTGGTCACTCTTTATATTTTTTAAGACTTTGTTTAAAAACTTCTGACTTCTCACTCTGTGCATATATTCTTCTCCCAAGTTCTTCCATCATCTTTAGGATTGTTCCTCTGAACTATTTCTTGAGTAGATTGACTGTCTCCACTTTACTTAGTTTTTCTTCTGGAGTTTATCCTGTTCCTTCATCTGGAACATTTTCCTTTGCCATCTCACTTTGTGTAAGTTGTTGTTTGTATTTTCATGTATGTGGTAAGTTAGTTATGTTTCTTGACCTGTGAGAAGTGGCCTGTGGGAGACGTCCTATGTGTCTCAGCAGTGCATTTGTCTCTTGTTGTCTAAGCTAGATGCTCTAGGGTTTCTCCCTGAGATGGGTGTGTGGATTCTTCTGTTATGGGGGCTATATGTACAGTCTTGTAGGCTTGATTGGCCCCTGGCCCATTTGGCTTTCAGACCCTGCATTGTGCAAATGCTGCTGGTTGCTGTTTAGCAAGACAGCACAAGGTCTGGTCACAAGGCAGTTGGTTACAGAACCCTAGGGAGCCTCAAGGCTAGTGCTGGTTCACTGGTGGCAGAAACCAGGTCCCAAAGACTCCAGGGCTATTGCTTGGCCACTGGTTGTTAAAGCCAGATCCTGTGGTTAGTGCTGGTCTGCTGGTAGGCAGAGCCAGCTCCTGGAGTCCGATTATAGGACCAAGGGATCCCAAAACTCATTTCAGGTAGTTGGTGGTAGGGGTGGGCGGGTTGGTTCCTGGACTTGGTTGTGGAGTCTAAGAGGTCCTGAAGCTTGTGTTGGCCTGGTAGTGGACACAGCCAGAGCCCAGCTGCTCCCAAGGTGTGGTCTGGCCTTCTACGGGTGTCCTAGATCTGCAAGCTGCAGGATTATTGTTTCCTTCAATCTGGTATCTGTTCCTTGTGATAAGCGAAGCTGTTCTAGAGACTAGTGCAGGCTTCCTGGGAGGAAAGCCTGGTGCCTGCCTACTGGTGGATGAAGCTGTGTCTTGTCCCTTTGGTGGGTAGGGCCATGTTAGGGGCTTATCTTAGCGGTGGCTGTGGGCTCAGGAAGTCTGTGAAAAGCCTGTCTGCTTATTAGTGTGCTGTGTCCCTCCACAGTTAGTTGTTTGGCCTGAGGTAGCCCAGCTCTAGTCCATACAGGCTGTTGGATGAAGTCCATCTTACCACTAGTCAGCCAATATGGCAGCTACCAACAGTAGTATTCACCTGGAAGAATGTTGCCAAGTGTGACTACCAAAGTGTTTATATCCCCAGAGTGAATTTCCCACAATCTCTTTTTCCTTACACTTGATTTGTTGAGGAAGTCAGATTTTTTACTCTGTAGATTTTGCCATAATCTATATTTTGCTGATTATATCCTAATACTATTTACTATAAATTAAATTGATAGAAAGATGTAGAGTCTATATTCAAATTTTCTTATTGGCATGATATTTCATAGAAGGTGCTGTATTCTTCCATCAGGATTCTCATGTTGTCAGATTGTCCCTCTTCTTATAATGTTATTTCTTTTATTTTGAAATCATTTCCAACATACAAAAAAGCACAAAAAATTTTCTATGTATTTTTCAACCAGAGACCCTCATTCAAATTTTATCAACTGTCTCTGTAATCTCTTTTAGTACCAAAAGGTTACTTGTCATGTTTTTTCAACTTCTTTTAGTGACCATAATTAGTCCTTTCTTGACCTTTATGAAGATTACAGGCTAGTTATTTTGCAGTGTGTTTCTCAGTTTGAGTTTGTCTACTGTTTCATCATAAGATTGAAATTTTTGGCAGAAAAATTTTGTATTCTCCATCCTGTCAAGCAATTCAAGATACCATTTTGTCATAAAACTGGAAATGTTAAGTTTGATCACATCAGTAAAGTTGTATCTGCCAAAGATTTACCTATTATACATTATTCTTTTTCCCAACACTTTATGGAGAGATCCACTGAGACCTTGTATATATCCTGGTCCTCATCCAGCTTTTACTCAGTAGTTTCAACTTTTAATTACTACTATGACAGATAACTGAATGGAGGTTTTCTAATTCCTTCTTTCCTTTGGCATTTCTTCATTAGCATTCTGCTGTGAGGAAGAACTTTCCCTTAGCTTCTATTTGTTCAGTTATTTCAGTGTAGATTACTACTTTGTTCAGTGGAATATCATCCTTTACTATCATTTGTTTAGTGCTCAAATATGATACTATAATCTTTGGCAACTTATGTTAGTGTATGTATATATGTATGTATGTGTATACACTTGTAGTTATTTTTGGTTTTGTCTATGTATATTGAAAACAATGAATTCATGTTGGTACTTCATATTCTAATCCAACACTATACCATCATTCTAGCTTTGCCTGTTTTTATGTTTACAATTCCCTTCTCCAAGAGTGAGAAACCTGGCTGTTATTATCCCCAATATGTTTGCTTATTTATTCAGCCCTTGTTTTCATAACCAGTCTCCCAGACCTGCTCAGCCATCATCTAGTTTAGCTCATTTTTTTCACATGGGGCCTACATCCTGCCAGATCATGTATCATATGCTTTAGATATCTTCCTGTGTTAGCTCTGACCTTTGCTAAATCACCTTCACTTAGCCTGCCTTTGGACTTTTTTCTTTGATTGTATATACATTTTTAATTAAAATATTGAGATAATTAAGTACTAGCATGCAGTTGTAAGAAATAGTACAAAAATATCTCATTTACCCTTTACTCAGTTTCTACCAACAGTAACCATCTTACAAAATATAGTACTATTTCACAGCCAGTATATTGACATTGTTATAGTCAAGATACAGGACAGTTCCGTCAATACAAAGATTCCTTCTGTTGCCCATTTATAGCCAAACCCACTTCCACACATGACTTTTGGCATAGGTTTCTTTGGGTGTGTCCTCTTTAAGTTTCATTTGACCAAGGCCAATCTTTGAGGTTTGTTCTTATCCTTTTTTGAGGGCTTACCTTTCTCAGCATGGAACCTCTGGAACAAAGGAGAGGGCTTAGGGCAGTCAGGGCTCCAGTATTTTCAGTGTAGTTTGTTGAAAACTATAGAATATTGCTGAAAAAAAATTAAAGATTTAAATAAATGAAAAGACATCCTGTGTTCATGATTTGGAAGAATTGCTAAGATGTCAGTGCAACCCAACAGAATCTACAGATTCAATGCAATCACTATCAGAAATCCCAATGATTTCTTTGCAGAAATAGAAAAATTCACCCCAAATTTTGCATGGACTATTGAAAGACCCCCAAATTACCAAATAATCTTAAAAAACAAGAACAAAGTTTAAGAACTTGCATCTTGATTTCAAAACTTACTACAAAGATACAGTAGTTAAAATGGTGTGGTATTGGCATACACAAAGACATACAAACAAATGGAATGGAAAATGGATCCCAGGAGAAAAAAACCTTGCAAATGTGGTCAGTGATTTTTGACAAGGGTGCCAAGGCTATTCTGAACTTTCCCTTAGCTTCTATTTGTTCAGTTATTTCAGTGTAGATTACTACTTTGTTCAGTGGAATATCATCCTTTACTATCATTTGTTTAGTGCTCAAATATGATACTATAATCTTTGGCAACTTATGTTAGTGTATGTATATATGTATGTATGTGTATACACTTGTAGTTATTTTTGGTTTTGTCTATGTATATTGAAAACAATGAATTCATGTTGGTACTTCATATTCTAATCCAACACTATACCATCATTCTAGCTTTGCCTGTTTTTATGTTTACAATTCCCTTCTCCAAGAGTGAGAAACCTGGCTGTTATTATCCCCAATATGTTTGCTTATTTATTCAGCCCTTGTTTTCATAACCAGTCTCCCAGACCTGCTCAGCCATCATCTAGTTTAGCTCATTTTTTTCACATGGGGCCTACATCCTGCCAGATCATGTATCATATGCTTTAGATATCTTCCTGTGTTAGCTCTGACCTTTGCTAAATCACCTTCACTTAGCCTGCCTTTGGACTTTTTTCTTTGATTGTATATACATTTTTAATTAAAATATTGAGATAATTAAGTACTAGCATGCAGTTGTAAGAAATAGTACAAAAATATCTCATTTACCCTTTACTCAGTTTCTACCAACAGTAACCATCTTACAAAATATAGTACTATTTCACAGCCAGTATATTGACATTGTTATAGTCAAGATACAGGACAGTTCCGTCAATACAAAGATTCCTTCTGTTGCCCATTTATAGCCAAACCTACTTCCACACATGACTTTTGGCATAGGTTTCTTTGGGTGTGTCCTCTTTAAGTTTCATTTGACCAAGGCCAATCTTTGAGGTTTGTTCTTATCCTTTTTTGAGGGCTTACCTTTCTCAGCATGGAACCTCTGGAACAAAGGAGAGGGCTTAGGGCAGTCAGGGCTCCAGTATTTTCAGTGTAGTTTGTTGAAAACTATAGAATATTGCTGAAAAAAAATTAAAGATTTAAATAAATGAAAAGACATCCTGTGTTCATGATTTGGAAGAATTGCTAAGATGTCAGTGCAACCCAACAGAATCTACAGATTCAATGCAATCACTATCAGAAATCCCAATGATTTCTTTGCAGAAATAGAAAAATTCACCCCAAATTTTGCATGGACTATTGAAAGACCCCCAAATTACCAAATAATCTTAAAAAACAAGAACAAAGTTTAAGAACTTGCATCTTGATTTCAAAACTTACTACAAAGATACAGTAGTTAAAATGGTGTGGTATTGGCATACACAAAGACATACAAACAAATGGAATGGAAAATGGATCCCAGGAGAAAAAAACCTTGCAAATGTGGTCAGTGATTTTTGACACGGGTGCCAAGGCTATTCAGTGGGAAAAAAATAATCTTTTTATCAGTTAGTAGTGAGACAACTGTGTGCACATGCCAAAAAAAAAAAATGGTGTTGGACTCTTACCTTCTGCCATATATGAAAATTAACTCAAAATAAAAAACCTGAGAGAAAACAAGATGGCAGAGTAGAAGGACATGGAGCTTACCTCTTCCCACAAATACATCAAAAATACATCTATATTTGGAGTAATTCTCACTGAATACCTACTGAATGCAGGCAGAAGATCTCATACAACCCCAACTGCAAGAAAGATCAACATATAAAATGAGAGAAAAAAAATGGTAATTGAGAGGAGACCTGTGCCCCTTGGAGGGAACTATGAAAAAGGAATGGTTCCCTCATCCTGGGAACCTCCTTCATCATCTGAAAAGTCAGCTGGGACGGATAGGGAGCTTCAGAAACTCAGAGGAGAGTGCACCAGCAGGCTTGTGGCAGACGGCAGAGAAAGACCAGCACGAATGGTCCTTGCCAACTTGCTACATTTCTGAGCCCAAATCATGCCCCTGCTGCTGTGTGCAGTGGTGAGTGCTGCAACTTGAGCTTCAACAGACAGACCCAGGGACTGGACTTGATTTGGCTATATGGAGACAGCCCAAAAGGCCTGAAATATGATCTGGGGATGTGTGTTCAAGATGGAACCCAGGTCTGCCATAGGAGCACCATTGTCAATGAGCTTGTAAAGGGAGGGGCATGGCCCTCCAATAGCAGCTTTGGTCTCAGTGTGCTAACAGCAGGAGTGATTTTGCTGCTTCAAGATTTAGGAGCATGCACATGCCAGCAGATTGCCCACATGTGGAAGCAGCTGAAATCTGAGCCAGTTACCAGTACTCTCAAAGTGGATGCAAGGCATAGCTTTGGCGGGTTTTCAAGCCTGCAACTTTGTGGGGGCAATGACTGAGGGACATCCATGCTGACTACTGGCAGTCCTACTGCTGAGGTCAGTCAAATATGAGCAGCAGCAGACTTCGTGGCTGCACACACATGGAAGTGGCACCAAAATCTGAGCCAATTAACAGCTTTCCCACTGTAGAAGTGGGGCCAAAGACAGTGCCTCCAATAGTGTACTTTGTGGGTGCACACACTGGGTGGCAGTTTACATCACTGAACACAGTGGACAAGTCCTGGAGAGGAATATGCAGCAGCTTCTTTCCCACAAGGAGTAGTCCAACCCCAGCTACCTCCCACTGCAGCCTAGAACTGGATCTGGAGGCTTCTACTCCTACAACTGAGGAGCAAATCCTGCCCCCAACAGGTCTGTGACTATCAAAAGGTCTGTGAGTATCAAAGAACAAGGAGAAGGCTCTACCCAACATTGACTGCAGGCTCTGGTCACCATAACACCACACACACACACACTGCAGGCTCTGGTCACCATAACACCACACACACACACACACACACACACACACACACACACACCCTCCTCTCCCAAGAGGATAATGGCCAGGACACCCTGAGGAAAGACACGGCAGGCATCCATACCAAATATAGCCCATAGCCCATGCGCCAAAATTACTGAACACATGCATGCTGAACAAGAATACTCCCACATAAAAACAGATAAAGGCCCAATATCACTGATGAACATAGATGCAAAAATCCTCAACAAAGTTCTAGCAAACAGAATCCAACAACATATTAAAAAGATCATACATCATGATGAAGTGGGCTTTATTCCAGGGATGCAAGGATTCGATATTTGCAAATTAGTCAATGTGATACACCATATTAACAAATTGAAAGATAAAAACTAATGATTATCTCAATAGATGCAGAGAAAGCCTTTGACAAAATTCAACACCCATTTATGATAAAAACTTCCCAGAAAGCAGGCTTAAAAGGAACATGCCTCAACAGAATAAAAGCCATAAACGACAAACCCACAGCAAGCATTATCATCAATGGTGAAAAATTGAAAGAATTTCTTCTNCCCACCTCCACCTCCTCCCACTTTCCATCCCTCCCCTCCCCACGGGACAGGTTCCCGTCTCTGCATCTAACCAGGTCTCCCTGCCCCTGGAATCCTCCTGTAGGAAGGCCAGCTCCAGAGCCTTTGCTGGAAAAACCCAGGCTGTAGACATTTCAAGTGAAGAAACTTTGCAAAATTTCAGGCCACCTCAAAAAGAAGGTCTCCCGCTACTATTCAACATAGTTCTGGAAGTTTTGGCCACAGCAATCAGAGCAGAAAAAGAAATAAAAGGAATCCAAATTGGAATAGAAGAAGTACAACTCTCACTGTTTGCAGATGACATGATCCTCTACATAGAAAAACCTAACGACACCACCAGAAAATTACTAGAGCTAATCAATGAATATAATAAAGTTGCAGGATATAAAATTAATACACAGAAATCCCTTGCATTCCTATACACTAAGAAAATAGAGAAATTAAGGAAACAATCCTGTTCACCATCGCAACAAAAAGAATAAAATACTTAGGAATAAATTTACCTAAAGAAACAAAAGACCTATATATAGAAAACTATAAAAGAAATTTTAAAATGATACAAATATATGGAGAAATATACCATGTTTGTGGATTGGAAGAATCAATATAGTGAAAATGAATATAGTACCCAAAGCCATCTGTAGATTCAATGCAATCCCTATCAAGCTACCAACAGTATTTTTCACAAAACTAGAACAAATACTTTCACAATTTGTATGGAAACATAGAAAACCTTGAACAGCCAAAGCAATCTTGAGAAAGAAGAATAGAACTGGAAGAATCAACCTGCCTGACTTCAGACTATACTACAAAGCTACAGTCATCAAGACAGTATAGTACTGACACAAAGACAGAAAGAGACATCAGTGGAACAAAATAGAAAGCCCAGAGATAAATCCATGCACTTATGGACACCTTAGGTGCTGGAGTGGCGAGCAGCGGCTGTGCGGCACTGGAGTGGTGAGTGGTGGCTGTGCGGCACTGGAGCAGCTGAGAGGAGATACCCCATGTCTAAGATAGGAGCAGCAGCTGTGAGGAGATACCCCATGTCCAACTCAGAGAAACCCCAGTAAGACAGTAGGCGCTGGAGCAGCTGTGAGGAGATACCCTACATCCAAGGGCAAAGGAGAGAAGCCCCAGAAAGATCGTAGAAGTGGCGAATTCATGTTTAGAATCAAACCCCATTCCCACCAGAGACGCTAAGAGGGCTCAAACAAACCTTGTGTGCACCAGGACCCAGGGACCCCACAGAGACTGAGACAGAACTGTGTTTGAGCATCTCCTGTGGAGGTAAGGGTGAGCAGTGGACTGCCACAGGGACAGGGGCTCTGGGTGCAGCAGACTTGGGTACAGCATAAGCCCTCTTGGAGGAGGTTGCCATTAACCTCACCATAGAGCTGCCAGAGCTTACACAGCATTGGGAAATAGGTACTTGGAGGGCACAAACAGAACATTGTGCACCAGGACCCAGAAGAAAGGAGCAGTGATGCCAGAAGAGTCTGACCCAGACTTGCCTGTGAGTTTCCAGGAGTCTCCAATGGAGGTGTGTGTTGGTGGTGGCCTGCTGCAGGGTTGGGCACACTGAGTTTAGCAGTACACGCATGGAATCTTTTGAAGGATATCACCATTATCTTCATTCAGTTCAGTTCAGTCGCTCAGTTGTGTCTGACTCTTTGTGACCCCATGAATCGCAGCATGCCAGGCCTCCCTGTCCATCACCAACTCCTGGAGTTCACNTGGAACTCTCTTGCTTTTTTGATGATCAAGTGGATGTTGGCAATTTGATCTCTGGTTCCTCTGCCTGTTGTAAAACCAGCTTGAACATCTGGAAGTTCACGGTTCACGTATTGCTGAAGCCTGGCTTGGAGAATTTTGAGCATTATGGGAAATAGATGGGGAAACAGTGTCAGACTTTGATTAGCAGCAAGTCACTTCAGTCGTGTCCGACTCTGTGTGACCCCATAGACGGCATCCCACCAGGCTCCCCCATCCCTGGGATTCTCCAGGCAAGAATACTGGAGTGGGTTGCCATTTCCTTCTCCAATGCATGAAAGAGAAAAGTGAAAGTGAAGTCACTCAGTCTGTCTGACTGTTAGCGACCCCATGGACTGCAGCCCACCAGGCTCCTCCGTCCATTGGATTTTCCAGGCAAGAGTACTGGGGTGGGGTGCCATTGCCTTCCCCAAACAAATTTTAAAGAGCATAAATAATTTCAAGCATCTTTTCTGACCACAGGAGCATGAAACTAGAAATTAACTACAGAAAGAAAGTGAAAACAAGGTTACATGGAAACTAAACAACATGCTACTAAAAAACCAGTGGGTCCATGATGAAATGGAGAGATTTTTTTTAATTACCTCAAAATAAATGACAATGAAAACACAAATAACTTCATGAAGATGGCACCAAAGGCGAAGAAGGAAGCCCCTGCCCCTCGTAAAGCTGAAGCCAAAGCAAAGGCTTTGAAGGCCAAGAAAGCAGTGTTGAAAGGTGTCCACAGCCACAAGAAAAAGAAGATCCAGATGTCACCCACCTTCCAGCGGCCCAAAACACTGCAGCTCAGGAGGCAGCCCAAATATCCTCTGAAGAGCACCCCTAGGAGAAACAAACTTGACCGCTATGCCATCATCAAATTCCCCCTCACCACCGAGTCAGCCATGAAGAAAATAGAAGACAACAACACATTGGTATCCATTGTGGATGTCAAGGCCAACAAGCTCCAAATTAAACAGGCTGTGAAGAAGCTCTATCCCATTGACATGGCTAAGGTCAATACCCTAATCGGGCCTGATGGAGAGAAGAAGGCATATGTTCGACTGGCTCCTGACTATGATGTTTTGGATGTTGCCAACAAAGTTGTTCTGGTGTTCATTGTGGATGTCAAGGCCAACAAGCACTGAATCAAACAGGCTGTGAAGAAGCTCTATGACATTGACGTGGCTAAAGTCAATACTCTGATCAGGCCTGATGGAGAGAAGAAGGCATATGTTCGACTGGCTCCTGACTATGATGCTTTGGATGTTGCAAACAAAGTTGGGATCATCTAAACAGAGTCCAGCTGGCTAATTCCAAATATAAAAGTTTTCACTTTGAAAAAAAAAAAAACAACTAGACAAAAAGAAGATGTGGTACATGTGTACAATGGAATATTACTTGGCTATAAAAAAGAATGAAATAATGCCATCTACAGCAACATGGAGGGACTTAGAGATTGCCATACTGAATGAAATAAGTCAGATAAAGAAAGACAGGTATTATATGAAGTCAGACAGAAAAAGACAGGTATCGTTGCTTATATGTGGAATCTTTAAAAATGGTACAAATGAACTTATTTATAGAGCAGGGGATCTTCCTGGCTCAGAGATCGAACCCACGTCTCTTACATCTCCCACATTGGCAGGCAGATTCTTTACCACTAGCACTACCTGGGAAGCCCCTGTGTATTTATGGAAGGGGGCCTGTTAGGAGGAGCCCTGTGTTGTTGGATTAGAATTGCTAACATCTACATAAACTCTCAGTTTTCAACCTAAATGCATGCATATATAAATATGGGTGTAAATGTGTGGTGTATGTGTGTGTATATGTGTATATATTGTACGCATTCTTTAGTTCTATCCCAAAGCCTTTGACTGTGTGGATCACAATAAACTGTGGAAAATTCTGAAAGAGATGGGAATACCAGACCACCTAACCTGCGTCTTGGGAAATCTGTATGCAGGTTAGGAAGCAACAATTAGAACTGGACATGGAACAACAGACTGGTTCCAAATAGGAAAAGGAGTACGTCAAGGCTCTATGTTGTCACCCTGCTTATTTAACTTCTATACAGAGTACATCATGAAAAACACTGGGCTGGAAGAAGCACAAGCTGGAATCAAGACTGCCGGGAGAAATATCAATAACCTCAGATATGCAGATGACACCACCNTTGTATAACTGTGATATTGAATGGTTTGCCTTGGAGATGAACAGAGATCATTCTGTCATTTTTGAGATTGCATCCAAGTACTGCATTTCAGACTCTTTTGTTGACCATGATGGCTACTCCATTTCTTCTAAGGGATTCCTGCCTGCAGTAGTAGATATAATGGTCATCTGAGTTAAATTCACCTGTTCCAGTCCATTTTAGTTCACTGATTCCTAGAATGTCAACATTCACTTTTGCCATCTCTTGTTTGACCACTTCCAATTTGCCTTGATTCATGGACCTGACATTCCAGGTTCCTATGCAATATTGCTCTTTACAGCATCGAACCTTGCTTCTATCACCAGTCACATCCACAGTTGGGTACTGTTTTTGCTTTGGCTCCATCCCTTCATTCTTTCTGGAGTTATTTCTCCACTGATCTCCAGTAGGATATTGGGCACCTACTGACCTGGGGAGTTCCTCTTTCAGTATCCTATCATTTTGCCTTTTCATACTGTTCATGGGGTTCTCAAGGTAAGAATACTGAAGTGGCTTGCCATTCCCTTCTCCGGTGGACCACATTCTGTCAGACCTGTCCACCATGACCCGCCCGTCTTGGGTTGCCCTGTGGACATGGCTTAGTTTCATTGAGTTAGACAAGGCTGTGGTCCTAGTATGATTAGATTGACTAGTTTTCTGTGAGTATGGTTTCAGTGTGTCTGCCCTCTGATGCCCTCTTGCAACACCTACCATCTTACTTTGGTTTCTCTTACCTTGGGCGTGGGGTATCTCTTCACAGCTGCTCCTTACCTTGGATGAGGGGTATCTCCTCACCGCTGCCCTTCCTGGCCTTCAACGTGGGATGGCTCCTCTAGGCCCTCCTGCGCCCACGCAGCCATAGCTCCTTGACATGGGTTGCACCTCCCGGCCGGCACCCCTGGCCTCGGACACAGGGTGGCTCCTCTCGGCCACCGTCCCTGGCCTTGGATGTGGAGTAGCTCCTCTCGGTCACCATCCCTGGCCTTGGATGTGGAGTAGCTCCTCTTGGCCACTGTCCCTGCCCTCGGACACAGGATAGCTCCTCTCTGCCGTCGCCCCTGACCTCAGATGCGGTGTAGCTCCTCTCGGCTGCCGCCCCTGACCTCGGACGCAGAGTAGCTCCTCTCAGCCGTTCCTGCGCTGTCGCAGCCTGGCACTCTAGGCCACTGCCCCTGACCTCGGACGTGGGGTAGCTTCTCTCAGCCACGCTTAGTGTGCCGGCCACAGCCACCTCCACCATAGTTTGGCCCCAGGTCAATAGCAAGAGAGTTTAGATGAGATGGCTGGATGGCATCACGGACTCGATGGACTTGAGTCTGAGTGAACTCCGGGAGTTGGTGACGAACAGGGAGGCCTGGCATGGTGCGATTCATGGGGTCGCAAAGAGTCAGACACAACTGAGCGACTGAATTGAAACTGAACTGATCCACTGAGAATGCCTGCAGGCAACAACTCTTTAACAGTAGTGACCACACCTAGCATCTGGACTTGGTTTCTAAATATCATTTTTCACCATAAACATCAGAACTTATTAGATCTAATTATGAGGAAGCAGACACACTCAAATTGAGGAAATGTTCTACAAAATAACTGGCCTATACTCTTCAAAAGCGAAAGGCATTGATATCAAGAAACAACTGAGGAACTTGTCATAAAGTGAAATAAGTGAGAAGACAACTAAAAGTGTGTGATTCTGAATGTTGTGTAGTATGATTTTACCATAAGGAACATTGAGATAAATCAGTGGAACTTGTGTGAGGTCTGATGAATAGTGGGCAACTAATAATAGATCAATTATAATTTTCTGATTTGGGGGGATTTTGGAGATTTTTTTGTGGGAAATATACACTAACTTATTTAGAGTAATGGAGCAGCATATCTGAAGGCTTATTCTCAAGTGATTCAAGAAAAATAAATTCTTTGTATTATACTTAAAACTTTTCTATAAGTTTGAGATTGCATCAAAAAGTAAAATCCTTTCCAAATATTTTTAAAATTAAAACTAAATTGTTCAACTCTGTTGAATGTGTGCTAAGCAGTAAAAATAAGACAAAAACTATAAAAAGGACCATCAGAGACCTTCGCAAGAATGAAACAGATCACAAATGAAAATAGCAAATGAAGCCACATTTTCTTTTTAGAATTTTATCTGTAAGGGGAAGGCAGGGGCTGGGGGACTCCCTGAAGAAAGTGAATTATAGTGAAGGATCTGGAAACAATGACTATTAATGTTTGTAAAAATTAAGATTTTCAATTGGAGGAGTCTTGGAGAAGTTCTGTCTTCAGATATTTGAAAACCTTGCAAGTCAGAGAGATGCTTTATTTTTCATTTTTAACTTCCCTGATAGCTCAGCTGGTAAAGAATCTGCCTGCAATGCAGGAGACACTGGTTCGATTCCTGGTTCAGGAAGATCCCCTGGAGAAGGAATAGGCTACCCACACCAGTATTCTGGCCTGGAGAATTCCATGGACTGTACAGTCTGTTGGGTTGCAAAGACTCAGACACAACTGAGCGACTTTCACTTTCAAAGAGAGGAACCAGGACCAGTGTTTAGAGAGAGATGGATTTTGACTCAACAGTAGAAAACATCTTGAGCTGTCAAACAGTTGAATAGTTAATTGCCTTGTGAGAAATGAGTCTCCTGTCACAAAAAGTGGGAAAAAAGAAGCTGAAAAGTCAGCGTTCTAGTCTAGCTCCTGGAAATGACTGCTTTCTTGACTTAGGACTGAGACTACACGGACATGTGACTAAATGGACATGAGAGTGATGGACATGTGTTTGAGTAAGCTCCAGGAGATGATGGAGGACAGGGAAGGTTGGCGTGCTGCAGTCTGTGGGGTTGCAAAGGGTCGGACATGACTGAGCGGCTGAACAAGAACAACAGCAGCCTGTCTCTGTGGCTGTCGGAAAAAAGTTTCTTTAGCTTTTAGATGTCTGTTGAAAATATGGCCCTTCATAAAATTACTCTTGCTCTAAAACACTTCCATTTTATATAAAACATGAAAATATTAGAAATTAAGTAGTCTTGTTGCACCTTTTATTTAAAAAAAGACTTCATTTTTTCCAGTGCTGCAGTCTGTGGGGTTGCAAAGGGTCGGACATGACTGAGCGGCTGAACAAGAACAACAGCAGCCTGTCTCTGTGGCTGTCGGAAAAAAGTTTCTTTAGCTTTTAGATGTCTGTTGAAAATATGGCCCTTCATAAAATTACTCTTGCTCTAAAACACTTCCATTTTATATAAAACATGAAAATATTAGAAATTAAGTAGTCTTGTTGCGCCTTTTATTTAAAAAAAGACTTCATTTTTTCCTATGGCTAATTTAAATAAATATTAAAATGTTAGTCTGAACAATTCATCTTTAGCAATCTATATGATTTATCCCAATTTAAAAATTTTAATTGATTTTTAGGATGTAATACAAAGTCTTACAGAGGTGTGAAACAAAAAATATGAGTATTAGTAACTAAACTGATCCACAAAGTGAATAAAATAACTATTTTTTAAAATAATACAAAAAAGAGAGACCAATTTGTACTAATTTGGTACAAGTTCTAACATCTTTTATTCCATGAATTAGAAGATAATCCCTTTAAAGTCATGGCATGATTGTTTTTTGGCAACATTCTGTGAATGAAAACATGGTTATGTGGAGATATGAATTTCTGAGGTCATGGAGGTTGGCAAAATAGCTTATCAGAGACAGCATCTCTTGATCTTTATTTTAATGCTGTGTTCCTCTCTGACCTCAGGAAAAACCTGTGATTTGCTATAAAATATTACTCCTTTCCACTTGTATAAAGTTAGTTGTTCAAACCTGTAAAGACTCAAGTAAATAAAAATGTGAGCCTTGCACACCAGTCATATCATCTCTGATTTAATGAAGGAAAAAATAGAAATAAAAATTTTAATCCTGAAAATATATAATACCTTAGTTTTAAACAATATAATTGATAATAGCCTAAATAGTCAACGGCTAAAGAATGACTAGGTAAATTATAATGCATCAAATTCTTGTGCATCCACTAAATGAAAATAATACTAAAGCAAAATGGGAAGGTGTTGGCTATGCTGCTTAGAAAAAGCAAGGGTAATTATTTGCAATTATGACTGCAAATATGTAGAAAATCCACATGCCTGTGGACAAATACTGAAAGGAAGATGAGTTTAGGGGTGGAATAAAAGGTACTCTTCCCTATTGTAATGTCATTTGGCATAAATAAAAACTGATTTTTAAAGGTGGATTTGGCTATGAATTGAGCATTTTTAAAGGAATAGTTTGGAGCATGCAATAGTGAGGTTGATAGTTCTGACATGTCTTGGGGAAGCGGAGGCCTCTGCCCTGTCTGTCGTGCCCACAGGTGGGTAGCACTCCAGTTCAGCACCAGGCAGTGCCAGTGTATCCCAGCACCCCTGGGTGCCCCAGGTGAATGAGTGAGCAAGGCAAGAATATGCTGAGAGGGAGGGCTGCAGTCACCTTTTGGATTCCTGTTTGCCTTCAGCTCTTCTTTACGGAAAGCCCAAACTCAGTGTCCCTGTCTGGTAACGGAGCCCACTAAGTGGTTGCATATTTATTTGAGGCCAGCCCAGTTCTTAAGATTTCACAGCAGAAATTATTCCTGAGATGATACAAAAATCTTCCCTTCCTTAGTTTGGTCCACACAAGTCCTGTCCTCATCAAATTCATTCTCATTTTCAGAACTGTTGAGAGCAGAGTCACTTGGACTCTCATGTCCTTAGAGCTACACAAATCAGGCATTTCCTGCTTACTGGTTGAGGCCTCCTAGTTGCTGCCTCACATGCATTTTCATCTCAGATGGAGATTGCCTGCTGGGTTTTCTATGGCACCTTCTCCTTATGGACTCCCTATTTACTGACTTAGTGTCTTGTTGCTGCTCGCTTAGACTTGAAGTCTTGGCATGCAGTGCAGCACCACCCCTGTACTATCTTGCTCCCACACTTACTGTCACTGTCCCAGCAGGCCCTCAGTCCTTGACTTCAATCCCTGTCTTTGCAGGGAGTGTTAACCCTGAGAAACTTGAGTCAGACTCCTGTTCCCCAATAGCAGACTCAGACTCCTTATTTTGAGCATTTAGGGCCTCTTGACGTCAGGTTCCAATATGCCTTCCTCACCACATCCTCTGTACTTTCCTTTGCTTTAACACTGTGGAAGCTGTGCCTTCTGAATAGATTACAGTAGAAGAAATTCTTTTTCATTGCTGTTTACAAAATGACAGGGGCAGGGTGCTACACTCGGATTTAGACATCAAATTGAGCTGCTGTATCTTATTTGACAAAACATCCATTTGGAGAAATGGGGGTGTGTTTTAAAAGGAGCAAGTTTTAAAGCATTATTAATTATTAAAATAGAACAGAACAAGGCAAAGAGCCCTGTCTGTGACAATAGTTTGTTTCCATCTGCACATGGCCAGAATACCATTTGGAGAAACAAAAAGAGAAAAAGACAAAGTGGGGGGTAGGGTGAGGGTGTTGCAGTTTGACATTAACAAGAGAGGAGGCGGACAATGGGTGGTTGTTACAGTTTCTGTGTTCTTTATATCCTTTATCTTCAAGTTGCAACCTCCCCCTCATCCAGTTCCTTTAAAAAATGTGATACTTAGTGGATTTTCTTCCTGTGTCTCTGCCAAGACATTATTGAAGCGTCTCTTTTCCCCTTAGTCAGCAACAAAAGACACAGAAGCATGTCTTTTGAGTTTTTGAGGGCTGTAGTTATGACTGCTATAACTATCCAATAACCAAGAATTGGATTTTCACATTCTGAAAATAGAAATATGAAAATAAATGTCTTTTGGTTAGTATACCAGCCCTCAAGATGTCTTTATTTCTTCTCTCCTAGCATTTCTTAAGTTGTTCTATAAAATAATAGAGGGTTTTTGGCTTCCAAGGTGGCCCACTGATAGCCTACCTTTAGTGCAGGAGATGCGAGTTCAGTCCCTGTGTCGGGAAGATTCCCTGGAGAAGGAAATGGCAA
Organism: Oreotragus oreotragus; assembly: GCA_006410675.1. NCBI lineage: Eukaryota > Metazoa > Chordata > Mammalia > Artiodactyla > Bovidae > Oreotragus > Oreotragus oreotragus. The sequence goes on from SJYX01006030.1 coordinate 103,661, forward strand.
TGCACTACAGTATTCTTGCCTGGGAAATCCCATGGACAGAGGAGCCTGGCAGGCTATAGTCCATGAGACTGTGAAAGAGTCAGATATGATTTAGCAACTAAACAAAAAATAGAGGGATTTTTGGCTTTGAAGAATGATGTTTTAATGACGTTAGAGGTATCTAATATGTCCCACTTTATTACAATTAACTTTTATCTGCCCTGTTTCAGAGTAGAAAGAGAATATTTTTCAAAATGTTCAGAGAATAGATATGAAAGGAAGAACAAAATTTAGGTATTTTAATAATGTGTGTGTTTGCATCATAAAGACATTTTTCTAAATTAATTATATTTTAGATATAATTCTCTGAGCAGTCAGATCTTTTTGAAGGTATTTGAGAAACAGTAGAAAAGTCACATTTTAGGTATAATCATTTTAAAATACGTGTTATTCTTCCCTATATTCGAACAATCTGTTCAAAACACAATCCATTCATAAGGGATTTTGCTTGTACAGATCTGAGTGGGAATCAGTACTTTCTTTGTTTGTCACTATGGAAACAAGTCAGCCTATCCTGAACGGCAGTTAGATCACGCAGAGTGATGCTCACATCTCAGTGTAACTTCATCATGGAGCAGGCTGGCGCTGACATCTCGCCTCCAGCTCTTCCCTCCTGGAAGCCCAGCACCATGCAGGATCCACCCCGGAGGCTCTCTGCTGTGCCATTCCTCAGCTCCTTTTTCGAGGGTCGTCGCCACTCTGCCTCCGACCCTATCCTGCGGCTGCAGCAGGGGCGGCGCAGCTCTGCTGCCAAGGTTCTCTCCTCGTCCTCTCTCCAGGTGATGGTGGCCATGTCCTCTGTCAGCTGTGCTGAGAGAAACCCACCTTGCCCCGAGAGAAAAAGTAAAGCTCTTTTCTTCTTAAAGATTGACACACCTTTGAGTTTAAATACAATGATTGTGAAGAAGCTATGCTGTGTTTATACCTTTTAAAATTTTGAGAATTCTGTGTTATACTTTTTATTGTCTGTTATGCTAAGAGATTCAGTAGACATGTAATAGGAGATAAAAATGCTTGAATGTTTTATGTTTTTTTCATTAAAAATGTAGTTCTTGTGTAAAACTCATTTCTCTGTAGAAGATCTCCTGTAACAGTTTCTTCCTTTTCATTACCAGTACCCCATATGGAGATTCTTGTGTGCAAAGGCCTTTTCCGAAGTAAAGGACAGTGCACTTATATGAAAGGGAAACAGTTTTATTACTGACAAAATGAAGGGGATTTGGCACCAACTTGCCATATGCAATCCTGAGAGAAACTGGAAGCTCTTTCCCTTGTTACTGTTCCATTTGGAGAGTAGGACTTTAAGTCTTCCCTTCTTCGTCTGTTCTAGGAAATTCAGGACGTCCGACGCCAAAATATACAAAAGTAGGAGAGCGTTTGCGGCATGTCATTCCTGGACATGTGGCCTGTTCTATGGCATGTGGTGGCAAAGCTTGCAAGTATGAAAATGCAGCTCGCTGGAGTGAACAGGAACAAGCTGTTAAAGGAGTCTACTCGTCCTGGTAAGTGATTCTGTCAGTCTTTGATGGCTCCCACCCACTGCTAAGTAGGAAAAGGAAATGGAGTTGTCGGTGATGGCCAGAGGCAGTAGCCTGTAGAAGAAGGGATGTGGGATTTTGAAGTCAGAGGGCCTCACCTTCCATCCCTGGCTTCCCCTCCTGACAATCTGGCCTACTCACTGGCACTCTGAACCACAGTTTCCTCATCTGTAAAATGGAAATAATAAAACCAACCCTATAGGATTTTTTTTTTAATAAAGTAGAATGTTGTAGGTAAAGTATCTTAAAGAATTGGTAACTAGATAGATAGATTTTAAATTTCAGAGATTGCTAGAAACAATTAAAATATTCAGCTATAAATTTGAGAAATTATGAGGTATATAGGTAGTTTTTCACTTTCATGTAGGTAAACTTTAGCCTCATTTTTATTTTGTTCCTGTACTCTGTATAAAAGGATACATTTTCATACAAATACATACACTTCCAGTCTGCCTCAGTAGAGGGTGGTATAAGTTGTCAGTTCAGTAGGTGATGTAAAATGCTTTCATTGTTTATGGTATGTAAATGTAATTCATTCATTATTGAAACATGCTGTTTTTATTATTATTAGCAAATTGTCAAGTATACCTTTTTTGATATAGTGATATCTCTGAAAAATTCTGATTTTAAAACCATATTTGGAATGCACTAAGAGGAATTCACTATTTAAATAACTCTGCTGGTGAATCATTTTATAGAGTAAGAATCCATTTACAAATTAGATATTTGTCAGCCAGTTTACTAACTTTCAGCCCTGTACTTTTTCATATTGGGTTTGTTGGGTACATGTGTAGTGTTATAGTCTGGGATCCACTGTTACTCTCTTCATCACTACCTTTCTTAAAGAGTGTCATGAAAAAGCAAACACTACTCCTGAGATGTGGTCAGACACATAAATTTATAATTATGCAGCTTAAGGTCACATTAACATTTCTGGTTTATTGTTGACTAAACTCTCTTGTTTTCACCTCTGCTGCTTTCACATTACATCTCCTAATCTTACACTAAGTGCAATTAAATTTGGAGGATCCCAGACCTTCGTGGTTCCCTGTTTTTAGATATTGCCCCAGGCATGAGAGATGGTATCTTTCTGAATCCTGATCTGCTCATCTCATGTCTCTGTTACTCCTCTCAGGTTCTTGTAACCCACAACTTGTGACAGTCTATCTTAGGTATCTTTCACCAGACCACTGGCGAGAAATTTGATCAGAACAGAGGGAAGTTAGAGCCCTAGTGAGGATGACAGCCATTTACTGGGCCTCTGTCCATTCGTACACTCAGTAAACATCCATTTGGTTACAGATCAGTCACAGTGCTAGACGTTTTCAAATTATAATGGTCATAAAACCCTTTTAAGTAGGCATTGTTAGTGTCATGTTATTGATATGGAATTGAAGTCCAGAGAGACTAAGTAATTTGCTGCACAGCTGGAAAATAGAAAAGCCGGCATTTGAAACCAGGCCTGACTGACTCCAAAGTGATATTTTTTTTCTAAATTACAATAACTCAGCATTTATTCATAACCACATGCCAGGATTTATGTTAAAAGACTTTATATTCACATCATATTGAATTCTCACACCAACCCTATGAGGCAGGTGTTATTACCCTCACTCAACACATTAGATAACTGAGGTATAGATAACTAAAGTAACTAAAAATGTTTCCCAGCTGGCCCTCCTCATTTAGTCAATAACCTCTGGATAACTAATCCAGGATGTTACTTTTGCTGCATGGAGTTGAGGTTTCTCCATCATTCTGTCATGTCCGCTAGAATCTCATGAAAGTCCTTGAAGATACTTTGCTGGAGCCCATAAATACATTATGTTCTGGAATTGTTTCCAGGGATTTAAGAAGTGAGGGTTTCTTATAGCCCTAATCATAATACAGAATTGAAGCTAGATTTGTATAAGGAGATTCTTATCTTACAGTATTGTTGAAATCAGAGAAAAAGTAAGGGCTTGAAATCTTACTTTCTCAGTTCTGTGCATTTCATCAATCCCTTCTCCCATCTGTAGGGTCACTGATAATATCCTGGCCATGGCACGCCCGTCCACTGAGGTCCTGGAGAAGTTCGGTATCATTGAGCAGTTCCGAAGGTAAATGTTGCATGTTTAGACACTGTAATAAGCCAGCTTATGTCTTCTTTTCCACTGCTTTTGACTTAAAATAGAAAAGTGCTTTCATTTTACCAACAGAAATGTGAGGGACTTCAAGTAAGATAAAGTTTTAAGAGTAGCTAATGTTTATTAATACCAAAAAATGGTTATTTTTTGTTAACACTACCTCCCCAATATGACTAATTTTCTTCTTTTTTCCTTTAAGCCATGGGATAAAAAGTATCATTAACCTGCAGCGTCCTGGTGAGCATGCCAGCTGTGGGAACCCCCTGGAACAAGAAAGTGGCTTCACATATCTTCCTGAAGCTTTCATGGAGGCTGGCAGTAAGTCCTTCCAACCCTCTCTCCATACGAGTCAATAACCTCTGGATAACTAATCCAGGATGTTACTTTTGCTGCATGGAGTTGAGGTTTCTCCATCATTCTGTCATGTCCGCTAGAATCTCATGAAAGTCCTTGAAGATACTTTGCTGGAGCCCATAAATACATTATGTTCTGGAATTGTTTCCAGGGATTTAAGAAGTGAGGGTTTCTTATAGCCCTAATCATAATACAGAATTGAAGCTAGATTTGTATAAGGAGATTCTTATCTTACAATATTGTTGAAATCAGAGAAAAAGTAAGGGCTTGAAATCTTACTTTCTCAGTTCTGTGCATTTCATCAATCCCTTCTCCCATCTGTAGGGTCACTGATAATATCCTGGCCATGGCACGCCCGTCCACTGAGGTCCTGGAGAAGTTCGGTATCATTGAGCAGTTCCGAAGGTAAATGTTGCATGTTTAGACACTGTAATAAGCCAGCTTATGTCTTCTTTTCCACTGCTTTTGACTTAAAATAGAAAAGTGCTTTCATTTTACCAACAGAAATGTGAGGGACTTCAAGTAAGATAAAGTTTTAAGAGTAGCTAATGTTTATTAATACCAAAAAATGGTTATTTTTTGTTAACACTACCTCCCCAATATGACTAATTTTCTTCTTTTTTCCTTTAAGCCATGGGATAAAAAGTATCATTAACCTGCAGCGTCCTGGTGAGCATGCCAGCTGTGGGAACCCCCTGGAACAAGAAAGTGGCTTCACATATCTTCCTGAAGCTTTCATGGAGGCTGGCAGTAAGTCCTTCCAACCCTCTCTCCATACGTTACCAAGGACAGAACTCAGAGACTTGTCTGCTCAGTTCTTAGGTTAAAAAGGTGATGGAAACAAAGTTCATGCATAGTAGTAGGGCTTCTGAAAAGTGGAGATGATATAACTTTGTCTTTAAATATCTTATTTAGTATTGGTGTTGAAAGTATAGAATTTCTTTTTTCCTGTGAGAGAGATCTTGAGAGGAGACCTTGTAGAAATAATATCTGCATAATTAACATAAACAGTATGTCAGACCTGTCATCTCATTTAATCCTTAAAGCATTCGTGTAATATAGTTGTTCTGAGACTTCCCTGATGGTCCAGTGGCTAAGACTGTGCTCCCAATGCAGGGGGCCCAGGTTCCATCCCTGGTCAAGGAAGTAGATCCCACATGCTGCAACCAAGACCCAGCACAGCCAAATAAATAAATGAACGTTTAACTATATATATATAGTTGTTCTGCTTCACATATGAGGTCACACAGACTGAGGAAGTTCTGACTTGCCCAGGATTACACAACTTAAACATAGCAACAGGATTAGAACCCAGGACTTCTTTGTGCTTTTACCTACCGCATAGCTCTACCCAGTGGATAGGATGCAGGGATTCTGTATGTGACAAGTCCAGAAGCTGTCAGTCACAGGAACTTTAGCATAGAATCCCCTGAACATGTGTCATTCACACCAAGCTGGAAAGGATCAACCTGTGCCACTTCTACAACCTGAAGTTCGTGCTAGCTTTTTATCCCACTAGTTAGAAAAATCTATATGTACCACCTCATGTCATTTATCAGTCAGTTAGACATGTTTCAATGCTTAAACAAGGTTGCATGCTTTCCCTCCATTGTAGAGTAATTTTGGCATAGGTCATCAACTTTAATTTATAATCCTGCTTTTCATTAATTATTTCTGAGTTTCAGCAGGAAATGTGTTAAATAACACAGAATATGCTTTTTAAGAAATGCTAGCAGTAAATTTACTGGAAATGGGAAAAGCCTGCTATTTTAGATCTACACATCCTGTGAGATCTGCGTGTGGTACAGCTGTATGCTTTCCATGACTTCACTCAGTTGTTTCAAATGTCTTTGCAAGTATTTCTCCTATATGTTGATTTCTTCTTGTTCTTTCTCATTGTCCAGTTTATTTCTACAACTTTGGATGGAAGGATTATGGCGTAGCGTCCCTTACCACCATCTTAGATATGGTGAAGGTGATGACATTTGCCTTACAAGAAGGAAAAGTAGCTATCCATTGTCATGCAGGGCTTGGTCGAACAGGTAAATTCTAGGGGGTGGTTTTATTGCCTTTCTGTGTATTTAAACATATAAGGAAAAATATTTCCTAGTTCTTAAGGATAGTTTTCAGATTCTATCGAAGGTTTGGAGTCAAATGGAGCAAGTCAATAAAAGATAGTTGAAATATCTTAAATAGATAGTTTCAGTGACCATATATCCATGAGAGTATTTTTTGAATGATTTAGAGTTAAACCTGCATCATATTGAGAAATAGGTAGGTTTCCATAGCTAGCTGAATGACCTTTCTGATTTTCTTCTTTCAAGGAAAAAAGTCAATACTTTTGTTTTTAATACATAAGTCTTTTTAAAATTTTATCTTCCTTAACCAAAATAATAATGGAAATAGCAAGCATTGTTTCATCCAATAATCTCTTTAAGTTGTTAGCAACACTGTAAGTTTTGAAGGAGGTTAATTTGCTGTATCTAAAGTGACAGGACCATGATTTAAAGCCACTGCTATAAGGATTTTGTTTGTAGAGTCTTAACTGTGCCTAAATTCTGTATAAAAATCAATGATTTTACTTTAAAATCCAGCAGAATATCAGTGCAATGCCGAAACTAGGGCACAAAAAGGATGGAATCTTCATTGGTCATCTAATCCAGCCAGACACCAGAGTTTGACTCTGTTTACGATGTACCTATGTACTTAACCGCTGGCCTTCCCACTTATTGGGGAGGGGGATGGGGACATAGTTCTGCTTCAAATTGTCAGCTCTCATGATTGAGCCAGGATCTCACTGTTCTAGGGATTCCATGTGATAGTTCTGCAGATATATCATACTTACCCTAAAGAACTGCCTTATCCTAATGAGAAAGATATGTTGGACCTTAATGTCATACTAGGAAAACAGGCATTTTTCAGAGGTTCTGATTTTCACGTGTAATGAGATTCAGAAACTTCATGAATCACACAGATGTCTTTTGATTTGCCTTTTACTTGATGTTAATTAACTGTTGTATTTAAATTAATTTATCACCTTTTTATTATTCATTTCAGTTTAGTATTAATGATAGTACATAATTTTTACACTGTTAATGTGGTCTTCCTTAATATTAAGTACTTATAGAAAAGTATCTGTGGTCTGGAGGAAAATATATATTAGTTTAGGCATTAGTTTAGTCTTAAAGAAGAAACTTCAAGAGAGAAAATAGATTGTGAAAATAAATAGTCACCAAAGATAAAAATACCCAAGTGGGAAAAATGCAGGTCTGGAATGTTCCACCAACTGATGTCAAAGCTGAAAAGGGTGGGAAGTTCCAAGCAGAATGTATGGAGTGATTGAATAGAAATTTCTAAGAACTGTTCAGAGTGGAAAGCACTATTGGCTTTCCTCCATGTTGGAATTGGGCATAATGAGGGTAAATGAACCAGGTCATCAGTTCATTCAGTCATTGCCCTCCACACTCAGCCATCCTCCCTTACTCCACACCTACTCAGGTTCACTGTGACAGTGCTTGTACTTGCCCTGGGGTACAGAGGTGACCGAGGGTTCTAAGTCAAGGGGAGGGTTACCATAGAGACAAGTACCAAAAGTTTAAAAGTTATCATTGTTCTTAAATGTTCCTATATATATATGGTTTCCTAATACATATACAAATTTTAAAATCATCAAAGAGTATAAATAAAAATATAAATTTTTCTCATACCAATCTTCATTTCTTCATTGTTTAGGTGTTTTAATAGCATGTTACTTAGTTTTTGCAACAAGAATGACTGCTGACCAAGCAATTATATTTGTTCGGGCAAAGAGACCTAATTCCATACAAACTCGAGGACAGCTACTCTGTGTAAGGGAATTTACTCAGTTTCTGATTCCTCTTCGCAATATATTCTCTTGCTGTGACCCCAAGGCACATGCTGTCACCCTAGCACAGTATCTCATTCGTCAGCGGCATCTGCTTCACGGATATGAGGCACGACTTCTGAAACACATACCCAAAATTATCCACCTCGTCTGCAAATTGCTGCTGGACTTAGCTGAGAACAGGCCAGTGGTGACAGAAGTGGCTGACATACCTGGCCTCTCAGCTGAAATTGAAAAGACTGTTTCTGAGATGATCACAAGGCAGCTGGATAAGGAGTTACTGAGACATGACAGTGATGCATCAGACACTTTCACCCCCAATGCAGTGGTGATGGATTTTGAGAATCAGGATGTGGTTCTTTCCAGTGAGCAAGAGTTGGACCCTCTTTGGAAGAGGCGGAATGTCGAGTGTCTTCAGCCCCTGGCTCATCTGAAAAGACAGCTCAGCTACAGTGACTCAGATTTAAAAAGGGCCGAGTCACTTCTGGAGCAAGGGAGGACTCCGTGGACAGTGCCTGCCCAAGCCTTGCTTTGCCATAATCCCAGGCAGCAGAAGCACATAAGCCGTTGTTACTACCCACAGTCTCCACAACTAGATTTAAATAAGGAAACGCTGGTCCGCAATACATTTTCTTTCTGGAATCACACTAAATTTGGAGTCCCAGAGGGACTCAAAGATGATGGGTCATCAATTTTCCATAGGACGAGCATTCCAAAGGAAGTACAAAGAAGTAGAACCTTCTCTTCAGGAATTTCAGGTTCATATAACCCTGGGGAACCAGTCGCACCAAACTTTGCAAATATTCTTAAGGGACCAAACTGTTCTCAACAGAAAGTGTACCACTGTGAGTGTGAAAGTCATGGTGGTTGTGGCCCAAGCTCTGTTGCAGAGGATGGTGAGACTTGCCGCCGCCCTGTGGACTGTGGGTCCAGTCCCAAAGCACAGTTCTTGGGGAATGAAACTCAGAACAGCAAATACCTGTCTGAAGTTGCTGCACATATGGCTTTACAGTCTGAGTTGAGTGTTGAAGCAAGGAGAATACTGGCCGCCAAAGCCCTGGCAAATTTAAGTGAGATTGCAGAAAAGGAGGAAGTGAAAAAGAAGGTAGAAATGTGGCAGGTATTTGTATTTCATTTAATTGTCTATGAGTAGGAAATATTTTTGTCAGAGCAAAAGTAATACACTTTCCCAAGTTCATTTGTTTTCAGGAATTTGAAGACATTTTGGTATAATACATAACTTTTGAACGTCAAGTTAGTCAACTGTAATACCAAATTGCTGTCTTTGAAACAATAGACACGGGTCTCTTGTATAGGTTCATTTCAGTCTCTGTGAAAGAAAGCACTTAGTGCTCAGCACCTTGCTGGGCCTGTGGGACTGATGGCCACATGGATAGACAACTGTAGGAACTGACCTGAAGCATCTCTAACCTGAGCCCTAGCAGGGAACCACACTTTGAGAACCCCGAGCTGAGAGAGAAAATGAAACAGAGACAATTCTTTCCCAAAGCTCATTAACCCAAGTATCAAGTAAGGACAGAAAGATAAGTGATGAATGCTGACTGCTCAGCAATCCCTCCCCAGCCCACCCAAAGAAGGCATGTGTTGGATTCCAGAAAGCAATTGTGAGTGGCCACAGAGCCCCTTTGTCCACTAGTTTTATCTGAGATTGAGTCCCTGAGTTCTATTTCTTGGCTTTTACTTAAATTAGAATGTGACATTTTAAACTTTAACATCATTTTGTGTTGTGCTTTCATGAGGGAGCAGTCTTAAATCATGCTGTCTGCCTAGAATGAGCAGCTGATTAGAGAGAAGACAGGCCTTACAAACCTAATTATGGTAAACTGCCCAAATGTAGGGCTGACCTGGGGAGGCCTGGCTCAGTGATATTTTGGCTTGTTAGCCCATAATGTACCATGAATTATTTGTAGCTGCTTTTCCATCTCCTACCACTAATCAAGCAAGGTGTGTACACTTTCCAGGAGGTCAGGCCTTCCAGATGCAGAAGCAAGAAGAGGAGGTATGGAGCCTGCCTTAAACTGTTTGACAGGAGAGCACTTCCACACATGATTTTTTCATCAGAATTGTAGTGTTTTGCTTAATCAATAGTTAAATGTATTGCTGTCTTCCAACATGAAATATTTTCTTTATTTCGTACTCCAAGCTGAACAAGCATTCCACTCAGTGGGCGGGTCTCCTCCGCCTAACTGAGCCACAATAGCTAGCGGCAGGACCTCCGGTTTCAGGCTCCACAGCTCACCACCCCACCGTAGGTCTGCCCACATGACCAAACTGTTTGAACACATAATATGTACAAAAGCATGTTCTAGATGCAGATACAACTCTATCCTTTGGATAGGTTTGCCTTTTTCCTTTCTGGATTTTATTGTGGGTCTTTCAGTAATAAAGAAAATCAGTTGAATTCTGTGCACCCCTAAGGCCCTTTCACATTGTTTCATGTGATTTTCACAGTAATCCTGTGAGACAGATGATACTATTCACAAATTCTTTGTTAATCTTTTAGTACTTACGAACTAAGTATCACAGGTGGGAAAACTCACAGAGGTCAAGTGATGTGCTTGAGGTCACGTGGTCTGAATGTAGCAGAGCCAGGATACAGTTCATGTGTTTAATACTTTCCGTCATCCCTGATGTTTTTCCTAGCCCCATTGGAAATTTTCAGAAAACAGCAATGATGTAATGGTCATTTTACTAAGAGGGTCTGTGAGTCATGTCGTTTCTGCATAACATAAAATTGAATAAAAGCTACTCTGCTGTGTACATGATCTATGAGATATGAAGGACTATGTATAACTAAAAGTTTGGGCTTATTTATGAGAAAATAAAGAGAAACCAGTGCTGGAGGACCCTAATAGCATGAGGAAAACATCACAGACTGGGCTAGAGCAGATCTGGGTTGGGAATGTGCTCTCTTAGTTTGGGCTCCTGGGCAAGTTACTTCTTCTTTCATGAGCCTCCCAGTACATTCATCAGTAAAGGGGACATCCATGCTGGGTTGCTGTAAGAAGCAGAGAAAAGGCTTGTGTCATCATTCCTGTCGTATACAAGTTTTCTATGAGTATTAGGTTGGGTGAATGAATGAATGGTGGTAATTATTCTGCTTATTACTATTGCAAACATGTATTTTATTTATTAAACATAAATCTGAACCCTCTCAGAATAAAAATAGTTACCTTACTTTTCCCCCTACTCTCTGTGAAGTAAAGTTTTAAAATCTCCTTAAATTATCTCCAGGCATTTGGAGTATTGGCAAAACTTCCTAGTTGTTTTACCCTATCAAATTCAGAATGCAGGACTTGTTAAATTTTTTTTTTCTTTTTTTTTTTTAGGACTTGTTAAATTTTACATGGGATTCTAAAAAGGAATTTGAAAGAAATAGGTTATATATACCACATTTATTAACTTTTTGGCACTTTTATACTTTTTCATTTACCATTCAACTTCCTTGCAGTAAATACTTGTTTTGTTCTAAGGAGCCTGAAAAGAAAGTTTCCTTCTTGAATTGTTTCTGTGGTTTCTGAACGAAATGGAGAACTCGGGTTAACTAAGCCTTGTCAGTATCAGGAGCTTTAACAGCCCTCTCAGTTTATTCAGCCCACCAGTGGGGTGGGGATGAATTTCACAAAGGGAAACTGAGGCTTGCTGCTGCTAAGTCACTTCAGTCGTGTCCGACTCTGTGTGACCCCGTAGACGGCAGCCCACCAGGCTCCCCCGTCCCTGGGATTCTCCAGGCAAGAATACTGGAGTGGGTTGCCATTTCCTTCTCCAATGTATGAAAGAGAAAAGTGAAAGTGAAGTCGCTCAGTCTGTCCGACTGTTAGCGACCCCATGGACTGCAGCCCACCAGGCTCCTCCGTCCATTAGATTTTCCAGGCAAGAGTACTGGGGTGGGGTGCCATTGCCTTCCTTGAAACTGAGGCTTAGAGAAATCAAATGTCTTAGCCCAGGGTACTGAGTAAAAGTGGGACCATTGGGAGGGTTCCAGTCCCCACCTCAGAGCCTGAGGCTTTACTCTCCTGGAGAGCCTAGGGCTCATCAGATATCACAGCATGCCTCCCTGCCCTCCTCTCCCTCACTTTGTCTCTCTCTCTCTCCCTTTCCCTCCTCTCTTGTCCTGTCCGCTTTCCTTTCTCTTTCTTTTTCTTTCTCCTTCCCTTTTTAGAAAGAACTAAATTCCCGAGATGGAGCTTGGGAAAGAATATGTGGTGAGAAGGATCCTTTCATCCTGTGCAGTTTGATGTGGTCTTGGGTGGAGCAGCTGAAGGAGCCTGTGATAACCAAAGAGGACATGCACATGTTGGTTGACAGATGTGCAGATGCCTCGGAAGCACTGTTCTTATTGGAAAAGGTAAAATAACTGTTGAACAGTTGATGAAGTTAACTGAGGCTCAGTACAAGTTTTACACACTACAAATAACCATTTTGAAAAAAAGAGAGGACTCACACAGAATTCTGTATTGAGGTCTAATTTAAAATTTTCCAAGGTAAGGGAAGAAATGCATCCCCAATATAAACATTCAGAAGATACAAAAATAAAACGGGAAAATACCCATAACCCCAAGTTCAGTTCAGTTCAGTTACTCAGTCGTGTCTGACTCTTTGTGACCCCATGAACTGCAGCATGCCAGGCCACCCTGTCCATCACCAACTCCTGGAGTTCACCCAAACTCATGTCCATTGAGTCGGTGATGCCATCTAACCATCTCATCTTCTGTCGTCCCCTTCTCCTGCCTGCAATCTTTCCCAACATCAAATGAGTCAGGAGAGCTACTTCAAACATTTTCATTGAAACATTTTCAAGTTTTTTCTTTCAGTCTTATCAACACATACGTTAACTTGATAAAAATTATTTCATACAAAATGTTATACTTCGTTTTTACTCAATATTGTAACATAGATATTTTTCCATGTGTTTTTCATAAATGTAAACTTAAATGGGTAGATAATACTCTAACATGAGATATGCTATAACTAATTACTTTCTCATTTCCAGGTATTTGTTTCTACTTATTTACTGTGAGCATATAATGTGACTAACTGAAGTGGGTTGGAATATACATTCATTTGTATTTCTTTAAAAAGGGTGTGTATCACATATCCATTTATGTGTATAATTTTGTATATATAAAATATAGAAGGAAAAATAAGGAACTGATAATGATGGTTGCCTTTAGAGAATAGTAATAGGAGACAGTGGATCTAGAAAGCAAGAGAGACTTTTCATTGTAGATTCTTTTATACAATTTAGTATTTTTAACCATGTAGAGATAGTAAATTTTCGTCTATAAATAGGATTTGTTTTGTTTTAGGAAACAATGTTACCTCATAATCAGCCTTGAGTAATCTGCTATGCTGTGGTATAAACATTTCATTGCTTGCAAATCTTCTGCTACTAACTACTGCTTAATATAGGCACACAGAGATACACACAGGCATTTGTGCACAGTTGTGCGATGCCCACGAGCATTTGAATGACAGAGGTGAATTCGGAGCAGGGATAAGGAAGGCAGTTAACTTTCACTGATTGGATGGCAGTGGGCCAGACCCTTGCTAGGTCATAATTTCTGTTTTCACCTTTGTTCATCTCCATTGCTCAGAGAGGTAGAGGCCCCGCTTTTCAGAAGAGGGAATGTGAAGCAGTCTGCCCACAGCATGCAGCATGTGTCAGAGCAGGATACGGACTCTGGCACCGAAGGCCTGTACTTTTCTGTCTCATTGTGCTATTTCCACATTATTCACTCTAGTCCTCACATGCAGGGTGTTTACATTATTTACAGCTTTGGTACAGACACTGTAATGATAATTTGTGATTACATGTTTTTCTGCATTTCAGATTATGTCGTTGGAGTAGATTTACAGAAGTAAAATTAGTGACTCAGTGGACAGGGTGTGTTGGATGCAAATTGCTCCAGTGATAGTGCTTCTCCTTTGCTTCTCCAAAGGAAACAACCCTTAGGAGTTAAGCTGGGGACTCATTCTTCACGGACCTTTCCCCTTATGCTTTAACATGTTCCTGGGGGCTATGGTGCTCTTTCTTCTTCTGTCCTTCCCCATTCAGTATTGTCTGCAACTGGCAGGACATGATGAAGGCCCTGAGTGCTGAGTACTCAGCTGTCTAGTACACATACTTCTGTGAGGTGCCAGTATCTACTAGGTATACTGAGTGACTGTCTAGAAACAGCAAGAATGAATCATCTTCAGTACTGCATGGAAGGCGTTCGATTTAAAATTGCACTTATCTTCAGATTCAACTATATTTTGTGTAATAAATGACCAGCTTTGATATTATCTCCTGAAATCTGTTCAGATTAACATATAACAGTAAACATTGGTAGAGCCCTTGGTAGATAGTTTAGTATTTGAGGTAGTAAATGCTTGATTGCAAACCAGTTCTTGGCTCAGCAGTTGTTTTNGATTTAAAATTGCACTTATCTTCAGATTCAACTATATTTTGTGTAATAAATGACCAGCTTTGATATTATCTCCTGAAATCTGTTCAGATTAACATATAACAGTAAACATTGGTAGAGCCCTTGGTAGATAGTTTAGTATTTGAGGTAGTAAATGCTTGATTGCAAACCAGTTCTTGGCTCAGCAGTTGTTTTGAGTTTATTTCTTGAGGCATTTTCCAGACAACTTGTTTGATTTTGATTTCTGCAAAACAGGGCCAGCAACAAACAATTCTTTGCGTGTTGCATTGCATAGTGAGCCTGCAGACGATTCCTGCAGATGTGGAGGAAGCTGTTCTTGCCCGTGCCATTAAAGCTTTCACTAAGGTGGGTTGCACTCCTCCTTCCCACTTCATACCAAAGTCAGCATAATCAGAATCCAGAGGTCATCAGCCTTCTCTAAAATAAAACTTTTGGCCATGTTTCCCTTTAGTAGAAATATGTTTGACATTTCATGAAAAGTTACAGGCTTTTGGCTAAAAAATACCAGTTTTCTAACAATGATACAAGAAAAGGCTGAATGGTGGGTTTTTTGGAAGGAAAACTCTGAAACAAAGAACTTTTATGTAGAGAGAAACAGTTGAGTGTTGAGGAAATATTTTAAAATCTTGTGCCTAGTAGAATTGTAACCCTAGGAGAGAATCTTTTCTTCTTGAGCCAGTTCTACTTTGGGTTTGAACAAGAAACCACCTATTGAGAATTTAACATCCAGCTTTGCCAGTTCAGTACAGTGTCTGGTTGGCAAATCCTAAGCAAAATTTCCTTTCCACGCACATCCTTTTGTCCTGCAGCAGTCTTTCCTGACTGAAGAAGGATGCCAGATTTCATGGCAAGGGAAAAAGTTCCCCTCAGCTAATTTGTTTTGTGTCTCTTGTATGTGATACCAAAATATCAGTAAACAAAGAACCCTGTTTTTTGATGACAGCATCTTTGGNATTCATGGGGTCGCAAAGAGTCGGACACTACTGAGCGACTGAACTGAACTGAATCAACTGGACATGGAGCAACAGACTGGCTTCAAATTGGGAAAGGAGTATGTTAAGGCTGTATATTGTCACCCTGCTAATTTAATTTATATGCAGAGTATATCATGTGAAATGCTTGGCTGGATGAAGCACAAGCTGGAAGCAAGATTTCCAGGAGAAATATCAATAACCTCAGATACGCAGATGACATCACCCTTATGGCAAAAAGTGAAGAGGAACTAAAGAGCCTTTTGGTGAAAGCGAAAAAGGAGAGTGAAAAAGCTGGCTTAAAACTCAACATTCAAAAACACTTAGATCATAGCATCCGGTCCCATCACTCCATAGTAAATAGATGGAGAAACAATGGAAACAGTGACAGACTTTATTTTCTCGGGCTCCAAAATCACTGCAGATATTGACTGCAGCCATGAAATTAAAAGATGCTTGTTCCTTAGAAGAAAAGTTATGACCAACCTAGACAGCATATTATAAACGGAGACATTACTCTGCCAACAAATGTCCATCTAGTCAAAGCTATGGTTTTTTCAGTAGACATGTATGGATGTGAGAGTTGGGCCATAAAAAAAGCTGAGCAGCAAAGAATTGATGCTTTTGAACTGTAGTGTTGGAGAAGACTCTTGAGAGTCCCTTGGACTGCAAGGAGACCAAACCAGTCAATCCTAAAAGAAATCAGTCCTGAATATTCATTGGAAGGACTGATGCTGAAGCTGAAGCTCCAATACTTTGGCCACCTGATGTGAAGAACTGACTCATTGGAAAGACCCTGATGCTGGGAAAGATTGAAGGCAGGAGGAGAAGAGGACAACAGGGGATGAGATGTTTGGATGGCATAACCAATTCGATGGACATGAGTTTGAGCAAGCTCCAGGAGTTGGTGATGGACAGGGAAACCTGGGATGCTGCAGTCCATGGGGTCACAAAGAGTCAGACATGACTGAGCGACTGGACTGAATCGACACTAATCAAAATTGTGATATTTTGTACAAATAGATCAAAGGAACAAAAAAGTCCAGAAATGGACCCACATATACATGAACATCTGATTTTTTACAAAAGTGAAAGGCAATATAATGGAGTAAGGATAGTCTGCCCAGATGTTGCTGGGAGAATTCGGATATTTGGATATTTACATGAAGAAAAGTGCTTGGATCCATATCTTGGACCATCTACAAAAATCAACTTTTAAATGTAAAATCTAAAAGTATAAACTTTCTAGGAGAAAGTATATGTTACATTAGGTAAGCCAGAGGTTTAGATACGACACCAAGAGTGTTGCTGTGAAAGAGCTGGCTGCCTGACCTGCATGGAAGCCAATACTGTGGTTCAGACTTTTGAGAAAAGAAAGAACTTTATTGAAAGATCACCAGGTAAAGAGATAGGAGGCAGGGCTCCAATCTGTCTCCCCATCCAGGGTTTCAGGTCAAATTTAAGGGGCGAGCTGATTGACAAGTCTTGGATCAGTCCGTATGTTGCGATCAGCTGCTGGAAACTGGAATTTCCTACTGAAGGACTGCTCACTTCATAAAGGGCTCCAGTGGCAGGATTTCTATTCTTTGAGTTTTCTAAACTGAAGATTCTTGGTTCTGGGGTCATTTGGGAGACACGCGTCTTGCAAATGCACAGGGCTGTCTCTGTAAAGTAACTCCAGGTTTGATTAATCAACTTATTCTAAGGAAGAAAAATCTGTTTAAACTTCTCGGTGTTTAAAATTTCTGCTCTTCGAAAACACTGTTAAGAAAATGAAAAGACAAGCTATAGACTAGGAGAGAATTTTGCAAGACATATAACTGATAAAAGGCTTGAATCCAGCCTATATAAAACCTCTCAGAATTCAACGAAAGAAAAAAACAACCTGAATTTTTTAAAGTGCAAAAGATTTGTATACAGCACCAAAGATACAAAGTTGACAGAGAAGCACAAAATGAGATGCTAAGCATTATTAGTCAGAGGAATGCAAATGAAAGCCACAATGAGATGCCACTTCACATCTTTCAAAATGGTTAAAATGAAAAAGACTGACCATACCAAGTGTTGGTGAGGATGTCAAGAAACAGGAACCAGCTGCACTGCTAGTGGGGATATAAAATGGTACACACTTTCGAAAGCAGTTTGCTGCTGCTGCTAAGTCACTTCAGCCATGTCCGACTCTGTGTGACCCCATAGACGGCAGCCCACCAGGCTCCCCCATTGGGATTCTCCAGGCAAGAATACTGGAGTGGGTTGCCATTTCCTTCTCCAGTGCATGAAAGAGAAAAGTGAAAGTGAAGTCGCTCAGTCTGTCCGACTGTTAGCGACCCCATGGACTGCAGCCCACCAGGCTACTCAGTCCATTGGATTTTCCAGGCAAGAGTACTGGGGTGGGGTGCCATTGCCTTCCCCGTGAAAGCAGTTTAGCAATACCTTAAACATGCACCTGCTATGTGATCCAACCATTACGTTCCTAGGCAATTACTCAAGAGGAAAAAAAATGTGTATGTCCCTACTAAGACTTCTACATCAGTGCTCATATCAGCTGTATTTGGAATATCCCCAAACTGGAAACAACACAAATGTACATGAGAAGGTATGCAGATAACTAAATTTTGGTTTATCTGCACATGGAATGCCATGCAACAATAAAAAGGAATGAAACATTGAAACAGCAACAGGAATGAAAAAAAGAAAGAAACAGGAATGAATCTCAGCCTAATTGTGCTGAGTGGAAGTCAACCCTCCCCCAACAAAAGTACATATTGAAGATTTCACTTGTATATAACTCTAGAAAATGGAAAAGTAATCTGTAGTGCCTGGAAACAAATGTGTGGTTGTCTGGGGTAGGGCATGGCAAGAAGGGAGGAGTCACCAAGAAGTACAGGGCAACTCTGGAGATGGATATGGTCAATACATTGGTTGTCATACTGGTTTCATGTCAGAATCTATCAAACTATACACGTTAAATACTGTATGTTGATTGCAGCTCAATAAAGTTGTTAAGATAAAATAAAAATGTGTAGGTGATGAAAGAAAACATTTTGGAAAGGAGAACATTAGATGTTCACAAAGGTTTTCTCTGGGAGGGGATCGGAATGGGTTGCTACTGTCAAAGGGGACTGGGGCTTTAAGTGCATTATTTGAAAATTTTTTTAACACAAATAGGCCCACATATTAACTATGTTATTTTTTTAAGTTGAAAAAAACGGCTGACACACAAGTGGGCTCTGATGTTTGTTGACTCAATCTTCAGAGAACCTTTATGAGCTTTAATATTTTTACAGTGGGAATTTTGTTTTTACAATCTAAAATACCTTTAAATGAATTGAAATATATTTCTTATTTTAAATATTATTTTTCCTGAGAATTTCTGAAGGACTGAGTTTGGAAAAATCTGCTTTTTAACAGATGTCTTACGTTCTCTCCTCAGTATTTTTCTAGACTCTGACTAATGCATGAAATTTTTTGGCCACCACCCTCAGAACACAACCTCTGTTACCAGATGTTTGTCTTCCTGCTCTCTATGTTGAAAGGATTCAGAGAAGACTTAGCCATTACAGCCACATATGGATTTTTTTCAACAATTAAAAATTTGACAACCACAGTATCCACAAACTAATTAAATTGAGGCACAGAAACCTCAGTTTAATTAAAGAGCTTCAGAAAAAGTTCAGCCTGTTGCCTCCTGCAATGTCACTGATGGTGGGCCCAGGAGTCATCACCCCAGGAATTCTGATAGACAGAGACTCCTGGCTGCTGCCCAGGGACTGTGAGTCATGAAGAAACTCTGTATAAAATAAACCTTCAGGCAAATGAGAAATGGTCCTTTAGAAAGTACTGTCTGAGCCACAGAGCAGAAAGTTGAATTAAATATGGTACCATCTAAATTCTTTCTCTCTGGCATCATCCATTCAGTCCTCACTTAAGCACCTTCAGGTCTCCCATCCCCTTCTTAGGAACTGGGGATACACAGCTGGCTCCTCTCCAGGGGAGGAGAGGGAGAGGCTCCCAGGCCGGGGAGGATCCTTGAATGTGGCCCACAGAAAGTAGGGGGATGAGAATTCTGGACAAAGACACAATCATAGAAGGGCTTCTGGCCTTTCGTTCTGAGACCAGATCACTCTGTGCCTGGATTGTAGGAGAGGCTGGGGGAGAGAGAAAGCTAGAGTTGGTTTTGGTGCCAGTTTTCAAGGGGCTCCCTCCTTTTCCACTCTTTTAAATCCATATTCCTTTACTTTCTTTAGATCAACTCGGTGTTGACTCCAAGTCCCCATTTCGCCCCAGAGCTGATGAAATATCTGATTGAGGTTATATATCTGGGCCCCAAGATTTTGCTGAGGTTCACGGATCATTTGGAGCTGAGATGTTGAATATCCCACAGGCCTGGGACCTCTTCTCCCCCTGGCCCACTGGGTTTGTGGCCTAGCTGCCTTCAGCAAGGCTGGAACACATACATATTTTCTCCTTTAAATACCGAATCGTGTCCTGGAGGCTGGCACCTCCCAAGCAGCCAGAGATTGAGCCACCTTCCAAGATGAGTGTGTAGATGGCTGTACATGCCGTCTGCTTGAGACCCGTCTTCTGATTTGGGATCCACTCTTGACCCTGTGGAAATCACTTTTCTTTGACCCTTTGTCTGACACTGGCCAAGGAAATAGCTTGTGCAGGAGCTCTTGTAACACTCAGGAGAAGGTGAAAAAAGAACTGTGACCCTCTCCAGGGCAGCATGGGGGGCAGCCTGATGGGGAAGGGGGTCGATCATCTCCTGAAGCTGTCTCTGGCACAGAACACTGATGGGATGACCAAGAAGAAACGAGGACCTCCAGGATCTGTTCCTCCCCCAGCTCCAAAAACCAGGCTTGTCTGGAGAAGCCCCTTCCTGAACTCTCTCCCAGTGCCTGATCTCACATTTCGTTCCTTCTCAGCCCTTCACAGCATGACCAGCCACCCTGGCTCAGCCACCTACCTCAAGAAGGCTGTCACTCCATTAGTGGCTTATTTTAAATTCAGGTTTATTATTAATATATATGGAGCTTTCCTAGTGGCTCAGTGGTAAAGAATGCACCTGCAGTGCAGGATACATGGGTTCAATCCCTGGGTTGGGAAGATCCCTTGGAGAAGGAAATGGTAACCTAGTCCAGTATTCTTGCCTGGAGAATCCCATGGACAGAGGAGCCTGGAGGGCTATACAGTCCATGGAGTCACAAAAGAATTGGACACAACTTAGTGACTGAACAACAACAAGGAATATTAGATATAATTAATATACAGTCAAAGTTTCTGCTTTTCATGTTCTTGTTCAATCGCTTTGCAACCCCATGGACTGCAGCACACCAGGCTTCCCTGTCCTTCAACATCTCCCAGAGCTTGTTCAAACTCATGTCCGTTGAGTTGATGATGCCAATGAACCATCTCATTCTCTGTCACCCTCTTCTCCTCCTGTCCTCAATCTTCCCCAGCATCAGGGTCTTTTCCAATGAGTGGGCTCTCTGCATAGATGGCCAATGTATTGGAGCTTCAGCTTCAGCATCAGTCCTTCCAATGAATATTCAGTGTAGATTTCCTTTAGGACTGGCTGGTTTCATCTCCTCGCTGTCCAAGGGACTCTCAAGTGTCTTCTCCAACAATACAGTTCAAAAGCATCAATTCTTTGGCACTCTGCCTTCCTTATGGTCCAACTCTCAGCTCCACACTCGACCGCTGGAAAAACCATAGTTTTGACCATATGGACCTTTGTCAACAAAGTGATGTCTCTGCTTTTCAATACATTGTCTAGGTTTTTCATAGCTTTTCTTCCAGGGAGAAAGTGTCTTTTAATTTCATGTCTGCAGTCACTATCCACAGTGATTCTGGAGCTCAAGAAACTGAAGTTTGTCACTGTTTTCCTTGTTTCCCCATCTGTTTGTCATGAAGTGATGGGACTGGATGCCATGATCTTCATTTTTTGAATGTTGAGTTTTAAGCCAGCTTTTTCAATCTCCTCTTTCACCTTCAAGAGGCTCTTTAGTTCCTCTTTGCTTTCTGCCATAAAGATGGTGTCATCTGCGTATCTGAGGTAAGGTAAAGGTAAAGTCGCTCAGTCGTGTCTGACTCTTTGCGACCCCATGGACTGTAATCTATGAAGCTCTTCCATCCATGGGATTCTCCAGGCAAGAATACTGGAGTGGATTGCCATTTCCTTCTCCAGGGGATCTTCCCAACCCAGGGATCAAACCCAGCTCTCCTGCATTGGAGGCAGACGCTTTAACCTCTGAGCCACCAGGGCAGTCTATCTGAGGTTATTGATATTTCTCCCAGCAATCTTGATTCCAGCTTGTGCTTCATCCAGTCCAGGATTTTGCCTGATGTACTTGGCATATAAGTTAAATAATAAGCAGGGTGACAATTTACAGCCTTGACATACTCCTTTCCCAATTTTGAACCAGTCCATTGTTTCACGTCCAGTTCTAACTGATGCTTCTTGCCCTGCATACAAGCTTCTCAGGAGGCAGGTAAGGTGGTCTGGTATTCCCGTCTCATAAAGAACTTTTCATGGTTTGTTGTGATCCACACAGTCAAAGGCTTTGGCATAGTCAATAAAGCAGAAGTATATGTTTTTCTGGAATACTATTGTTTCTTCATGTTCTGCTGCTGCTGCTGCTGCTTCAGTCGTGTCCGACTCTGTGTGACCCCACAGAGGGCAGCCCACCAGGCTTCCCCATCCCTGGGATTCTCCAGGCAAGAATACTGGAGTGGCTTGCCGTTTCCTTCTCCAATGCATGAAAGTGAAAGGTGAAAGTGAAGTCGCTCAATCGTGTCCGACTCCCAGGTACCCCAGGTACTGTTGCCACCAGGCCCCTCTGACCACGGGACTCTCTAGGCAAGAGTCCTGGAGTGGGTTGCCATTGCCTTCTCCGTCTTCATGTTCTAAGTTTTGACAAGCACACGCTGTCTCATAATCACCACCACAGTCAGGATACAGGACTGCTCTATGCACACAGAAAGCCCCCTCATGTCCTTTGGCACCCCTCACCCCCGGCCCTGCACACAATCATCTGCTTTCTGTCCCTATGGTTTTGCATTTCCAGAATGCCAGACAATATGCAGGCTTTGCGGGTCTGGCTTTTCTCAATTTCACAAAATCCATTTGCCATTCTCCAATGCTGCCTCCATCTGCCGTTGGCTCGTTTTTGAGCTGAGGGAGTTTCTGTTGTGTGGACGGACCATGGAGTGTTTATCCATCCCACCGAGGACACTTGGGCTGGTTCTAGCTCTTGCCAATTGTGAATAAAGGACATGACGATACATGAGCTTGGGTAGGTTCACCCCCCAAAACTTGGTTTTGGTTTCTCTCGGTAAAAGCCTAGGAGAGGGATGGCTGGGCCAGGTGGTAAGCAATTTTATAAGATGCTGCTCTTTTTAATTGTTTCCTCCAGAGGCTTCACTCTCTCACCTCTGCCTCCACTTCCTCCCTTCTCCTGCCTAGCCTTCACTTTGTCCACAGATTCATGGGTAATTGTCTTTCAGCTCCATCCCTTCGTCTCCAACCCTCCTTCAGTCTCCAGGTTTCCCTCTATACTTTCCTTGCTTTCTAAAGATGTGTTTCATCACACCCATCCCCCTCAGCCTCACTGGGACCTTGCCTTCTGGACATCCAACTGCCACCTGCACCACTCAGGACTCAGGGGTCTCAGGACCTCCACACCTTGGCCCTCCTGCTCTGTTTTCACCCTTCCCTCAGTGACATCCATTCTCCTGGGTCCACCAAAGGGAAACCTTTCTCTGCATGGCTCCCTGGGGCCCAGGCCGTGTCAGCAAGAGTCTGGATGCAGACTGCTGCCTCCCTGATCCACCTGCTGTTGACTGCCAGATCCTGGAAGGAAGGAGTGGCTTCTTATTAAAGTCTTATCCCCCATCCCAGTAGGTGCCTGGCACAGATTTGGTGTCCAAGGTGGACACAGGCAGGGAAGACTCTGCCACAGGAAAAGGGTAAGTGGAAAAAATGGAAAACCAGGAAAACCCCACTCTCAAGTGGAATCATGATGAGGACAGGGAGGAAGGACGGGAGGAAGGTGTCCACCTTTGTTCAGTCCAGCATTTGTGGGAAGAGCTCAGGGTGCCTGGCAGATGTACAGAGTGTGGGTGGATTTGTTGCTCCTCCCTCCTGTGTTCCTGGTTCCTGAAGCCAACCATCTGGCTTCCATGTGGGTTCCACTCCCTGAAGCCACGGGTGATGACTGAGGATCTGGGTCTCCCCCACCAGCTTGAGAGGCAGCTTGGATACTTTCTTTCCTTGGTCTCCATTGGACTTTCTGGCCTCTCCAATCTCTTTCTGGATTCTTCCCACCTGACTCCTGCCTGGGAGGGAGGGGGATCACCGTACTGTCTACCCTCTCCAGCTCCTATGGCACCACCAGAGCTTGACCCCAGAGGCTGTCCTGCCTGGGTCCAGCCAAATACCTGTGGCCTCCACACCTCCTCTCTGTCGCTTTCCATCTATAAGAGGTGGTTCCAGGGGTAGGTGAAGGGGTGCCAAGAACTTGGGGAGGAGAGAAGGGGGAACTGTTTAATGGGTCAGTTTTAGTTTTGCAAGATGAAAAATTCTGGAAATGGAGGGCGGTGATGGTCACTGCAGATGGTGATTGCAGCCATGAAATTAAAAGACGCTTACTCCTTGGAAAGAAAGTTATGACCAACATAGATAGCATATTCAAAAGCAGAGACATTACTTTGCCAGCAAAGGTCCGTCTAGTCAAGGCTGTGGCTTTTCCAGTGGTCATGTATGGATGTGAAAATTGGCCTGTGAAGAAAGCTGAGCGCCGGAGAATTGATGGTTTTGAACTGTGGTGTTGGAGAAGACGCTTGAGAGTCTCTTGGACTGCAAGATCTAACCAGTCCATCCTAAAGGAGATCAGTCCTGGGTGTTCTTTGGAAGGAATGATGCTAAAGCTGAAACTCCAATACTTTGGGCACCTCATGTGAAGAGCTGACTCATTGGGAAAGACTCTGATGCTGGGAGGGATTGAGGGGCAGGAGGAGAAGGGGATTACAGAGGATGAGATGGCTGGATGGCATTACTGACTTGATGGACGTGAGTTTTGAGTGAACTCGGGAGTTGGTGATGGACAGGGAGGCCTGGCGTGCTGCGATTCATGGGGTCGCAAAGAGTCGGACACGACTGAGCAGTTGAACTGAACTGAACTGATGGCCACTCAACAGTTTGAATGCACTTGAGGCTGCTGAATTGTGCAGTTAAACACAGTTAAGGAAATTCCCTGGCTGTCCAGTGGTTAGGGCTCTGAGCTTTCACTGTAAGGAGCATGGGTTCCACCTCTGATCAGGGAACATGCTGTGCAGTGTGAAAAAAAAGGGAGGGTTTAAAAAGGTAAATTTTATGTTTTGTATATTTTAGCACAATAAAAAATGAACATAAAAGCAATGGCTTAATGAACAAAAGCTTGCTTCCTGCTGGCAGTCCCCAAGACAGCCAGGGACTTGGGGAGTAGAGCAAGGCCAGTGCTTACCTGCCCAGCCTGCTGCTCCCAGTCCTGACTGACCATGCGGCCTTTAAGAGGCTTGGACATGAAGAGCCAAACATCTAGTGCTTCAGGAAGTCTGTGCACAAGCCAAGAATGAGCTTGTGAGCCTGCCCAGCCAAGATGATTTAAGCATTGAGGACATTAACACTTTACCTACAAGAAGTCTAGAGACAGCTCACTGATGTCAGTATCAATAGTCTGGGTCAGTGTCTCTGCTGATCTTCAGGGATTTACCTATCATAGATGGCTGCTGTAGCTCCAAGATCATGTCTTCACACAACTGTACTCAAGGCCAAAAAAAAAAAAAAAGAGTGGGATATTTCCCTTTTTATGGTGGAAAATTTTCCCAGTAACTTTCTGGTAAAATCCCCCTAATGTCTCATTGGAGAGAAGTGGGCCGTGCAATGAAGCTAGCCTAAAGATCTGAGTGACTGGGAAGGGAGATGACGTTGCTCTTGGGGTCTTGCCTCAGTCAGGGACACCTCAGGATGGAGCACCATATTGTTCTTCATCCTGTTCGTGACGCTAATTGTCTCGCTATTCACACTGTTCGCTGAACTCATGGTAGATCAGGTACAAGTGGGAAAGTTGGAAGAAAACTTGAGAAGCTCTAGGAACTGCAGACATGTTCATTTTCAACTGACTGATGCAGCAGCTGTAGCAGTAGACACTATATTTCCTCCTCTGGTGGCTAACCCAACGGGCATAGCCATGAGGCAGCAATAAAGGCTTTCTAGGTGGAGCTCATATATCTGAGTACTGCACACAACCTGTGACCAAGTGAGTACTTCATGAAGGGCATGTGCAGTGCTATAAGTGATCTCAGCCGTTACACAGTCATTGTTTACAAAATGTGGGGCAAGAGAGCCTGAATACGCCATCTTAGCTAATTTGCTCTTTCCCTACAAACATTCTGGAGTCTTGAGTGTAGCTGGGGACCTGTTAGCAAGACAGAAGACAACACCTCTGCAGAGTAAGCAACAAGCTCTGCTACACTGTCCACAGTCCTTTCTGTTGTAAGATGGTATTCTCAGAATGCTTCTAGCTTATCACCATGGCTTATAATACTTGTTGCTTTGTTTTGTCCGTTAGGATTGCAAACCCACTTCATGGTGGCTTTGCTTACTCATGTACATTGAGCTGGAGGGAGGTGAGTACCAGCATCAGTGCTGCTAATCACTGATGTTGGGCTTCATATTTGTAATCCTCATGGTTGCAAAGTGGCTGTTGCAACTCCAAGTTCTACATTTTCATACAAGGCAGAAAGACGAAAGAAACTGTGCTGAAATTTGCATCAATCTCTTTCATCAAGAAAGCAAGTTTCCCCCAAACCCTTTCAGCAGACTTCAAGGCAAGTCTCATTGGCCAAAAGCTTATGACATGACCATTCCCCAATGTCAGATTGTTTGATGGGACAGAGTTGATATTTCTGGCCACTGTCTTGGAAGACAGAGAAGAAATGGCCAGTGGGCCGCCTGGGACATCCACACCTCCTCTTGTACCTGCCATCTCCTTTGGACTGCGAGCTGTCTACAAGCAAGGATTTGCCTTGTCTGTGTTCATGAATTAGAGTCAGTTACACAGGAGCCATGTGGTAAGTGAACAGGGTGGTGTGTGCAGAGCATCAGTCCTAATGAGCCTGTGGAGTGGCTGTCACTGTCATGAATAATGAGCATGTTAAGCCCCCATGTTGTGTCTCAAACATGTTCAGTCCTCAATCTGTGTTTGTCAGATGGATGCTGAGAGCACATGTGATGGGCTTTTACTCCTTTCTCCCTGCTCTTGGGGTCTCATGAACACATGTAGGAGTGTAGGGAAACTGTATATCTCATTGGGAACATCTGTAGAAGGACCTCATCTCTGCAGCAACAGCCAATCAAAAGCAAACAAAGTGTATACCACCAGCTCTGCCACCTTCATGAACTGAAGCCCTGGGCAGGTTATTCGACTTCTCCAGGCTTCAGTTTCAATGATGCAGATGAAAGCTAATGACTTGAGCCTCTTCCAGCTGTGGAGATTAAATGACAGATAACAGTTCAATCCCTGAGTCAGGAAGATTCCCCTGGAGGAGGGCATGGCAACCCACTCCAGTATTATTGCCTGGAGAATCCCATGAACATAGGAGCCTGGTGGCCTACAGTTCATGGGGTCACCCAGAGTCAGACATGACTGAGCTGCTGAGCACTCACGCAACGTGACAACTGGCTGGCCCAGTCTGGGTGTCCAATCAAGGCTTCTTTTTAAGACTAGTTCCTCTTCCGAAGAACCCACAGTCCAGGTAAGACCTCTAAAATTGCCCCCTTTGTGACAGGGGTGGAGGTTAGGAAAGCCAGAGACGAGATGCACAGAGTTACAGGGCTGGCAGGGATTAGCGAGGACCCAGTTCCACATACTGTGGGTGAAGAAACAGGAGAGAGGCTAGTAGTCACTGCTTATAATCACCCAGCTCATAGACCGTGAGCTAGATAGAGGCAGGCTTCCTGTTCCTCACTCAATCCTACCAAATCCTAAAGCTGAAAGTATGCATATGAGGTGGACTGGATTCCAGTAATGTTTATCTTCTAAATTAGGCAGAGTCAGAAAACTTTCAGTAAAGAGCTAGAAAGTAAATATTTAAGACTTTGTAAGTCAAGTATGGCTTCTGTCACCTATTCTTGGGCTTTTCTTGTGACTCAGAAGGTAAAGAATCTGCCTGCAATGCGGGAAACCTGGATTTGATCCCTGGGTTAGGAAGATCCCCTGGAGGAATGGCCAGTATTCTTACCTGGAGAATCCCCATGGACAGAGGAGCCTGGCAGGCTACAGTACATGGGGTTGCACAGAGTTGGACACAACTGAACGACTAAGCACATTACATATTCTTGCTTTTTTTAATTTGTTTTTTGTGTTTTTTTTTATGATGTCTTAAAATGTGAAAAATATTTGTGACTCCTGAGTTGTACCAAAAATAAGCTGTGGGCTGGATTTCCCTGGCAGGGCATGGTCTGCCACCTCCCTGCTAATACGTCCTGGGGCCCCGAGTGTCTGGAGGCCCCTTGCACCTTCCATCCTCTGAGGAAAGCCCGGCTGTGTCTATTGTGACCACATTCCACGCCTGTTCTAGAAGCCTGGCAGGGGCTGGCCGCCTGGGAGAGGCAGACAGCTGTGGACACCATGGAGGCCCTGAGTGCAGTACTGTCCTGCCCCGTGTGCATGGAGCTGTTTACGCCCCCCGTGCTCCTCCTCTCCTGCTCCCACAACTTCTGCAAACAGTGCCTGGAGCTGATCTTGGTGGGCCAGAACTGCACCCACGTCAACGGACAGTTCTGCTGCCCAGTGTGTAGGAAAGTAAGAGAGGCTTGGGGCCCTTCTGCTGCTGACATGGCCGATTTCTTTCTGGTGGACACATCTTTGAATCTATGTGATAAAAGAGCTAAGGTTACTTGGCCTGCAAAATGAAGATGGTCTGGCCAGAACTCACATCTGTGAAGGGTTATCAGCAGATTTCTGGAGAAGGAAATGGCAATCCACTCCAGTATTCTTGCCTGGAGAATCCCATGAACAGAGGAGCCTGGTGGGCTACTGTTCATGGGGTCACAAAGAGTTGGACATGACTGAGTGACTAAGCACATCAGTGGATTTTGGGGGGAGCAGGCTTAGAAGACATGGTGGGACCCAGATAGGAGCTACAGGAAGATATGCACTGTGGTTCAGTGTTAGAAGGTTCTAACAGAACCACCAAGAGAGAAAATACACCAGCTTTTACTTATTCAGTATGTACTGGGGTAGGGGGACATTTTCAAGCACCTGCCAGGGGCCTTGTCACTGTGCCAGGATCCCAGGGATACTGAGATGACAAGACACATCCTTGTAGGGGCCAGTGGCTCTCTATACAGTGAGAGGGCCTGCAGTGGAGACACAAAAGATTCCAGAGGAGCTGACAGCTGGGGAGAGACTACAAAGCAGGGCAGATGAAGACAGGATAGCAGATACCAAGGGCCTAAAGGGGGGCCTGCAGCCAGGTTGCTTAGAGTTGGTTAGTAAATAAGGCTTTGGTGTGGGGTTGTGGGAGCTGCCAGGGCACTTAAGGCATCCATTAGGAGGGCAGGTCAGGGCATGTTGAAGGAGGTCTTACATGTCATGCAAAAGGCTTTCTTTGCATGCTGTCTTGTAAGCAGTGGAGGCAGGAGAAATGTTTAACTTGGAAAAGGTCATATAGCACTGATGTTGAAACTGTACTGTTATCTTCAGTATGTACTCTCATGGAAACTTGTTGGACAATGACTTGTGTGGTGTTTCTCTCCCCAGTTGGCATGTAAATACTGTGACTGGTGTTTCTGCAGGTCCTTTGGGTATTTGTGGAAGGAAGGAAGAAAATATAAAATGAATGGATTGCAGGAAGAGGGAAGTTATGTAGGGTTCTTTGTCAGTAGGAACAGAGGGTGGGCTGATTGGAGAAACAGGTGCCAGCTCTCCAACGGTTATCAACTGAATATGGGGGCTAGGGTGCCACTGAGGAGGTTGTGTGTGAGAGAGTGTGTGTATAGAGCTGCGGGGGCAGCAGTTCAAAAACACCAGATGCTTAGATTTACTTATGCTTTTCATTTTGTAGTGATGGCTAGCTTGGGGTTTAAACCCAGGACCGGGCCCTCTAAAGATGAATTTTTTTTTCTCTTCCCAGAGGGACCAGGAAAATTCTGAGCAGGGTGTAATCCCTTTGGAAATGCCATGCTGGCCAAGGAGGGCTGAGCAGCCTAGCTCCTCTGTCTAAGAGAGAGACAATCTGGAAAAACAAAATGTTAGCATTTACTATATCAGGATAATGGGCAAGATAATCTCTAAATTTAAGACTGCCCACTTTATGGAATACCCTCCCAAAGCTTAAGTAGACACTTTTCTTCAAAGAAGTAACTGAAAATTCACTGTAACAATAATGATAATAATCCTTTTAATCCATATTCCCAAATAGAAATCTAAGCATTTGTAGAGAGAATGGGCTGGATTTCTATTTGCAGATAATGAAACCGAGGCTGAAAATCCAAGTCACGATGTTAAAGTTCACCCATCTCTTTTTTCCCTCGAGGTATAAAATACACACAGTTAAGTGTGTGATGCACACATCTAAGGTATTTGTTGTTGTTGTTTAGTTGCTAAATTGAGGACTACATCAGTTCAGTTCAGTCGCTCAGTCGTGTCCGACTCTTTGCGACCCCATGAATCGCAGCACGCCAGGCCTCCCTATCCATCACCATCTCCCAGAGTTCACTCAGACTCACGTCCATCGAGTCCGTGATGCCATCCAGCCATCTCATCCTCGGTCGTCCCCTTCTCCTCCTGCCCCCAATCCCTCCCAGCATCAGAGTCTTTTCCAATGAGTCAA